>JBBBDQ010000181.1:6732500-7247500 GCA_037127315.1 Ascarosepion bandense | reverse complement strand
GCTGGTATTTTAAAAATACTTCAGTAACAACGTTCTTTGAGTTGGAGTTTACACAGTTGTTTCAATCCGACCGTATTATTCCGACCGTCATTCAAATCACTAGACCCAACTTATTTTCTCTTGCATCAGGTCCGGAACTTATCTTCTCTAGCAGCAGGTCCCGAACTCATCTCTTTCAACGAACTAATTTCAACCTGCCCCCTGGTTTTATTAAACAAGTCCAAAAACCGGGTGGTACAGGGGAGTCATAGAGGGTTCAATTTTCCCTCACTCTATAACTTTTGCTAGCTCGAAATGAAAACAATAGCAGTTGTCTATTTCGACTGAGTCTCTGGGCTCTTCACTAACCAGGGAGCGTGAACTCTTTGTTATTAATAACCTGTCCATTTCCAACACCCGGTCGATTGAGATATAAAATTCTCACAGTCCAATTTTGACCTAGGGTCACACTTTGTCAAAACAGAATGACAATAATTTGACTAGAATCCTTTTACTTGGATTCAATCAATTCAGTTACTCTTTCCGACAGAAATAATTGTATCTCTCAATTTGACTACTTAGGTTACTTTTCCAGACAAAATAATTGCATTCTCATATTTTAAAAAATCTCTTCTTATCTCTAAAATTATTTTTAAAAATAATACCAGCCATCTGGAAATAGGGTTATGATGGATTTTCTGACTGATACTAAGTTGAAACAAAAGAGGCTCTCCTATCGTCCCGTTCATCCACCATCTATTTCTCTTGAACAGAAGTATAGGCTCAAACCTTGTTTCCGGTTTAGAAAGGGATTACCAGTTCTTTTTCTCTCCTCAAGTGGCGCCTCAAGAGATTCTTGCAATATGTTTCAATGTTGTCAACGTTTCTTAATACTGAAAATCTGTTCTTTCATTGTAACCTTCTGCGCACCAGTGACTGTCCCGCTTTTCTTGTGGTGAGATGATTAAAAGTCACTTAAAGGGACTTTTGTTCGACGCTTCGACATAAGTAAATAAATCGTCAGAATTAAATTGCCAAAAGAAACTATTCTTACATAAGAGCGGAGAGGAAAAAAAGATTCAACCAGCATGAATTAATAATTCGCCAAATAAGGCCAATTTGTGTTTAAAATATCTCTGTCTGTACAGAGCCGGACATTAAGCATTTATCACAACAGCTTCAAGAATATTAAGATAGTGTTTAATCTGGTCTCTTTGCAGATCAGGGAAGAACTCTTCTGAATAGTTAATTCTGCAAGTGTCCATATTTAACAAATGTTAGCCAATGGCAGACTCATGCGTTTATGAGTGCCCGGATGTTAATGGTATGTGTCTACGGATAGGACCAGGCACGTGTATTTCTTACCTCCAACTGACAGATAGATTTACCAACACATTCAGCCTCAAACTGACATTTATAACGATAAATAACCAAGCATTGTTGATGGTAGGCAAAACATACTACCCATCAATATATATATATATATATATATATATATATATATATATATGCAGATTTCATTAAAAATGACGGATGAGTTATTGTGTATAAGTTTATTATGTAATTTTTCATGTGATCGTATTTTTTTTTTATTTATTTATTTTTTTTTTTTTTGAGGATATACATTTTATAAAAATTGTTCAAATATTTTGCTTATCCGAGCGCTTTCGGCTATATTTTTAGCCATTATCGTAGATGGATTTTAGTTTTACTCTACAAATATGCATAACACTCCATACACTACATTACCCGACAAATACAATACATATTGAATACTTTAACATATATAAGAGCACACATACATACATATACAGAGATACCTTTACACATACGTGTATGCATGCACGATTACATATTTACATATACGCGCGTATGTACACATGCATGATTTTTTATTTTTTGTATTTTTTCTTTTTGGTTTTGTGATGCTATAATAGCAATAATAATTATAATTGTTAACTGTAGAAAGTTGGATTTACTACTGAATGTCCATTTATTATAATAGTTGTTTAGATTTATGTGCGTATGTTTTTGTTTATCTCATATATATTTCGTTTGTTTATTTTATGTTTATGTTATATTTTATTTATGTGTTTATTTTAATTAGTGCATTAGATAATGAATTAATTATATATTTATGTTTCAGAGTTTACCTTTCATTTATTCATGTACCTGATTTACTTTTCATTACGATTCATTTTTCTCGTTTGAGAGTTTATTTTCTTTTTGTTTTTTTAACTGATTATTGCTACTTTTTGTCTAACTATAGTTTTCTTACATTCATTTTAATAATATGTTTTATTTTAATTAGTGCTTTGGTTGCAAAGTAAGTATTTATTTATGTGCCTATATTTATCCATTATTTTATTTTTCTTGTTTAAGTGGGGTTTTTTTTTGGTTTTTTTTATGGTTTTTATGATTAATTTTGATTAATTTTTCCTAAAAGCATAATTTACAGTTTTTATTTTCAAAATTGTATAGGTCTTCTGTTTTTATGATTTTTCATAAGATTTTGTTGTGGATATTATTTTAATTTTTAGATCCCTATTTATTTGAATAGGGTTGTGTTTCTGTATATTTTTTTGTTTTGAATGACGTTTTTTGGTTATTATATATTTCTTTAACGATTGCTTTTGTATAAAAATTTTCTTCCTTGTAATATTAACGGTTAAATATCTGTTGTCAAGTTAGCAATTTTCTTTCGTTCGGAAGTTACATTTATTGGTGTTATTTTGTAGGTTGTTGTTAATTTTGCGATTGTTTTTTGTTTTTCTGAGTATTTTTTACTGTAATTGTTTATTAATTTCCCCACGTTCTCCGTGAAACTGTAACTGGTTTAGTTGTAGTTATGTTGATAATGTTTTATAGTTTGCTGTTTTTAGAGAATTGTTTTACAATCATTTAGAAAAAATATTTTTCCTAATTTTGTTTTTGCTGTGAAATTGTTCGGGGCTGAACCAAATTATATTTCTTTTCTGGTACTTTTGTTTCAATTGCTTTCATTTGAATTCTAATTTGTTTGAATACCCTCTGTTTTCTAGTGCA
This sequence comes from Ascarosepion bandense, assembly GCA_037127315.1. NCBI lineage: Eukaryota > Metazoa > Mollusca > Cephalopoda > Sepiida > Sepiidae > Ascarosepion > Ascarosepion bandense. Next base: position 7,244,476 of record JBBBDQ010000181.1, on the reverse strand, counting down.
TATTCATAAGCATTTTTATTTTATTTTTTTATTAATCTTTTTTGCGAGAATTTTTTGTTTTAGGCTAAGAACTTGTTGAGATTTCTTTTTATTTATGGATATGAATATTTGGTTGAATACGTTAGGAGGTACTGGAGTTTTTATTAATGTATATTGGGTGGTTGTTTGTTTTTTCTGTATGGTTTGTGGATTCTTTTAATTAGAGTGAATATTATATCTAGGAAATACACTATGTTTGATTGGATTTTTTATCTATTGTAAATCCTAATTCTGTAATTCTGCCATTGTTGTTGTAGTTTATTAGAATTAAGAAGCCGCCATCACTATACGAAGCTATATCTTTTATCAATAATATTTGCAAGTTTATTGATGTATTTATGTATATGCCTATGAGTTCGCATAAAACTCTTCTCTCATAGGTACCCCAGATACACCATTTTTTATTATTATTATTATTGCTATTATTATTAGTCAATCAGTTAAGTGCCATACGCGAAACACGCTTGGACGATCATCTCTCTCTCTCGAGACATGACTGACTGGGCAGAAGATTATCCCGCAGTAGATTTGCATTGCTTTCTGCGGTAGACTGGTTACCGACCAAGGCTATAGAACCCAATCTGTCCTGTTATTTAACCCATAACTGGAAGGAAGAGACGGATTAATACCTTTCCCAAGGGTATTTGCGCGTAAGTGGATGCAATGGATTCAACTGGAATTCGGACTCGGTTCCCCGGTTTCTCGTTCCGAGCCGATATCCAATCCGTATTGGACTTATTTTCGGAATACTGCATTTTTGAAGTTTAGTAATCTACAGGTTGGTTTGTTTGTGAGATATCTATAATAAATTGATGAGAACATATAATTTAATATTATATTTATTTATGTCGGTGCGACTACACATGTACACGAATGAGAAATGGTTGGAATTGTAAATTTATTTTAATCTAGTTGATTTTATTTAGATCCTTCTTCTTTTTGTTTCCATCACACTTATTATTAGATATCCCACGCAGTGATAACAGACGTTTTGCCAGCAATTCTGAAAAAAAAAATGCTCGTACAATTTTGTGTAGCGATTATTAAGTGTTTAACGTCCAGATTATAATAATGATTTACTCTCGCTTCCCTAATAACTAAGTACTGTCTCTTTTTTGAAAAATGTCAAGCACGTTTGAGAAAATATCTACTGACACTAGAGAAGACATTTTTGCATGAAAGAAAAAGGAAAACAAATGAACACTGTATTTAAAACAATACCTACAGTAGCATCTGAAAGAAATTTTTATTGCTTTTTTTTTGCTTTTTTTTTCATATTGTTAACTTTCACCTATGTTAATGACGTTTCGCTCCTTGTGACGAGCAGAGCCGAGATTGATGAAGTCAGAAAAGAAATCAGAGGCTACGAGACAGTGTCAGGGGTCAAGATCAAACGCAATAAGTTTGTTAGATTGCGGTTGAGTGCGTGGAAAGTAGTTTCTCTTCTAGGGATTTTCCTCTGGACGTACTGGTCAAGATATTTGGCGTCTGGTTGGGTTTCAATCTGATCTTGGAAATTAACTGAGAAAAAGTCGACGTCAGAGTTTGTCTGTGGTCCCAGAGAAATCTTTCCCTAAAGAGGAGGGCAGAAGTATGTGTCTCGTACATTTGTCTGATCCTTCTTTACCGAATCTCCATCATTCCAATTATGTGCGTCATACTAATGACACGTTCTTGTTCTCCTTCTTATGGGGAGGAAAGGTTTCCAAAGAAGTTCAATAGATCTGTTATCTCCACCCTTATGAAGGTGGTCAGTGTATGCCTATCATTGACAGCAGAAAGCCTAAAAAAATGAGAGCAAAACACTATTTGTTATTACTTATTGGTTGCAGATCCGGCAAACGTCGAGTCAATAACACAGACAGAGACATAAGTAAACATACACAAATTATTTTAGACAGATTTGCTAATCAATAAAAACATACTCATTTTACTGTTGCTCACAATGCGGCAAAATTTTCATTGACGACAGACCATATGGCGATGATGGAAAACTATCGACTTCTAAAGTCGCTCCTCGTCTGTTTCACACAGCAGGGCAACGATCGAGTGCCACAGTGGACATTATTAAAAATCACGTACACACTAAAATACACACGCACACACATACCCACCACACACATATATATAAATATATATATATATATATATATATATATATCCAATCTTAATGCCAATATTGTTATCATTTTGTTGGCTTTCCTCATATTTTTAACCGGCCTATTAAGCGTAAACACACACATACATACACATCTATATGTGCATTGTGGTGCAGTGGATATCGGCTAAAGACGAGAAATTAGGCAGCCGAGTTCGAATTCCATTTGAATTCCTTGCATTCACTTAAGCGTAAATACCCTTGGGAAACGTATTAATCAGTCTCTTTCCTTTAGTTATGGGTTACATCACAGGACAGATTAGGTTCTATAGCTTTGGCTGGCCACCAGTCTACCGAAGAATGTAATGGCTACTGCTAGATAATATTTTGCCCAGTCAGTTATGTCTCGAAAGAGATATGATCGCCTAAGTGTGTATCACGTAATGCACTTAACTGACTGATATATGCCAGGTCCACGGCCGACCTACTAACAACCGTAACGGAGTACATGCTACAGGCCCTTGATGAGTCTGACGAGGCTCGCGCGGATGCTCTGGATATCTCCAAGGCTTTCGACAGAGTTTGGCACTCTGGCCTCCTATGCAAACTACGCGGTTATGGTATTACCGGTCGCCTGCTTGACCTAATCCAATCTTTCTTAAAGAACCACCAAATGAAGGTCGTTCTGAATGGGCGTGCCTCTTCATCCTGGTGTCCCACAGGGCTCTATCCTGGGCCCGAAGCTCCCCCTTATTTTCATCAACGACCTCCCAGATGAGATCAAGTCCCAAGTAAGCATCTACGCAGATGACACTACAACTCCCGCACCAGTAAGAAACCTGTCGTGGCGGACAGACATAATCTCGCTGCTGACCTTGAACGGGATCTACACTCTGTGGTGAACTGGGGCAAGAAGTGGCTTGTCAACTTCAATTCATCTAAGACCAAGCTGTTGTCTGTCAACCATTACAGGCAACCTCTCCTGCCTCCCATAAGCATGGACCAAGCGATTCTTCCGGAGAGCAATACACTACGCCTCCTCGGACTTACCCTGTCCTCAGACCTCAAATGGAACCACCCTATTGAATCCATAGCAAAATCTACTGCTAAGAAGGTTGGGTCACTATGTCGATCCAGGATGTTTTTTCCACCTGAATCCATCCTGCATTTATACAAGTCAACCATCCGTCCGTGCATGGAGTACTGCTGCCATCTATGGTCAGGCGCCCCTGCCGTTCTCCTCAGTGTTCTTGACAGGCTCCAAAGGAGAGTCTGTAATGTGATAGGTACTGATCTGGCGGCTCGACTGCAGCCACTTCCCCATCGTCGAAATGTGGCCTCCCTTTGTCTGTTCTATAAATATTTTCATGGCTTCTGCTCGGACGAACTTAAGTCACTGGTGCCTCCTCAACAGGTGTTTACTCGTGCAACCCATTCACAGTCAGGTTAGCCAAATGCAGACGACAATTCTCCTCCTGCAGCTTCTTCTCTCGCACTTACCGCCTGTGGAACTCGCTCCCGTATTCTTGCTTTCCTGACGGCTACAACCTCCAGAAATTTAAATGCAAAGTCAATACTCATCTACTAACCACTGGATTCTAGCTCTCTCCCCACCCCCGTATAACCCTCCCTTTTTTCTCCAACTATGTATCTGTCATCGCACCTGCTTTCTCAGCTTTATATTGCTCCTTTCTTACTAGTTTGTACTCCTCACTCTTTTCTAATTAATCTTTTTACATTTATGTAGCCCCCTGCACATCAGTGGCATTTTCGCCTTGCTCGGGGTGAAATGATTATATATATATATATATATATATATATATATATATATATACGAGCGACTGTATTTTATCTAATTCATAAAAATTATCAATTAGATAAAAATAGAGAGTTCAATAGATATTATCCAGAGCAAATATATTGAGAGAGATACTCAACACATTATAAATCAGTTATACATCCAGAATTTATTTAAACAATGTAAAAAAGAATTACAATTGCCTCGTTCAGATCGTTGATGAATATATCAATGTTAATTAAATGTTAAATTAACATTTATATATTCATCAATGGTCTAAACAAGACAACTGTAATTTTATTTTCACATTGCAGAAATCAATTCTGGATTTATAACCGCTTAACTTTCCTCTCAATTTAAACATTTCTTGAAATTAAAAGACAGATTGAGTATTGAAGATGATAGGGAAATCTCAAACCCCCAATAGTTTCAGAAACCGAGGCAAATTATGCTTAGACAAAAAGATAAGAATTGTCAAATTCAGAGAAACTAGCCAAATATTAAATCAAAAATGAAATAATTCAAATAAATTTAAACTATCTAATACATAGAATTTTAGAATTACCCAGTTCCATCACACTTATCGATTCATTCCTATCTTCCGTTGATCATTTATTAAAGGATTTTATAGAGATCTACCTTGTAATGAGTAGACATGCCAGTATATGTATGCAATGATTCTATATTATTTTTGCATGAAGTTAAGAGTGTCCTATTTTGCATTGTGTGATTTTAAATGTATTTTGATATAAATATTTCACGTGTATAAAGGTGCACCTAGCTGTAAGCTTATATAAGGTTGTTTCATGTATATGGTACACCTAATTATGTGCATGCTCGGTACATGTAGGGGAGCCAAAGAATAATTATAGTTACATGCATGATGATGTCTACATTATATGTATATTTCGCGTATATGGGTGCACTTAATTATATCTGTACTTCATGTATTACACTTAATCTCTCTCACACACACACACACACACACACATACAAATATATATATATATTTCGTGCATATGTGAGCAGCTGATTATATGTATGTTGACGTTAATCTTGGATTAAGAATGCAGACACTTTTACCCTCTTGAAAACTTTACAAAACTACCTTTCGTCTATGCATTGAATTATGTTACCATATTTGCTAGGGTGCTTCTGCGATTCATCTTGAAGTTCTCGACAAAATTCAATGAAGGCTTCTGTAATATAATCAATCTTAATCCTGACTTTGGTGACTTTCTTACCTACTGATGTGGCTTCCCTCTCTATCTACTACAAATACTTTCATGACAACTACTCTGACGAGTGTTTTACCTGGTGTCCCAATTGCATGAAAACAAACGTTCCACTAAATTGGCATCTAGGTCCCGCCAATTTGCTGTTGACAAAAAACTAAATGCTACCGCAACTCCTACTCGAACAGTTTATTTTTCCGTATTTCTGCCAGAGGAACTCCTGTCTGTTTACTTACTTCACTAATAATTACAATCTTCAATGTACGAAAAAGAACTTGAAAATGCCACTGGAGAATTTAAGAATATTAATTTGTAGTAACTTTACGGTTCTCACAGTTTTATATTATCAAAAATGTTTTATAGTTTATAGTTTTTATATATAATTATATATATAACTTATAATGTAGTTTTTATATTTTCAAAGGTTTTCAAGATAATTACAATCTTCGATATATGAAAAATAAATTGGAAACGCCACTGGAGAATTTAATAATATTTTAATATTTATTTAGAGGAACTTGGTGAGTTTCACAGTTTCATGGTTTTTAAAAGTTATAGATGGAAAGAATGTGGCTATACCAAGGTAATATTGCATATCTACGCGGAGTTGAACAATTCTTTCTGTGTTATGGAAAAAAGTACCTCCGATCGCAATATGTTTACAATATGATCTGAGCGATTATGACCACGTGTTTACGCATAGTAATTTTGTGCCAAAATAGTTAAGCATAAAGTTGTGTTAACAAAAATTCCATGTGTCATGTTTCAGTGAATGTAGCTATGAAAACACTGTACCAAGTAAGTAAGTATATATATATATATGTATATATATATATACTTACCTGGCATAGGTGAGGTAATACGACCAGCTTAGATAAGCATTACCCAGTCACCACGTATGTAAGGGCTGTGGAAATTGTGATCCTTGTCCGAAGTATCCGAACTCGAGCACCCACGTTAAATAACTAACCTGTGTCGCATCTCGCATTCTACGCGGCTAAATATCTTTACTACAGTTCAAAAGTTTAAAGACACCCTTCTTAATTTTCTAAAATGTCTCAAAAAGTAGTTATTTTGTACTTTATTATACATGGTTTTAAAAAAAGTATAACATGAATTTTTATTAGAAATTTTATTAGGACAAAAAGAAAAAAAGCATTTTATGATTAAATTTTGCTCTCGTCAAAACATCCCCGTTTGGTCTTAACTAGTTTTTGGAATTTGTTGCAAAATTTTTTCAAAGTATAAGTTTGATAATTCATTGCATTCTTTTTTCATTGACTCCAAGATTTTATTTTCAGTTTTTTGATTGAAATGTTTCACTCTACTGTCAAGTACATTCCATGTTAATTCTAGAGATTTCTTCAAACTTTCAAACTGTAGTGTTACGAGATAGTATCTAAATTTTAAAATATCGGATTATCTGAAAAGATTAAGTAACGTTTTTCGTAGCTCCCTGAACATTTCCTCGAAATAACTACATCACGAAAAAAGATTAGTCATTTTCTCATATTTTACCTTAAATAAAAGAAAAACCTTGACGAACAAAGTATTTTGTTACAAGCCTGAAACTGCATTTGTGTCCCATTTTTCTCTACCGCTTTAACTCCAGTAATCTTTGTAAAAAATAACATTATATGGATATTTTCATTTTATTTCTTTTTATTTTATTCGTCTTAGTCGACATTTTGTTGTTCTTTCACTCTTTCATCTTTAGTTTTTATTTTCTTTATTTTTCCTTTCTCACCATATTACCTGTTTCAACTTTGTTGTGTCACCTTTCTCTTCTTGTACATTAACATGTACTACAATCCTGAAAAAATACAATCCTGAAAAACATAAACTGAAAGAAAAATTGTGTTTATTCAGAATGACAAGTATTTACATGAAAAATTGCTTTATAACATTTTTGTCTGATCTCTCCTCTACCATGTCATTTAATCCAGCCCCCTCCAGCTTCAATCACAGCCTCTACATGAGGCTGAAACCTTCTAAAGGCGTTAGTCACCTGCTCTCTTGACAAGTTGGCCACGGCCTTGATGATGGTAGTCCTCAGAAAGTTGACAGTATTGTGTGCACGTTTGTTGGACTGTCTCCCAAGTCCGCCCCCATAGGTAATAGTCGCTACTAAGGGGCCAGATATCCTTTGACCAGAACATGTCCAGATTCTCGTCACACCAAGCCTGGACCAAATTGGACGCATGAGCAGGATCTCCATCCTGTTGAAAGTGCCGTGGCTTCCTTACAGCTACCTGAACAATCCATGGCTTCACAACATTCTTCATGACATCCAGCTAGACCACCTTCGTCACGGTCTGACCTTTGACAAAGAAGTGTATTATCTCCAGGAAGTCCTTGTTCCTCTTGCAAACCTCGGATCAGTCCTGTGTTTTTCTCTGGGGAGTCAGGGACTCAACCTTAGCTTCACCAGACTTTTTAAAGGTCTTGGTAAAGTCGTACACAGTTGATTTTGAAAAATGAAAAATCTCATAATCTCTTTCGGCGTGCGGCCACAACGTACGGCCACAAAAATTGCAGTACGGCGCTCGACTTCACATTTTGCTTAATTTGTTCTTAATTCAACAGACTGTTGTACTACATATCTGAAACAAAAAAAAAATGATATATTTAATATTTGTCATCTTATCCCAAGTTAAAGTTAGTCCGGATTGTAGCGCACACCCTTGTGTTTTCTTGTTAATTTATTCTCTTCATATACGATTTTTGTGTAATTTTTATCGAATTTTTTTAAATTAATTTTTCAGTACTTCTAAGATGAGGTAGTATTTACACTATTTACATTATTCAGACTATTTTCCTCATCTTCATGACCGTTATTACAACATTTCGGCCGTTGTACGCTCTGGCCTTCTTCAGGTGTTAAGAATTTTGAACCGAATCCTTTATGACGATCACTGGGGTATATCATACTCATTCTATGTGCAATGCCACCACTGTTAACCAAATAGCTATCTCCCTTTAACTTAACTCTCTAAGTTGTTTGTTTACCACTGCTGTAAACTGGTATTGAACTCACAACTCTATGGGTCAAGTCACTAGAACTAACCAACGTCTATATTCTCAGAGCCATGTGTCCTTTTTACTTATATTTTATTGTTCATCATTTTTTTTTCTTATTGATATTTTACTTTTCTTTAAAAAGTTTTGCTCTATGGTGCCTAGTCTTTGAGTGTTGTGGGAAAATGGATGTCAGATCGAAATGAGAAATCGAGGAGCCGAGATCAAACGAACGATGAAATCCTTTTCATTCACTTACGTGCAAATACCATTTGCTAAGGTACTAAATCATCTCTTCTCTCCCCAGCTATGGATTCAATAGCAGGACAGATTCGATTCTATAGCCTTGATTCGGAACCCACCTTAATGCAGAATTAAATGGCGGCCTGCCGCGGAAAATTTTTTCAGTCAGTCAAGGATCGAAAGAGACATGATTGACTAAGTGTGTATCATATATGGCAGTTAACTAAATGACTGATCTGAATAAAAGAATTGAAAGCAAAACAGATTGGGTTCTATAACGTTGGTTAGTAACCAGTCTACCGCAGAAAGAAATGGCAGTAAAATGCGGGAAAATTTTCTACCTAGTCAGTCATGGATCGAAAGCGACATGATCGCCCAATCGTGTACCACGTAAAGCAGTTAACTGATTGACTGACCAGGATAGGTGTAACCGTAAGTTCTTTGCTAAGAATTTCTTCTCGTACTTCACTTTTTTGAAAAAGTTTATTATTATTATAATTATTATTATTATTGTTGTTGTTGTTGTTGTTGTTGTTGAGTAAAAGAGCCACAGCCTAACAAATTAATGCTGTAGTACCAATATATGGACCCCACTGTATCCATCATAACACCCAATCTGAACAGAATACGACAGTCAAATACACATCATGTATTACCCTTCTTAATGAGAAATTAAAACTTTAACCCTTCAGATGGGGACCACTTAAAATACATTTCTAACTGGGCCTAACAGGTTTGGTTAACAAGTGTCTGCTTGCTCACTCTCTGATTCAGGTCACTCATAAGTTTCTCGATAAGATTTCTCCGTCAACGTGGCTGACTTATTTTTCAAACTATATTTTCCTTTCATCTTCTAATGAAGTAAAAAATTGCTTACCCTAATCACTTCTTCGTTATAATCTTGCCTGATCTTCATCATCTTTTTCTTTTTACTGCTTCCTTATATAGTTTTTCTATTTTTCCCCTATTCCGCTTTTTTCCTTCATTTATATCATATCGATTCTTCTCCATTCACTCAGTCAGTTAAGTGCCATACATGATAAACGCTTGGGCGATCATGAAGGAAGGAAAAGTTGATGAAAGGAAGAAAGTAGATAATGAGGAAAAGAAAGAAGAGGAAGGAAAATTATGAAGAATGATGATAATGAAGAAAACTGTCTAGAAAGGAAAACGATGATGAAATAAAGGAGGAAGATAATGAAGAAAAGAAAAACAATGAACGAAAACGGTAATGATTGGAAGAAAAAGATAATGAAAAAAAACGAGGAAGAAACTATGAAATAATAATGAAAGAAGAAAATGAAGAAGAGTAAGACGAGAAATAAAAATCTGAAGAAAGAAAGAAGGAAGATAATAAAGAAAAGAAACACGTAGAATGAAAATGATGAAAACAAAGAAGGTGGAAAAAACGATAAAAAATATCAACGAGGAAGGTAAACGTTAATGAAGAAATGAAAGACGAAAAAGGAAATCGATGATGAATAGAAGACGAGAATGAAAAAAATAATATTTAAGAAGAAAACGAGGAAGAAATGACGAGGAAGATATTAAAGAAAAGAAAGTCGAGGAGAGAAGTGATTTTTCTACGGTAGACTGCCAACCAAGGCTATAGAACCCAATCTGTCCTGCTATTTAATTCTTTTATCCAGTTAAGTGCCACACTTGGGCGATCATGCTTATTTCAGTCCATGACTGACTAGGCAGAAGATTTTCCCGCAGTAGGTTTCCATTTCTTTTTGCAGTTGACTGGTTGTCAATAAAGGCTACAGAGCACAATCTATCTTGCGCTTCAACCCAGAGAGGAGGAAGGAATTGGTTAATAACTTTCTCAAAGATATCTGCACGTAAGTGAATGCAAGCAATTCAACTGGAAATTGAACTCGGCTCTCCGACTTCTTATCCCGAGCCAATATCCATAACACCACAACGCAGTCTGGACAATCACCATATTTATAAAAAAGGGAAATGGCGGTGGAAAAGTGACTGAAGACGAGACGCCAGATCATGCTTAATAATACTGCTGACACTTATTTTGATTTTTAAGGATACAAAATCTTATCTGTTCTACTATTTAATGCAAAGCTGATAGGCGAACTGATGATTTAATAATTTTCCCAATTTGCGCGTAAGTTAATACAAACAATTTGCGCGTAAGTTAATACAAACAATTCAACTGGAATTCAAAATTGGCTCTCCGCTTTCTCATTCCGACCTGATATCTATTACACCACAAAAATAATCAAATTCAAGTTTTAGGAAGAACTCTTTTTATTTTTACAACCATTGTACAATCGTTTTGGAAATACATTCACATATTTCTTACTACTCACATACACTTTCCTGAAGTATTGATTATATATCTATATCGATAACTTTACTTAGTTTGCATATTTATTCATATATAGGCCTACTGTTAATGTTAACTGACAATATTCTCTCCGATTATAACTCAAAATGCTTTGTTCTGTAACTGACGGAATCACGCGATTTCACTGGTGCTTAACAAATCCGCCATTTTTCTTCGCTGCCCTGAAGTCACTTAGCGGAAGTATCCCTTTCATTCCCTCGCAACATCCTCGTTCCTTCTACCTTCTTTTGTTCATTTTCCCATTGTGGGTTAGTTCAATTTTGGTTATAAGGTTGCTGGTCAAATTCATATTTGACCTCCAGGGACATCATCTATGGGATACATCTCTGCTACGTTGCTTTTAATCATAACAAAATGTCATTTAGCGTTACTCGATGTGAGATAGCTGATGGAATCGAGATCTATTACGTGACATTTCGATCTCGGGGCTGCTGCAGATTGTATAGCATGCTGTCTGTGTGGTCCGACATACCTATTTGATCCTACAGTCTCCCCTTTCGGCTTTGATCTACGTTGAATATGTCTGCCGTCGTCGTGACCATTGTTGAGAGAATTGAGTGAACAATGCTGTTTAAAGATGTCGACATGAATAGTAAATTTATGATCGAATAACATCACAGAATTATATCGCCACACAGTCACGAAATAATTGTGTGGAGACGTTTATTTGCCAAATATCGGCAAAAAAGACCGCGTTCGATTTTGATGTAAAAAGCCCATGTTTTTGATTAATTGTAGCTACAAATTTATAATGAAGGGGGTACTGAAAAACTTTTAGTTACAAACCGCAACTCAAAAGATCCATTGAGTTGTCTTTCTCTAGTGTGCATCTTTCGGCTGTTTTTCGCTCTGGCCTTCTTCAGATTATTGGAATTTTGAACTGGACCGTTCATTTTGATCACCGAGGCACATTGTCCTCCTTCCATGACGAAGAAAAGAGTTCGAACATTGCCAATATATACTTATATTGATGTCTTTTTCTTTTTGTTTATATGGACTTGATAGTGATAACAGACATTTACTAATTTTCAACCTCTTTTCCCTATATATTTACCCATGTTAGATATATATATATATATATATATATATATATATATATATATATATATATATCTGGAAGAATGGTAGATTTTGAAAAACAGTAGCTACTCTAGCATATACGCATCGTTCATTCAGCAATGAATTAGAACACACTCAGCTATTGGGCGCGTAAAATGATAATATACACGCTAAAAAATCTGCCTCCTTCTACCGAGCACCCATAGTTCAGATGTAGAATCGCCGACTGACGCCAATTTGGCTGTGTAACCGTACTTATGAGCTGTGATACAGCGAAACAGATCTGTCTGCGGATGATCATATATATATATATATATATATATATATATATATATATATATATATATATATAAATACGATATTAAAAATATTAAATGGCAGCAATTTAGCCATCTCGCCCTATACATATAATGAAGTAATATATTACTTCATTATATGTATAGGGCGCGATGATTAAATTGTCACCATTTAATATTTTTAATTTCATGCCTGTGCGTTGGTTATTTTTTAATATGTTGACTGCACACTACAGTAGGGTCAGTTTGGCACCATCCGTGAGACAAAGAGCACCGTGATGCTTTTCACTCCGCAATTTAGAAATTGTATGCTGCAATGTTTGGCATTTGCGCCAGAAACTCTTATACGAATATTTCTGAATGTTTGTTTATCAATCTAAGCACTGCGCAGGGGATTCGGAAAGACTCGGATGAGTCTAATGGCGAGTACAAAGCTTTTGGGGCTGATCATTATGATAGAGACACTATGCTTCCATTCAACTTTCCACAGGGCATCAGACTCAACACAAAGGCCTACATCAAGAATCTAGTTTTGCCCTGGGTCAAGAGAGTGGCTGATGGAAGATACTATATCTGGCAATAAGACTCTGCCACACAAGCAGAAGAGCCAAGTCATAATTATTAGATAATTTCTGCGACCACAGCATCCTTTACATCTGATCCCGTAACTCCCACACTGCAACCTCCTTGATTATTATTTTAGGGGCGTAGTTGAGCTAGTGACCAACAAAATTCCTTGTATCACCAAAGAATATCTGAAGACAATGATTACGGCAGCATTCACAAAATTAAACAAGGAAATCGCTGAGAAGAATAACAGAAGATTCCGAAAATTTCTAGAGGCCATTGTTGAAGCAAATGGTGATTTTACTGAATATATTTACTCTTTGTTATTTCAATTTATTTTTGTGTATTTTTTGTGTAATTTTGATAAATAAATCATGTCATTTTATTTTCATTTTTGCGTAATTTAGACGACAACTCATTTATCGCACCTTGTACATTCATCTTCATATCAGAGACACGATAGTGTAACGGATAGCAGTTGAGTCTGGCGGAATCGAAAAGTCAAGTACGAATTCGAATTTCAGTCGAGTTCATTCGAGTGCTATCGCATTGGCAATGTTAAGAATCCATCTATTATGCCTACTATCTATGGACTAGGTCTTGTATTCTTGGTTGCTTATTGTCTAGATTTAAAAACTTAGAATTCAAAACCAGCATGGAAAGCGTTGGGCTCCGTTAATGTATCTTAGCCACTTCTACAGCTATGGATGCACTACATGTGATGCCCTTACGACCGCAATGTTTTGTGGAATGCCTGATCGTTAACCCATTCTGCTCAATCGGTCTCAGATTCATGTGACTCCCAAATCGCTAAGCTACCTCATCCTCCAAAAAATTACCCTCTTGATACCCGGCTATGATATGAGAGTATAATGTCCGAGATTTGACAATATAATACATCTCACAGCAAGATCGGGGGATTAGAGGTTAATTACTCTTAACCGTTGTTGCTCCCAGATTCACCCTGATCCGGAGTTGGTAGCATCTGTTAGAATCCCAGATCTGGGAAAATAGTGAACCCCTAAACAAAAACAAAACACAATGAAAATATAAAAACACACTTTTGCAGTAAAAATACTAGCAATACATTTCTCTATAAAAAAATGACCAACGATACAAAATTATAGTAGAATTACCAATGATACATTTTTAAACCAGAATAACCAACAATGAGTTGTATAGCTAAATGAGAAGGAACATATTTTATTTGTATTTGAAGCCATAAAACTGTCTTCAAAATATTTAGATTTCGGCATTTATAATCCATAGAGTTTGATATGCCGTTAAACAAAATCAACCAAGCAACCCGACTACGATGCGCCCCTGTTACTCATGGTCATGAATGGAGGCGCACAGAGCTTCAGCAATTAGGAAGACATGCGCAGATGATAGTGTCAAGCAAATATGTGCTACTGAACAGAATACTTATGGTAACACAACTAATTCACTAAAACAAATCATGTACATGCTATTACCAATCAAATATAGTCAGAAGTCTGGTATAATGTATGGCTGAGATCCTTCTCTTCTTCAATCATTGAAAATTCCTACCAGCACTAACCGTTGACTGAACTTCTTCCAGTATCTTTACCAGTCGTGGGTATGACCATAAACTACATCCGGCAGCAAGGAGATTGGGGGTCTTGATGAGCATGTAAAACCACCTCTTTTTACCGTTGGTCTCAAGTACACTAATGTAGCAGAACCTGTTAAAAATAGAACTGTTGGCAAATAGTAACCCCTAAACAACAGTTATGAATTTTGTATCATAAATCAATAAAACATTGTTCAAAAGTAATAGAAAAGCATAAATTTGTTTTAATTTTTAAAAAATGTCACCCCTAAATCCAAAATTCTACTTTAACATAAACACAATAAGGGTTAAAAGATCAAAATATTTCGGAAACTTTTCAATTTTCTGAGCGCCGCTTATATGTCACACAAAGCCGAAAGTATAGAGTACCCAGTGAGGATCGAACTCACTACTCAGTTGAAATAGTTTCTAGCGGAAAAAATCTTGCTAACCATTACACCAAGACGAGGATGCATTTAAAAGTTTATAGCTATAGCATAAGATACAATCTTAGAAATCAACAAAACAAGTTCTAAAATGTTTCATAAAGTTCTAGAATGCTACAGAAAATCATGATACTTATATACGATTATAAAAATTATGTGTTGAGGTTACATTTTTTTAATAAACAGAATTAAAACCTTCATTATTTCTAACAAACGTTCATCAAATTATATTACAGTAAATCAATTTGTTCAGATGTTGTACAATGTAAGTAATACATTGGTATTTTCATGGTTCTCCGAGTGAGGTAGGGTGAGCAACATCGTGGTGAGTCATACAACTGAAACTAATAGAACGTTTTCCATCTATTTATAAGGATCAGGCTTTGCCATTCAGTGTCAAAATATTGGAATGAAGTCGTTTGTTTCTTAAACGTGCGTGACGTGGGTTCCGTCTAAGACAGATTACGAATGACAGCGTTTTCTCCATTACTTTTAAAAATAATCTCACTATTCTTTAAGAGCTTAATTGTCTGAAATGACTAAGTATTTGCTATTGCAGGCATCGTTTTTAATTCCTCATTTGTATTTATGCAAAGTATAATTTTAATTTCTAGAGTCAGGATAGACATTATTTATTTGCGTATGCGACAGTAACACCTATTATGGAACAGAAGTAGTTTTATGTTTTCTAACCGCAGACCCATAATCGTTGGCACATTTGTTTATAAAATGTGTATGCAATTTTATCAGTTGTCGTATTATGTTTCCCACCTCGCTGTTATAATATTTGTGATATTTTGTGTGTTAAATGTGTATCTACTATTACGACACAGAAGTACTATTATGTTTTCCTACCTCTATTCCATAGTAGTTGTGATATTATGTGTATAACATGTGTATAGTATTGTATCAGTTAATATGTAGTTTAGATGTAGTTTTGTTTTCCTATCTCAGACACATAATAGTTGTGATATTTATTGTATAAAATCTGTATGCAACTATTACATATAATTATTTTCTGTTAGTCACCCCTAAAATGATGCCTTAAAGATCTAAATTTATTTATAAATAAAACTTTGTCTGTGTGTGTGTGTATGTGTGTGTGTGTCTGTGTGTGTGTCCGTAACCTATAGACTCCGAAACGGCTGAATCGATTTTCTTGAAAATATACACAGCTGTACTATAAGCGTCTGCGAGTGTTCTTAGCTTGGTTTTGTGTCGAGGTACCCCCGATAAATATCGAAAATCGATAATAAAAAAAATCGGGTTATAGAAGGAGTGGTCCGATTTTATCAAATCTGATACACACATAGACAAAGACATAAGAAACGTTATTCAGAAGATTCAAGATTGCAGTTCTTACAATAGTGCAGAAAATTGATAATATATATATATATATATATATAAGTCGAGATGTTTGTGTGTGTGTCTGTTTATCTGCCTGTATGTTCGTATTTTTTTTCAAACCTTTTATTTTAGTTTTTGCTTCGGTTTGGCTCTAAGTAGGTATAATTGTAGATCTTAGTCTAAGCCATAATACCATGTACTCAGAGGACTTATTTAGCCCTCAATATTCAGTTTACGACGAAAAAATCTTATTTGATATCGATACAAGGAAATCAAAATTTGACTTACATCCATTCATTTTTCTTTCGGTCTACAGTTTCGCTTTAACTGAAAACAACTATTACTTTTTAATCTTTCGTGCCAACGTTCAAAGAGTCTGAGCTCCAGGACCATAGATTAATTTTAAAGCTTTCATTACACCCGAGCAACACCGGGCTATATTGCTAGTAGAGTCATAAAACAAAAGATGATTTCGAAACATTGAAAATTCTATGTCGCGAAAATGTTTAATTATATTACAATAATATTTCTCTCTATTTTTGTATTGAGCACTATAAAAAAAAAAGAATAAACGTTGAAGAACAGTAAATTTCTTATTGTCCTTTCTACACATTATATATATATATATATATATGTGTGTGTGTGTGTGTGTGTGTGTGTGTGTGTGTGTGTGTGTAGGAAAAGCTACTAAAAAGTTTTAAGTTTAAAAATGTATATTTTGACAGTATTCATTTATTTCTATTATTATATTTGATATTTCATACCGTCCTCGGTCTTTCATCAGAAACAAATGATTTTAAAATTTAAATTAGAAGCGTTTTTGCGAGGAGCGTTCGTCCGAGAGATTGTTTACATCACGTGACTCAGAAAGCTACAGATTTTTTAAAACATATTTGTAAACGTAGACCTATCTTTAATAATACTTATAACTGTTGTTTTTAAGAAAATCTTTTATAAGTGTATCTAACAATATTTAACTATTGAAATATTTATAAAGATTCAAAACACCTAAGTCCCTATTTAACCCTAGCCTGTATGTATTTAATTTTAAAATCCAGTATTTGTCTTTCTTTCTGTGTGAGTATGTAGAACTAAGATCAGAATCTATTAGTAAACATTTGCAGTTTTCTAATGTGTGTCCTGGTTGATTGAAGTGTTCTGGTGAATACGGGTTGTTTTGGCGTATGCTTAGTTTATGATTATTGAAACAGAATCTAAAGCTATTTCCAGATTCACCAATATATCCACTATTTGGACACATTGAACAGAAGAGAAAATATATTATGTTTTGGCTGTCACAGGTGAGGCGTGGTGGGTGTAATTTGATGTTGGTGTTGAGTAGAGAAAATACTGCATCGTTTACTAAATGTTTACAAACTAAACAACGTGATTTCTGATATTTGAAATTGCCTGATAGGTTTGTATTTTTTAGATATTTGGTTGAAGTGAGGATAGCTGATAGGTTAGGTGTTTGTTTCATTGCATTAAGAGTAGTTTATCGATAATGTCTTTGATTTTTTTGTTTGATTGGAGGTTCTTGTAATCATTTTTTAAATTTTGAATAAGTGTATGGGAATATTGATTGTGGTTAAAAACCATGGGAATTCGGTTGTTGTTATGATTTATGTGGATGGTTTTATTTAGTGCTTCTTTTATTATTTTTATTGGATATTTACATTAGGTTGTTAATGTTGTATAGAAAATCTGGATGGTTTGAGCATATGCGTTTGATTCTTTACAACATCCAAAACATTAATTTAACACAGTGCTCGATATATAATATAGAGCTGCGAATATTTATCATAAATTATATTCTAGTACATGTACAAGTTTTTTTTATAGATATCCACTACAAATTGTACATTTTGTATCGACATTAGATTTACAATGTCTCATCAGGTGATGTGGAAAGGAATTGAAGGCCTCTTTTCTTATATTTGGCAAGTTGTGTGTGGGATGTTGGTGGAGGTTAGCGATAAGGGAATAAGTCTTCTAAATTGTCTGTTAGAATTTTGTAGAACATGGAGTGGGTAAGGGATATAGTTGATTAATGAAAGTGTCGGGAATTTTGTAGACAGATTTAATATTACAGAATGGTGTATATGTTTTTATGGCAGCCTGGGTAGCCTTTATCTTTTGAATTTATTATTGGTGTGGAATAAGGAGATGTAAAGGTTTGAAATGGATAGGATTGAACCTATCCTTAATGTTTATTTGTACAATTATAGAATATTTTTGTATTTAAGCACAGTTTTATAATTAATCTAATTTTGTATATCTCAAAGGATGAAATCAAAATAATTTTGAATTGTAGAAAATCAGTTCTCTTCCACAACAACGAACAGTGGACAAAAAATTCAACGGATAATTTTGATTTATCTATGGGAGCCCTGGATTATGCAGAATCTTCGGATTTAGTCGGACTATTTCTATTGTACAACCTCACACCTTATAAAGAAATTTACACCAACAATACAGTACTCTATAGAGATGACGGACTCATAATAGTAAATAAATCTAATGGAGGTAAGGTCGATATAACTAGAAAATTAATTCATAAAGTCTTTAAATCTTTTGGTCGTAACGTAGTAATTAACCCTAATATCAAGCAAGTTGACTTCCTAGACATAACATTAGACTTAGTATCGGACACTTTTCAATCTTACATGAAAAATAATTCTAACCCAATCTATATAAACCCCAATTCTAATCACCCACCATCCATTATCAAGCATATCCTATCATCAGTGGAACGCCGCATTAACACACACTCCTCAAATAACGAAATATTCGATCAACACAAAATACATTACGATAGAATTATTAAAGACAGTGGATATCAATCATCCAATATTAACTTTGTGGAAAAATTCAAGAGCTCAAAAAGAAAAAAATAGAAACAGCAAAAAGCATATGGTATAATCCTCCTTTTAATCAGTTTGTTAACTTTAAACGGGGAGATACATTTCTTAAACTAATAGATAAGTATTTTGCCAAAAAATAACCCCCTATGCAAAATATTCAATAGGAATACAATAAAACTAAGCTATATCTGCTCTAACAATCTAGAAAAATAATTAAAGTACATAACATTAAAACATGAATATCACACAACAAAAATAACTCCAACATTAATACCAGTCTGCCCAATAATATCCAACTCTGTAACTGTAGAAACCCAAACCAATGCTCCATTCTAATTGTTGACTAATTCTATGTGTCTTTTGATCTTTCTAAATAATTCTGAGTTGCTTTTGTTGTTTCTGGAAAAGTATACTAAAAATTCTTCTTCTTCTTCATGTTTTTGTGGGGGGAGGGGGTCCGGAGAGATTCTAATGGTATTTCTCTTGCCAGTTGGAAACCCTTGTTTATTAGTGGACTGGGTTATCGTCTTGGTTGAAATATATCATAAAAAAAGCAAGTATTATTATTAATAATAATAACAACAATAAATCTACACTTTAAACAAAACGTTCACGGCTTCTCGTACTTTTTCTTCCATACCAATTTCTCCCGTTGGAACAACACCTATTTCTGTTTTTACTATATATATATCACTGAAGCCGTAGAAAATTCTTTTTTTTTTTCCTTCTAAACAAAAATATTTCTTAATTATCTTCGAAAGCACGATTTTTCAATTTCTTATTATCATATGCTTCTATTTGTGAATAGACGTAAAAGGATGAAATCTTTAGGAAATATGCTATATATAATTTTCAAAAAGAACGAATAATAAATCGAATAGAATTAACACCAAATTAAGAGAACCTCTTTTCAATATATCAAGTATCCTGCACTGAATCCCTTTTCACAAGGAAATGCATATACAAACATTTCAGTTCTTTTATGCAATTTTTATCAATTAAAATGTGTTTCACTCTATCGATGATGGCAAAAATATTAGGATAATTTTTTTATCTAAGCAAGATCATTACAGTGTGATTTAGTGAATTTGATGGTATAATTGCGTGTTCAATCGGGACTAATTACATTGCAAACGCTCATTTGGATTTTGTTGATAACCCCGAGATAAATAGCAGAAGCACCAGACCAGATATGGCAATAGCATTAAATGCAGAAACGAATGGCACATTTGGATATATGCAAGATAGATTAGAGTAAATAAGTGGCTTGAGTGGAAAGTTTACCCGGATAGACTAAAACACATCAGCCTAAATCATTATATATTATATATATTGATAATTTCAGAAATATAATAATTAACTCTAATATAATAATAAGAAAGTTATAATCTCAAAATAAAATTTAGATATTGTAAAATTATGGAGGAATGTGAACACTGCTAAAACGTTAAAAAAAAACATTCCTAATAATATTTTTAAAATGTCGCGAAAAACTCTAAAAAGTTGACCAAGAAATATGAATTGACCAGCCAGAAAATATTTGAGGAATCTGTCTTTGCCAATGTAAACATGGAAAACTGTGGAGAATACAATATATATAATCACCCCTGTACGGAATTGAGTTCTGGAGATGAAAAGATTAAACTCAGTGCAAACTTCAAGAAGCATTAAACCATTAGTGCTGATTTTCTTAACGTCATATTTCCTAAAACTACTCCAGTACCGCCAATCCGATCAAACTCGGATGTTAAAGTCGCTGAGGCGGATAATCTTGTCATCTTATTGAATCATGTAGAGTATAATTTTCAAGGATTCATAGAACTGAAACTTTAAAATGTCGGTATTGCCCATTGTTGGTGCGTAGGCACTAATTATTGTAGCCTATCCTGATCCATTGAGATGCAGTCGAAGGGTCATTAAACGTTCATTGATTCCTTTAGGAAGTTCAGCAAGCCTTTGCCCAAATGCGCTACCTACAGCAAAATCCACACCAGCAACTCTTTCATCTTTAGCGCACATGCCCTTCTAGAAAAAGTGCAACCAGCACCGACTTCTTGAAGTTGACCATTATCAGCTAAACGAGTTTCCAGGAGAGCAGCTACATCAACAAAATATCTTTCTAGTTCCCTAGACACTCTGCATTCAGGAGCAGATCCAAAAGGATGATCTATGAGAGTTCGTACATTCCAACAAGACAGTTTCATCCTTAGTTTATTTTTTATTTTTGCTCGAGCGCGAAATAAACATCCGCCAGTCGCGATTTACTGGCCAAATAGATGAGACAGACAGTTTTTAGGTGACCTTTTCTAGACCCTTTCAGCAATGTTCTGGTGAGCACTTCTCTCTTTAAAAGAGCTGTTCAGAGACCTCTGGAAGAACCGAAATTCACCCCTATCTCAATTAAGGTGAGCTAGCAATTTTACATCTACCCTGAGGTCGCTAGATGTATAGGTCAGCACCTACGCTCTTCCAGACCGTCAGACCTGAACATGTCACTGCATTGCCATTGCCATTGGACTTGAATTGAAGAAAAAAAACCTTACAAGCTAACAAGTTGTCGGTAATGCCCGTGCAAGTATTAAGGTCAATTGCAGCTTACACAGCACTGTATCTACTGTAGATATGTTGCCAATGCAACATATCTACAGTAGAAATGAGGCAGGTTCTTTATGAGAGTTTCCTTCTCCTAAACTTGGAATGCTCCAACCCAATGGGCTAACCGCGCGTCTGAATACCAGTCAGAATATTTATATGGACACGCGCAGTGATTGCTAGATAACCAATGATCTCTCAATTTTCCCTTTGTCAGTTTTTCTTTTTGTCATGCAGGTTTTCTAGCCACCCTTCTCACCAGATTGCCTACCTTGAAACAAGTAGTACTCGCTTACATGGTACCAGTGGCATCCTATCGGAATGATCTGACGCGGATGTATTCCCGTTCACGCCAGTGGCATCTCATTGTCATTGTCCGCAGGAGAGATATGCGGGATGCCCATATTGTTAGATCTATGTGAGGTGCGCATTGTTAGACTTGATAAGAATTTATACCTGTAGAAGACAAAAAGAAACACGCGACAATTTCAGTCGATGTTGGATGCAAAAAATAAACAATGTATTGTGTCAAAAAGGCCGGTTTTCAAGGTCACAAAATATAAACAATATAATATAATTTAATCAAATTATTCGGTAAACTGCGGAAGAAATGTAAAAAACAACGTCCATAGACAGATTATAATTTACATTATATTTTTTAGTTATAAGACAATAGAGGAATTCATTATATTTTAGTAAGCCGGCAAAAACATGTTTGACTGTCAGAAACAATGATAAAAAGACACTGCGTCAGCGTGTCAAAGTAGGAAAAAATGAACAATGAAATAAAGAATAATGTGATTACGTCAAAATGCAACTGGCCAAAGACAACAATTAATGATTGGGCCTACTCTGGAATGACGTAATTGGGTGAAGCTCAACACAGCCTAAACTTATATATAAGATCGGATTTTCCCGGGTCGACACAGAGGACAGAGCAGAAAGCATAAAAGTTCGGCACGTGAAGAGAACGCAAGGAAAGACAACTCCAATCTTCACGCCCTCGTATATGCATGCTTACTCTGACCCTCTCTCTAGACACAATCGTCACATTGCAGAGAATAAACTGAATATATTTTTATACACACGTTGTCCGTCGTTATATTTAAAGCCGTTCATCAACATTGGTTTAAGTTATACAACATACGTCGCTCTGGTATACATCTCTGGTATACTACATTCTGATACTTGATCAAAAGAGCATAAAATTAATCATATCCTGGAAAAATCTTGCATTGTTTGAAGCAGCTCCAGCTGCTTTCTTTAAACGTTTCCTAACTCATGATGAATGTTCGGTACTTCAAAGAGACAATAAATTCAGTAGAAATCCCCCTCCTCACCTGCTCAAAAGAAAGTTTAGGTTGTTTATTTGAAGATTGGTGATAGCCTCAGATTTTGGAGGATCAAAAAACCTTTGTGTTTGCTGACTATCTTCAAAACAAGCACACCATCAATGGAGAGTACAACGCTAAATTTCTGAAGCAGTTACGAAAGGCTATAAATACCAAACGCTCAGAACAAGCCTCTAGCACACAATTCCTTGGTTTCAATGACTGCTGTGAGTGATTGGAGCTTTGAACTAGTTAATTACGGTCCGTTTTTCTCTGATATGGCCCCATATGCCTATCACCCGTTCTCCAGCCAAAAAATAAAAATTATTGGCTGGAAACGACCATCGCAGTGATGATGGCGTCATATCTGCTATTGATGAGTTTTTAATCAACAGGATAAGAAGTTCTTTACTAATGGAATTCAAGCATTGCAACACCGATGGTATTTACCATCCGCTCACTAGGGCGGATGAAACACAAGGTCAATTAAATTGGCGATTCCAAGCTCTTACGCTCAGCTAAAAATAACCCGTAGACCCCGCCGAAGGCCGGGTGGAGATTTTGGCTATTTACCCCAGACGAAATTCTACTTTTCAGAGGAGCCTCGTCTTTGTTCCTTTCCGCCTGAAATCAGAGAGTCCGACAAAGTAACGAATAAATGGAGAGGTATGGCGGGGGACTATGTTGAAAAATACACCTCAATTGGTTACATTTCATGACAGTATCTTCGTCAACCTGTGAACTTTTCAGCCGATCGTTGTGTGCGTGTGTGTTTGTGTAAGAGTGTGTATGTGTGTGTGTGTCTCTGCACACTAGTAAATATGAACGTGTATGCATGTAGGAATAAATTTATCGAAGCTATCAACGTATCTCAGAAAAGAACTGGAAAAGATAACGCATAGCACACACATTATGCATAATGCAGTCAATTCTTCCCGGCTATGAAAACCAATTCAAGAATTTTTTTTACAAAAATAATTCTATGCATCACTATTTTTTCCTCGCAACTTTCATGAATTACCATTTTCCATCAAAGAACTATTTTCAACTAAACATCGGCATTCGTTTATTTATTCATTTATGTTCTATCTTCATTTCTCTTTGTATATTTTCTTCTGTCTTCTATTATGCCTAATAATCTCAAAGAGTTTTTGACACCTGCTTGCAGAAAATAAAGATTCAACTTAAAAGAAGATATTTTCAAAATGGAATTTAAAACGAGTTTTAAATCAAATCAGTGTTCATACTTTAGTCGATTCAAAGTTGTACAAACATAAAGGACGAAAAACAGACTTACCAAAGCATAATTACTGAGGTGTTTCATAAAACTTGAGATATAATTTAAAAAAGGGGCACTTCGACGTTGTGTAATAGTTAGCACATTAGTGAGTTCGATCCTCACTGTGTGCTTCATATTCTCAGCATTTTGCCACACCAAGATAACACTATCATAAAAATTTAAAATGATCGCCTAATGTAGTCATGAAATTTCGCCTTGTAATTGAAATGGCTTCGTCTTTGTTACGAATAGAACTACTTTAATCTAACGTTCTTCTATGTTCCGCGGTTCTTCAAAGCATAAACGATCATGACTCTCTCCGATTTCCTCTTTCAGTTCTTGTTTTTTAATATTTAAAAAAGTTTTACTAAAAAGAATATTCCCGACAGGAGTCGAACCTGTTAATTTGGGCAAACAACTTAGAGCCAATTAAGATACGGGAAGTCATTACTGCAAAGCGAAACTAATGATCCTATTTAAGAAGTACATGTTTCACATTTAGACATTTCGATATCAATGTCTACTAAATTCAGTTTCATTTCTTAAACACAAACAATTATATTTAAATAATTAATCTATTTTTAAAACCGACATAATTGTTTATATATATATATATATATATATATATATATATATACGCCACACACAATCAAGAATAAAATTAGATATTTTTAAAAACCCATAGGTAATATTATATTTCGCGGCTTTCATTTTTTTTCTGGATAAATTTGAACCATTCATTGTTTTAGAACTTTGGTCTGACGTGCGGTGATAAGAAAGCCACGAAATATAATATTATCTATGAATTTTTAAAAATATCCAACTTTTATTCTTGATTATAATACTCTGTAAAATTTAACAATAAATCTGAAGATTGAGTTCTCTTCGGATTTAATCTCCTGTCGAAGTTGCCTTACCAAATACCAAGGATTCTACTTCATATATATATATAACAAAATTAAAGTAATACTTGCATCTGATTTTACCAGATATACTTACCACAATTATATAAATTAAAATACTAAAGAGTCAATTTATTCAGTAAAATCTGCCTCCTACATGTAATATTCAAGGGGGTCGCAGTTAAGTTGCTAGATTTAAATGGTGATGTAGACGCAGAAATTGTCTGAGAGACATGATTGGTTTCTCTTGCTTTTGTGTCATAGGACATAGGATCTTCCAGTAGTTACCCTCTTGACCCACTTCAGCACTTCATTTTACTTGATTTAGGCCACTGTCTTGCGTCTGAGGTCCTGTGAGAACATGAATGAAGGAATGTTGTAATCACCAGAGATCCAACAAACACTATTATGGTGACTGTATATTTGTTTTTCATCCCTCTCAATAAATCTTGTGGGGACACAGCATCCTCGGATTGGTACCCAAACACGCTGAAAGGTCCGTCTTGGAGCTTTCGGTATGAATACCCTAGCAATACAACATGTTTTTTCTAAATTTCTGACTGATTGAATAGCGTCATGTTGGTCTTTTTCTTTACAGACGGTGCCTAACTGACCGTACTATATTATGTATTCAACAAAATGAAAAAAATATATATGTATAAGCTATATGGACCGATTTCAGCACCGATTTTAACTATACATATAGGATACCATAAAATTATATGTTGTTATATATATTTTAGTAATGGAGTGTCGCACACTCCCAAACGCCTAACTAGAGGGATAATATTAATAGCCATATATAGTGAGCACAGGAGATACCTGTAACTTGCTTCGGCAATTACTAACCTGCTACCAGATTCCCTGTCTTGCTGTAGTGTATTCTCATTACAATAAACCTCTCGTTTTTCATCTACGCACATGTTGCTGATTTTTCACTCAAGTACTATTTTGTTTCCTCTTTAAAGGATACAGCACACACACACACGCACACGCACACACACACACACACACACACACATATATATATATATGTGTGTGTGTGTGTGTGTGTGTGTGTGTGTGTGTGTGTGTGTATTTCGTTTATCGGCATAAAAGATTCAACAAAATTATAGAAAAATAATATACTTCGAATGTTTATGCCGGTAGATAAAATGAAATACTGTATAAGAAATGTACGGAATATCTACTCAAATATGAATAACCACTATAAAATAGCGTTTAAAGTATATATATATATATATATATATATATATATATATATATATATATATAATCCAATGTGTCACTACTTATTTCTCTTGGTTTATCAAGAACAGTTCAGATTTAAATTTTTTAACGTGAAAACTTTATACATAACCAATATCAACAGAATGCATACAGTTATATAGTTATGTTGTTCCAAGTACGCTTATATGTAGAAATAAAAAGAATGAACTTTTCAGAACAAGATGGAACATGTGGATATTTCTGTGCAAAAGATACTTAGCACAAAACAGCAGAGATGGAAATGTATGGATCCTGATCGCCTATATCCCCAAATTATATGCTATATATATATATATATAATAAAAGAATTTTGGCGCTATAAAATAAAGGGTCGGTCCAATTAAAGAGATACATAGATTAACAGACATTTTCAACCGAAATGTGTACGATAGAAAAAAATTAAATTTAATAGTCGTTTTGACAAGGAAACTAAATTTTCATCATTGCAAGAGATCATTTCAGAAGATAATCTTTTCAAGCCGTAGGGATGTCAGTGTCAGTCGATATCTTTTTAAATAGAAACATCTGTTCTGTCTCAAAAACTGTTTCTGACATTTATTGTCCTGATAATTATCAACTAAGTGAAGTTGACCTCAGAAAACCCATGCAAACGAACCTGATAAAATAGGTCACTGAATGAAATTGGACCTTGATAAATTACCTTTTAGACAAATATGACAATTCAAAGAACAATATTTCCTATAAGCCAGAGGTCGCCATTAGTGAAAACAGTGATACCCAGCAAAGGCACAGAGTGTGACGAATGACTCTTCCCAACGACACGAAAGGGAATGCTTCATATCGACTGTTGATCTCCTCCTCCCCTCGCTTCATCAGATTAACAGCAGTAGGTTCTTCGTTTTCTATGTGCCGTGTTTCTTCAAGACGTTGGCGATTATGGCCTTTCACATCTTCCTAGTGGCTCTTAACAGGATTTTCCTGTTACTCCAGCGAATTCATTTTCTCAAGCCCTTCAAATATGTTACATGTTCCTTTCCCCTGTCTCTCATTACACCTATCAGACCTGTGAGTATCAGATTCTACCATTCTTTCTTCTTCCTTATATGTCCTAGGAACTTCAGTTGTCAGTATGTTACAACTAGAATAAAACTTTACTATTAGAACATTGCTGTCATATCTGCTCGGGTGTCCTTGCTGTCCACCTCACGGTCCTTGACAAAATTCAACGTAGATTCTGTAATGTAGTCGATTCCGACTTGGTAGCTCAGATGCAGTTACTCTCTCACCAGCGTAATGTGGCTTCCCTGTGTCTGTTCTACAAATACATTCACGGCTTCTGCTCCGATGAACTTAGCTCACTGTTGCTTCCTATGTATAAATTAACTCGAGCTACTAGATTAGCAACTAGGTCCCACTCTTTTACAGTGAAACCTATGAAAGGTAAACGCAACTACTCCACAGCTTCTTTTCTCGCACTTCACGCCTGTGGAATTCCTTTCCGTATACCTGATTCCTCGATAGCTAAAATCTCCAAAGATTTTAATGTAAGGTCAATAGTCATCCCATATCTCATTGAGTCGCATTCTTTCTCTCATGCACTTTTCTCTGTCAACTGCACTCGCATCACACATGTATTCTCATCCTTCTCTTACCGACTTCCTGACACCCCCTATACCCTTGTCCCTCTTTCTCATCACTTTCCTCCTAGGTAAGCCCCTGCGAAATGATTAAAAAAGATATTCTTAATGTTTTATTTCTTGGTTAACGATCAGGCCGAAAAGGGGGTTTTGTGTAGGTGTGAACAAAGAAGCTACACCCTGCCATAGAACACGGTGTCTGCTCTGAGCTACAAAGTCGGAATTTTGGAGCTTGATTATTTCCAAGTGGTTCATTTAATTTTAATATGAAATAAAAATCATATCCTGAAATCACATAACCATTTTCATTATATTTAGATAATCGGTGCGTGATCGAATAGTTAGAAAGTTTGATTCAGACCATGAAGCCCGGGTTTGAATCTCATCATGGTCAGTTTGTCAGGGAGGAATGTTACGATGTAGAAAATTGTCTGAAAACAACACCACTAGTTGTGAGTGAAATTGGGTAGACGGCTCCTTTAGAGGTGCGATCGGGTACCGACGGCAAACATGTAAATAGAGACACGATGATAGCGGCTTGGATTAACGAATCGGAAAGCCAAGTTTTAATTAATTTCGAGTTCATTACATTCACTTAAGTCCTGATCCGGAAAATCATAAATCCATCACTTCTCACATATTCATTTAGACAATGATTTTTAATATGGTTCATTCATACCAGGTTTCACACATAAGCCTTTATAACTACAGGCAATTCAGATGATGATTAGTAACTTGGTTAATTAGTATAAGAGTCCAAATATGGGTCGCTTTGATTTTGGACTATTTAGCTGAGGATTAGTACCAGGGTTCATTCCAAACATGGTTTGAACATTGGTCTTTCTTATTTAGGATCATTTACACGATGTGTAGTACCAGTGTTCATTACTATCACTTTTCAATCATTAGAAACTCACTATTATGGAATATGTAGACAATAAATAACATGAATGTAAAGCACTCGACCGGAATTCAACCTCGGCTTAAACCGGGCTGCTACTTGTTTCTCAGTAGTTCCTCAATCATTAAATATGGACTTGAGAAAATCCAAATATTTTCTCTGTAACACTAATACTTGGATTATCTCAACAGCATCAGCTTCCATTGATACGATAATTTTTTTATCTTAGCTTAGATTTGGCACAAGGCTGGATGTATTGAACAAACAGCAGGAACCGAAATCTCTACACATCTGTAATAGTTCTAGCGAGACAAGCTTGCTAACCATTACACCACGTTTCTCTCGCTCTTTCTCTCTCTCTCTCTCTCTCTCTCTGTCTCTCTCTCTCTCTCTCTCCTAATGATTTTCTAAGTGTAGTTTATATGTTGCACGAGACCAAATGTGTGGGGAACCCAGTGGGGATCGAACTCACTACACTGTCGTAATTGGTCTAGCAAGACAAGACAAGCTTGCCAACTATTACCCACCTTTGAAATGCCCACAAATGATATTCTAAGCGGAGTTTAGATATGTCACTAGGCCGAATGTGTGAAATACCCAGTCAGGATCGAACTAACTTATCCAGTCGTAATTAAGTCAAGTTTACAGCTCGTCGAAGTTACCCAGCTTTAGTCGAATTGAATTGGATAATAAAACCTAAGAAATGTGAAGTAAAACATTGTAGTGTTTGTTTAAATGAATTTCAAAGGCAATAATTAGATATTTGTTAACGTGCATGCGCCAGTTTGTTCCTCTAATGTTCGCCATCTTTAAAATAGCATCATGCTTCTCTGTTGTTCCAGAAGTGGTGAGGAACTGGTTTACGTCTATTTTATTCTTTCACGGGCGTATAGAAAATTTAATTTCTTACCATTAAGCAAATTTTGTAGAGACTAAAATAAGTAGTACGCCGAAGATACTAGTTATTGTACCTTAACTCTCTGAAATTAAGCTCAGTACTAGATTTACGACAGGGTCTCATTATTTTACACTTGACATGGTTCGGTATAACCGTAAGTTCTATACTAACAATGTCGTCTATCGCACTTCTCATTTGTTAGAACTCTCCAAGCTTCTTGCTACCCAGTCAGCTTTAAATCTTCAAAAATTTAAATGAAATATTAATCGTTATCTACTGTCTAGTTCTTTTATTTTTCTCTCTCCTTAACAAAGTTTTTTTCCATGTTCTTTAACACGCAGTAGATGACTGTATCTTATGGGCTTTATTGCTTTGCTTGGGGTGAAGTGATTAAAAGTAATAAGTAAATATTCCAGCAAATGTAGTATG
This sequence comes from Ascarosepion bandense, assembly GCA_037127315.1. Classification (NCBI taxonomy): domain Eukaryota; kingdom Metazoa; phylum Mollusca; class Cephalopoda; order Sepiida; family Sepiidae; genus Ascarosepion; species Ascarosepion bandense. The sequence continues at coordinate 7,214,326 of JBBBDQ010000181.1, read as the reverse complement.
ACATCCCTTCCATGCTGTATCAATTTGTACTGCTTCTGGAAAAAGAAGTGTGATCTGATGATGTCCTGGTGAAAGAACAACCCCACTTTTGATTGGATAATTCCAGGTTCTTTTCACCGAGTTCTGCCGTTTGGAATCATCATCATCACTATTATTATTATTATTATTATTATTATTATTATTATTATTATTCAGTGTGTGATTTTCAGGATGTAAACGATCATGGCTCCCAACAATTCCCTGACGGTTGCAGCTCTTTGTAATTTTTTTTCAATTTCAGTCAGGTTCGTTATATTCACTTATGCGGAAACATCCTTCCGAACGGTATGAATCTGAAGCTTCTCCGACACTTATGGTTTAATTAGTAGAATTTGTATCATTAAATCATTATCTCTTCAAGTAGATGCTCACAATCTAAAAATATTGTTTGCTTTAAATAACCTGCTAAAATGGTATAAATGAAGTTATAAAACATTGTAAAAAAAACAAACAATGCGATTGTTGAAATCTTATATTTTTTAATAATCTACAAAGTCCACTAAAATAATAATTTTATCTGTTCATCTTTCTTTGGTCACTCGGACACATTTTTAAAATCTTTTTCATTTTAACTTTAACTTAATCTATCAATATTTGAAAAATAATTTAATAAAAATATTTTATCTATTTATTTTTTAAAGTGTTGATGTATAATTCGTCTATAGAAGTTGTTAGACTGTGGCCAATGCGTCATAAACTGACAATGATTAAATATAGGTCTTTCAAGCTCCCTGTATGTTTGCCTTTCTTTTTATAATGTTTTGATTAACATTCTCGAAAAAAACAGTAGCATTTCCTCAAAGGCTGTCTGAGCCTTGGATTTAAATTGATCGTTCAATAATCTATTCTGCATTGCGAAAAAATGGTTTAATGTTTGTTTAATTTTGTCACGAAGACAATTCAGTAGAATTAGTTTGTTATTGATTTTATATTTTCCAATAGTCATAATTAATTCTTTTTTTATATTTAAAGCGAAAGAAAAAAACAATTCAAACGTTTTCGTATAAGGAATCTCTATCAACTGGAACAAAAGAATACTGAAAAAATTATTACTTTTCTTCATCTTATTTCACTGATAATAAGGATTAAGTGTTATATTTTCTAATAGCGATGATTATTTTTTTATTTAAAGCAAAAAGAAACCATTCAAACGTTTTCATATGAGGAATCTTTATTAATTAACGGCAAATATAATAACAAAATTATTACTTTCTTCAGTTTATTTAAGTTCTAATAACGATTAACTAACATAACATTACAAGTATAGACTGAAAAGTCCATAATCTTACCATGAAAGAGTGATGCTACACCTGTAAAATATTACAGGCCTTAATCTTGCCTCTTTTTATTAATAACTGCATTGTTTATTTCTAGGAGACTGTTCAAAGAAAACCTCAAAATTTACTAGTAGCGACTTCGCCTGTAAATGAACAAAATTCGGCTTATAATGTATCTGTAGAAAAACGTCTTAGCTCCCAAAGTCTTTTCTGATGCCGCGGTGGCTACATTAGGGATTACGCTCCAGCTTTATCAACAGTACAAAAGGGGGCAGCTGTATTCAGGAGGTGGGGAATCTTGAAGAGAAGCTAAAGTCTGGACGTCTTACAACTGCTAACAGGTAATAGAACAGTCAATTTGTCCTCGTTGTACTACCAAGTATCTATAGAAAGAAACGTTTAACTCCAAAAGACATCGTGGTATTATAGTGAACCTATAGAAAAACGGCTTAGCTCCCAAGGACATTCATGTTAATATGGTTTCTACATTACGAAATGACGCACCATCATCAGTTTAAACGTGAGCAACTGAGTTTAGCAGGAAAGGGGAAATTCTACAACATAATCCAAGTTCTCGATATAATACAACAGCCATCATCTAGAAAAATATTGATCGTGTTCATCACAAGCGATTGACAATAAATCAAACAGACAATGCTGCTCTCTCTCTCTCGCTCTCTCTCTCTCTCTCTCTCTCTCTCTCAGCAATAGTTGAACTTCCAGGTAATAAAGTAGTTCATTCATTCTATATGTGTTGCGTTTTTCAACAGTACAGAAAATCATTCTCACAGTAAGAAGATATCTGATTTGATTAACAGCAAGATACATAGACAGACCAAATCTAGCACATTGGTGCCTAACCAAAATACAGTCGAAACAAACGTGACAACGCAACCGACACCTTTCATCAAACACCATTTCGAACCACTACGACTTCCGCCAGATTTACAAGGAAGTAAGTGCTTGAGCACGAACCTGCACTCACAATCCGGACCACATACAGACAAATCACGTCAGATATAGTGACCAGGTGCCATTGTGGCATTAAAAAAATTATATTTAAAATCACAAAACATCTTAACCTGCCGCTTCCTGGACACGAGAATATTTTGTTTTAAAATCATTTAACTCCAAGCAAGGCATTCCACTGCCACTATTGCGCAGGGGGCTACATAGGGGAAGGTGATGAGAGAGGGTGGTTAGATATAGAAAATGTCAGAAGGAGGGTGATAGACGGGTAACAATGTAGATGGGAAGAGTGTTTGAAAGAATGGATGCGAGTTAATGTGTTAGGAGTTGTCGATGACCTTACATTTAAACTCCTGTAGATTGTAGCTGTCGAGGAAGCAAGTATGTGGAAGGGAATTCCACAGGCCGGAAGTGCGAGAAAAGAAGATGTTGGAGTAGAAATTGCAGTTACATTTTATCGGTTTCACTGTAAAAGGGTGGAACCTAGTTGCAAATCTAGTATCTCGTGCAAATTCGTACCTAGAGGGCACCAGTGATCTAAGTTCAACGGAGTAGAAGCCGTGAAAGTACTTATAAAAGAGACACAGGGAAGCCACGTCACGCAAGTGAGAGAATGATTGCAGCCGGTCTGCCAAGTTGATATCGATCACATTACAGATTCTCCATTGTATTTTGTCAAGAACCCCGAGGAGAATAGCAGGGGCACCCGACCAGATGTGGCAGCAGTATTCAATACACCGGCTCTTGGTAGATTTATATATGTACAGGATAGATTCAGACGGGATAAACTTCCGAGCCCAGCACAGAGAACCGACTTTCATAGCAGCTGATTTAGCAATGGATTCGATATAGTCACTCCACTTGAGGTCCGCTGAAAGTGTGAGACCAAGGAGGCGTAGTGTTTTACTCTGTGGGAGGCTAGCCTGTTCCATGCTAATGGGAGGTCGGTGCAGTTGTCTATGGTGGTTAATTGATAGTAGCTTCGTTTTGGAAGAATTGAAATTTACTAGCCATTTCTTAGCCCAGTCCACTACGGATTGGAGGTCCTTTTCAAGCTCGGCAGCGAGCTTCGCCATGTCACCCACACCAGATTTTTGATCGTGGCAAGAGTAAACTGTGGTGTCATTGGCGTACATGCCTACTTGGTATGTTATGGCATCGGGAAGATCATTGATGTAGATCAGAAAGAGCGTAGGACCTAGGATAAAGCCTTGAGGGACACCCGCGTTTGTATGGTATTACTAGGAGGCATGTCCGTTTAATACCACATTCAATATGCGGTTAGAGAAGAATGACTGGGTTAGGTCAAACAAATGTCCAGTTATACCATAGCTCCGCAGTTTCCGTAGAAGGCCAGCATGCCAGACACTGTCGAACGCTTTCGAGATATCCAAGGCAACGTTTCGGGCTTCACCATTCTTGTCGAGAGCCTGGTATATATACTCGGTGATGCTCGTTAATATATCAGCAGTAGACGTGGTGAAACGGAAGCCATACTGTTTGTCCGAGAGGAGCCCGTGGGCTGTGAGATGCTGAACCACCTTGGCGTTGATAATGGCTTCGTACACTTTGCCAAAGATCGGAAGAAGGCTGATAGGGCAATATACTAGCAATGGTTCACATATACTGAAAGCGCTATTTTGAAACTTGTGAATATGAAAGATCTTCCTTTTAATTTACACAAAAAATATTTTAATTTGATTTCACCCCAAGGCAGAGGGTAAAGATACTAAGACACATAGGGTTACTGGGTGTGGAATAATTAGCAACATAAGACATTAATAATAAACGTGGATAGAAAAGACTAATCAGGTGGACAGTAGATAGCGATTGACATTGCAATTAAATTTTTGCTGATTAAAGTTAACTGGAAAGCATGGAACTGGAAGGGATTTCCACAACTGAAATGTACAAAAAAAGAAGCTGTTAGCCTATAACTTACGGCCACATGGAGCCAGCTGAACTGTGAATTGATGAACTCCAGACGCAAGTCTAGTACTCCGCTTAAATTTAAAAGTGTTTACTCTTTTTCGATTTCCTAGTGCATTAATAATAATCAAGAACTAAACAAATATTTTAATTTACGATCGAGAAATATCTTCAACTAATGGCAGCTGCATTGGGCAATGTGATGATGTAAAAACAAAATTATTTTTAACAGTTTTTGTATCAATATTAATAATTCCTAGTAATACCTTTGAAAAATTCACGGTTTTCCTATTTTAGGTTTTGATTAATCTTAATTCTTAATTTAATGATTGAATTACGATTTCCACTTATATAAAAAAAACAAGAAAATCATCCATATTGTTCCGTTAAACATTTGTGCCTTGCAACTTTAAGAATATTTTTAATAGCGTAACAATCATAAACCTGAATAGAGTTTATTATTTTAAAAACCGAGATAGGATTCAAAATTTACATTATTTTCCATTTTACTGAAGCAGGTATCTTCTTATATATATATATATATATATATATATATATATATATATATATATATATAAATGCTATATCCGTATGTCTGTGTGTGTTTTTGTGTCTCTATTCTAACTTACCCTAATCCTCCGAAATTCATAGCCCGATTTCAATCAAAATTGGGTCTCTTGTCAATTATAACATGAACCTTTGATATGCGCAAAATCTTTTCGAATCGATTTATAGGGTACGACAGAAATCAACGAAACGCTTAGAATTTACAGACACTTGTCCTCCTAGACGCTTTTGCGAATTTAACTAAAGTCGGGGAACTTGTAGATCAAGGTTCGAACCTTTGCTGTACAGAAACTTCTTGAATCAATGTACAGGTTTTTTTTTTTAATCAGCGACAAACATAATTTTGGGTGTTTTTTTTTTGCACTCTTTTATGAATTTCTCCAAGACGCTTCACTCAAACTCAACCAAAATCGAGTCACTGGTAGATCAAGGTCTAATGCTTAAATATGCGAACAAACTTTCAATTGACACACAGGGTGCGGCAAAAATTAATGGAAAATTTTGCTTCTTGTGATCGTTAATTTCTCCGAAACGCTTATTTGTACTCCAACAAAAATCGCGTCTGTTTTGTAACTTCTAGGTTATCATATATGATAACAGTTTCACGTTTTCTACAAGGTGTCAACCCCTCCAAATTTGCAGGGACAATGCTTCTACTTCTTCTGCGTCACAATATCATCGCATCACATTACAAAACCCGTAACGTCAGCCCCCGTTCTTCCAATTGTACATATATGACTCCAGTTTATTGACAAGATTGTCCGAACATTAGTCCTGTTTTATAAATACAACAAAAACCAATACTTACTTTGCAATATTTTTTCACTTACGCGTTACGGCAACCTCATACTGAAGCTTTTAAATAAGTATTTGACCTTAGCATTTTAACATAACCCCGGGCTATACAGTTAGTTACAAATATAAGAGTGTCATTTCCAGGTATTTATTTTTTTATTTCCCTAGACCCGAACATCGCTTTCAATATATATTTTCTTCCGTCTGTTAACGCAATCAAAGAAGAACAGCTCATTGTTTAACTAAAGTAATGTTAGGACATAACGTCAATGCTAACTTAAGTAAAAAAATCGGTTAAGTGCCATACGTGATACACGCCTGGGCAATTATGTCTCAAAAGAGACATGTCTGACAGGGCAGAAAACTTTCCCGCAGTAGGTTGCCATTACTTTCTTGCCAACCAAGGCTATAGCACCCAATCTTTTCTGCTATTTAACCAATAGCTAGCTCAAGAATGCAATGAATTCAATTGAAAATCAAACTCGGTTCTCTGATATCTCGTTCCGAGTCCATATCTACTCTATTATCTAATGCTTTCAACCAATGCAAAAAAAATATTTGATATGGATCCCCATCCCCCGATTACAAGCAGGATAATTACTGTCTTTAGACAATTCCATATTATCGTGATTCCGTCTCTTAAGTCAAGCAAGTTCTCTATTTTCTCCCATTTTTTATCAAACGGACAAGCAACGACAATAAAACAGAAATCTGGGTCATATTTTAGTATATCATTTCTTGTATTATCTACTGTTCTCATCTTGGTTGCTATAGATGTTATTAGTACTGGTTTTGACGATAAAATTCATCCGGCAGCAACGCCTCTGATCAGATGATTGTTGATTTTGAGAACCGTGGAATCACCTTTTAATTATTGTTGTTTCCAGGTCCACCCTGGCCCTGGCTGGTAGCACTTGTTATGTTCCCAGAGAAAATAGTTAACTGCTAAACAAAAACACTATGAATATATCAAAAATGAATTTTTATTACATGGAAAAATGCGCGAATGAAAATAATATTCTTAACACTATATTAAACCTAGAAAAGTACATGACAATTTATTAAACCTGGCAAAGTAAAGAACAATATATTCTAGTGGAGTAAAAATTAGATATTACATTCACATTTTAATTTTAGCTGTAATATTTAAGTAAGAATTTTTTACGGGCATTGCTACTAACTTAATATAAATTTAATGCTGAAAACCGCATTAAAAATATTAAACAGAAAACAGTTATAAAGAACAAGATTTATTCTTAGAAGCGTTAATCACTTATGTACTTATGGAGTTAGTCTCCCTTTTTGGACTTCACATATTTTGATATAATTTTTTTTCTAGAGAACCAAAATTCAAAATTATTTTTCAAAATGTAGCTAAGGAGATATCATATCTAACTCAGTAAACTATTTTAAATTTGTTTGAGAACTGAATGTGGTTGAATGATAGAGAAAATACCAGCAATATATTTTATATAAAATAATTACCAACAATACGTACTCATAGCAACATTATCACGAGACAATTTAAAACAAAATGACCAGTAATACATTTTATAATAAAATTACCAACATACATTTTTTCTGAAGTTGAAGATAGAGAATTGCACTCAAAAATATAAAGTTGAAGCCATAAAATTGTGTTCAAAATATTTAGATTTCGACATTAAATAATCCATAGTGGTTAATAAACCGCTAAACAAATCAACCAAAATATATCTGTTATTTTAGACGCAATACTTCAACTAAGTAGTCTCTAGTCATCATCAGGTGTCCATTGATTGATTGGTATTGGATATATACTGATGTGGTATACATATTGCTTTTTTGATATTTTGTCACTATGATGCCAGTTATTGTTCCTGTTAATCTGATGCTTCACTATTTAGTGAGTCAACTCACGACCATAATATAGAAATAACATTAATGTCCACTATAATAAAATTAATGTCCACTATACCATTGAGCCGAAGATGTCATTTTGGATGCTTATATTCAGTGCCAGATGGGTTTGACATTTACTGCTTTTCATAATTTTGGCATTTCATTTCTGAAATGTATATTTGTCGATATTCAGCCTTCATTACTGAGAGCAACATTTCTATTATTATTATTATTATTATTATTATTATTATTATTTCCTTGTTTTTCTTTGCAGACTCAGTTCCTTCCGGGTTCGAATCTGTAACCTCATGTCAGAAATAACATGATGCCATTTTCAACTGAACATTTTTGCAAGAGCCACTTCAATGAGTCTATACAACGAGTCCCTTCAGATCTATCAGAAGCATTTCCACTCGAACCGAGAGTTTCATCCAGACCTGGAATTATTGCTGTCTTCATGTGCCACAATTTTGTGATTTCCGCTTGAAGATCCTTGTATTTTGATGGATGTTTTTAAGATGTTCCATAATATATTAAAGTATGCGTTGTTATGTAAAGAATAAAGAACTTACTGCTTTTCTGGCATTTGATTTTTCAAAGATCTTTTTCTGGGGCAATAAATATCGGCTCGGAATGAGAAATAGCAGAGCCGAGTTCGAATTTCATTTGAATTTGCGGCACTCACTTATGCAGAAATACTCTTGAAAAAGATTTGAATCTATCTTTTCTTCCTTCAGCTCTGTGTTGAATAGCAGGATAGATTGGGCTCCATATCCTTTGTTTGAAACGAGTCTCCTGTAGAAAGAAATAACAACTAAATTCCTGAAAATCTTCTGCATGCATTGAAAGATATATGATTGCCTAAATTTATTACGTTTGGTACTGAATTGGCTAATCTGGATAAAAGAACTGAATAGCAAGACACACTGGGTTCTATGGCCTTGGTTAGCAACCAGTCTACAGGAAAAATAAATGACAATCCACTGCCAATCAGTCACGAATCGAAAGAGACGTCATCGGCCAAGTGTATATCATGTATAGCACCAAATTGTCTGATATTGTAAAGTCCCTTAAAATTGTTATATTTTGTTAGTCTGTAACCAGGTATGGGAGGTGTTTATACCAGTTTCTTGCAGTAAATGTTGCAGGTCTCCCGATGCATACATTCACTTGTCCTGTCATATCGAGTTTCATATTACTGCTACTCCTACTATTACTTCTATTTATTGTATTTCTTTGTTGGAAGGAGCAGCAAAATCAGGAAGTATTGCATTTAATTATTCAGCAACTGTCTGCTTTCTGGTCAGTCTTCGATGTCGATTCCGGGGATTTTTTTCAAAAGACAGACATAATTCTCATTTAAAATACTGATTTCTGTATCCCGTCTAGGATGGACTATCCTTATTTAGTGGTTTAGTAAAATACTCTAACGTGCTATTGCGTTCCAAACGCAAGGGCCGGTACGATTAAATTACCTCTTTCAATTCCCCCTACTCCGACACAGTGCTTATTTAATACAATAAACTTATTTTTTCCAAGTATCTTTTTCGAGAAAACGATTATTTTGTTATACATTATTTGAAAATATATTAAAATTGCCAACGGAATAAAACGCAACGCTTATTTTATATTGATTTACTAAGCATAGCTTAGAAACTAGGGTACACCCAGCGGGAATCGACCTTACTAACCAGTCGTAATTTAATTTGTGGGACAAGCTGGCTAACCACTCACTTCGGAGAAGTGTTCCAGGAAGTTCATTTTAGGGGATAGATGGCACTTGGTACAAAAGCGTACCATAAAGTAGAACGGAAAATCAGCGCTTATTGTTTAATCTTTTGATATTTCAATTTTGGCCAAAAGTTGGTTAGTTCCAAGGACATGACCCAACGAGCTATGAGTTCAATACCAGGCTAGAGCAGTGGTGAAGAAATAACTTAGTGATTTAATCTAAAAGAAGATAACTGCATGGCTACCAGAAGTGGCATCGCACATAGAATGAGAATGATATACTAGAGTGAGCGTAATAAAGAGTGAGCGTAATAAAGTGCTCAGTTCAAGATTCCTAGCATCTAAAGAAGGCTGGAGAGTACAACGGCTGAAACGTTGTAAACATGACAATAAAGAAGAGAACAAATGTCTGAACAATGTTAATAGTGTTGAAAACAAAGCTCATTTCACAATTTTAATTTATTACTGTAAACAAATTTGATTGAAGTGAGCTTTTTTAGGACTTGGGGATTGTTTTTACCCTAACGTGTAGAAGTCGCTTTTTATGTTCGGCTCTGGAATATGTTGAAAATTAAGGAAAAAAACTTGGCACAAAGCTATGCTTTGATTAATTTAGCGTTCTCACAAAATACGGTAGACTGGAGGAGAGCAAGCAACAAAAAAATTAAAAAATAGTGCTTCTTTATTATTTAATCAGTTCGAATGCTTGAAAATGGGAAAACTGACATTAGTTCATGAAATGCGCAGATTTGTAGAAACTTTTTCTTAAAAATTTAAACCTTGGAAAGAGAATGGTTAAAAGTAAACAACAACACTCGCGACGAAACTGACTAGAATATCTATTATAATTAACAGAACCAAACAAATTACTCTTATACGCTTAAGTGGCAGGCGACATCAATGTTTGTCCTGCCGAATTTTACCTGATACCATCAGTTGATGATTTTAAATATTACAGTTATTACATGGAAAAATGCGCGCATAAAAAGTAATATTCTTAAGATTATATTCAACCTGGAAAAGAACAGGACAAGTTATTAAACCTGGAAAAGTAATTCTAGTGAGGTAATAAATAAGAAATTTCTTGCTTAAAATATTGCATTCAAATTTTATTTTTAGCTTCAATATTTCAATTAAGAAATTTCTTATTTTTTTTATTTTACTAGAATATCTTGTCCCTTTATTTTTCAGATCTAATAACTTGCCCTGTTCTTTTCAAGGTTTAATATAATCTTAAGAATATTGCTTTTCATGCGCATATTTTTCATGCAATCTATGATTCTTGTAGGCATTGCTATTAATTTAGTATAAATTTAATGGTGAAAACTACATTCAAAAATTTTTAAAAATATGCAATTGATTATAAAAAACAATTAAAAAATCTATTTTTCATAATTAATTCTGATAATCAAAGTTTGGTGGGTGTCCCTGCAAGTACCTCTAGTGGGCAACCCTGTGGCTATATTATGCTGCGGTCTGTGCCAGTTTCCTTTCTACACGTGTTGCATTTGACGATCGACTGATGCTACTACATTAGGCCTCTCCTTACCAAAATTTTCTAATTATGACATCACACTTAGTAAGAATTAAAATTAAACCAGCTAAACAAATATCAGCTAAACCTGTTAACATCTCTTTCTCGAATATCCGTGATATCCGTAACTACATTTGCATCATTGAATCATTTCTCCACATGCACTCACCTGACATCTTACTCTCTGTGAAACTAACCTTGACCCTTCTATTCCTTCCTCTGATTTTTATATCTCTGGTTACCTTCACGTCTTTAGGAACAACTCCAATGTCCATATGCATGGAATTGGTGTTTATGTCAGCGAACATCTTCCTCGAGCTAGGATTATTTGTCTTGAATCTTCAGATCATTCCTACATGTGTCTCCGTCTCTCTCTACTAAGCTCAGTTAGCCATCTTTTCTTTCACTACCGCTCCTCTTCATCTCCTGGCGGTTCTGCACTTGACAGCATCTCGAACAATATAGATAAGGCCATTTCCTCTCATCCGTTTGCTCATATATTTATATTTTGAGAGATTAATGTGCACCACGCCAAGTGGCTAGAAAACACTTTCACAGATCTTGCTGGTGTCCATAAAATGAATATTTCAATCACTCAATCCCTTCTGCAAGTGATGGATTTCTCCATGAGTTTCTCTAATAACCCTAATGGACTGTACTCTATGCTAGATCTCTGTTTCACTTCTATCCCTGACTCTTGCTATGTCATGCAACATTGCCCTCTTGGCAACTCTGATCATTTTTACACTTCCTCTTCTCCCAGGAACCTCCGGCTAGCAGAATATCTTACTGCTACCAAAGAGCACACTGGGCGTCGTTCTGCGATTTCATGTGTCACATCACTGGGAACAAAGTTTTTAGTCCTTCCGTTGAAGACTGCATCCGAGGTCTCCTCCTGTGTTAAAGCTGGCATCAATTCTTTTATCCCAGACTTAAACACTATTCGCCCCACCTGGCTCTCTCCTGTTTGTTCGGCCCCTGTTGTCAACAGGAATCACTTCCGGCTTTATCGAAGCCACGCATCTGACCATTATAGGCGCCTTTTTGCCTCTACTCGTAATAAGTGCAAGAGAATCCTAAATGATGCTAATCTCTGTTTGCTGACTGAATGAAGCAGCGTATAGCATTCCGCAAGATCGACTGCATATGCGGCTTTGTAAAAATGTGTTAAACAACAGAAAGCCCTCAATCTCCACTTTAATCAACATATTTGAGATCCTAACAAATTCAAGGGACAAGGCCGAGTGCTTTGCTCGTAGATTCTCCACCAACTTAACATTTGATTTATCCGCATCCGACTTCCGACCTAAAACTAAGGCTTAGCCGGGTGACGTTCACATTATTCCCCTGCTGGTCTCTAACATAATTTCAAAGCTTCACCCCCATCAGGTGAGTGAAGTTGACAGAATTCCAATCAGTGTCCTGAAGGACACTGATAATCTGATGTAATTTTAAATCTCTCCTCTATCCTCTTCAAACACTAAAAATATTGTCTCTTTGCTTCTTGCTTTCCTGCCTGCTGGACCTATGTGGTTCCTATGTGGTTCCTGTATTTAAAAAATCTGGAAAAACCTCAGCGCCCTACCTATTTTTTGCAAAGTGTTCAAGGCTATTATCAATGCTGAAATAGTTAAACAATCCACAGCCTCTTCTCCGATAAACAGAATGGTTTCCGCTTCACCGGGTTAACTGCTGATATGCTAACAACCATCACAGAGTACACTCCCGATCAAAAATTTAAAACCACTTAAAAATCTTTAAAAAGAATTTTTTTTTTATGAATAGATTTTAAACTCCTCCTACTTAAGTTTACCAATACTACAATCCAAAAGGTTATGGAAACAAAAAGCTACATTCCAAACATTTTATTTAGAAATTTACATTTTTATAAAATGAGGCGATTTACACAGGATCAAAATTATAAAACCAGGGGTATAAATTGCTAGATCTACGGTAATTCTGATGTTTTTAGTTCAGTTAGAGATTAGCAATCGCTGTGTAAAGGTGTTACCATGCCTAAAGCAAGCAAACTTACTGAAGCTGAGCGTTCTCGAATTCTAGAATTCGATAAGCAAGATTTGTCACAGCGGGCGATTGCAGCTAAGGTAAATCGCAGTAAAACTGTGATTTGCATATATAACAAGCTCTCAATGACAATGGCAAAGCTCGAGATGTTGCACAATATGTCTCCAAAGCATTTGACAGAATCTGGCATGCTGGTTTTCTGCGCAAGCTACAGGGCTATGGTATAACTGAACGCGTATTTGATCTAATCCTGTTGTTCCTTTTCTGCGTAATGAGGGTAGTATTGAACGGGTATGCTTCCAGATACTATCATACGAATGTTCCTCTATTCTAGGTCCTACAATCTCCCTGATGTAATCAGATCTATAGTAGGCATCTACACTGACACCACCATTTAATTCTGTCTCTATGCGAAATCTGCCGAGGCTGACAAAGCAAACCTCGATGCTGATTTGAAAAAGACCTCCAATCTGTGGTAGACTGGGGTAATAAATGGCTCGTAAATTTTACTGCTTCTAAAATGAAGCTGCTACCTCTTAACTATCATAGACAATCGCTCTAATCCACCATTAGCATGGATCAGGCTAGTCTCCCTGAAAGCAAAACACTACGCCACTTCAACCTCTCTCTGCTGACCTCAAGAGTAATGACAACATTGAATTCACAGCAAAATTTGCTGCTTGGAAGGTTGATTCACTGTGTAGGGCTAGGAAGTTTTTTCTAGCCTGACTCCTAGCTCCGGTAAGCTTAGCCCAATCAGTTTATGGGTGTATTGTTTGAGACATTTCATCTTACGTGGATAAAAATAGTTTTTTTTCTCTCGAGTGGAGCTCTCAGATATATAATTGGTATCCTTTTGTTCTACGGGTGTACTGCTGGGTTGACCTCCTGTTTACTAGCCGGCATCTGGAAGCTAAGAGGTTAACGTCCATGTTAACCTGCTGATGCTTCCTGAATCCTTTGGTGTTATAGTGCAACACTGAGTGCAAAGTCTATTTTCTTATCGTCTGTAGTGAGTCTAATGCATATCGGGCTTAACACAAAATAACTTCTCTTAACATCGTACTGACCCTAAACGTGATTCAAATTATCTGTTATTTCCTGACGTAAATTAAGATTATCTGGTATTTCTTGACATAAATTCAAATTATCTATTGTATCGGAACGTAAATGAAGATCATCTGTTATTTCCCGACGCAAATTCAAATAATCTGGCATTTCTTGACGTAAATTCAAATCATATGGTATTTTCTGACGCAAATTCAAAACAGCAGGTATTTTCTGAGAAATTCAAATTATCTAGTATTTCTTAAGGTAAATTGAAATCATCTTGAATTTCCTGACGTAAATTCAGATAATCTGATGTAATTTTAAATCATCTGTTAAACTGCCGACATCTAAACTCAAAATGCCGAAACTGCTGTACGACACGCACATTCCCATAAAGTAAAATATACCGTAAAGGAAAAAACAAATCCTTTTGAATTTGAAAACCAATCGAAGACAAATATGCGCCCTTAGGCATGAGATATATAATAATACAACATAAAAGAAGCTGGCCTTCAGCAGCCATGAACTTAAAAAAGCGATGTATATTCCCTCTGTAATGGCTGTTATGTTTAAAGATATTTGTGCCAGGTACAAACGAATATGGAACGAATACGTTAACAACGACGAGCTGAAAACAAAAAGAGCATTTATGTGTAACATCGGAAAGAAAGAAATGGAATTTGTAGGGCATATAATGAGGAAAAGAGCTTAAAAATATGGTGCTTATAGGACAGATTGAGAGCAAGAGGAATAGAGAAAAACAGCACCTAAACTACCTCAGAATTTTGAAATATATGGCGGAGCAAGGTTTAGGAAGGATCGCAAAAGTAGCAAATTTATTAAAAATTACAAGATAGGAAATTGTAGAGAGTCAGAAAGAAGAAGAAGAAGAAGAAGAAGAAGAAAAGGAAGAAAAAGACGAAGAAGAAAAATAAAAAGAAGAAAAAGAACAAGATTGAAGGAGTGCCGACTGAATGTGAATGTTGTTCAATTTTATTTGTTTTTAGTTAAATAATAACAAAATCCAACGGAGAATATGTAATGTAATTGATCCTGACTTTGTGCTCAACTCCAGTCACTTTCTCACCGACATAATGTGGCTTTCCTCTGTCTTTTCTATAAATACTTTCCCGGCTTCTGCTTTGATAAGCTTACCTCTTTGGTGGCCTCTCTGCATAAACTTAGTTGAGCTACTAGACTAGCAACTAGGTTCCACCCGTTTACAGCGAAATCAATCAAATTTAACAAATTTCTACTCCTCAGCTTCTTTGCTCACACTTCCCTCTTACTTGCTTTCCTGACAGCTACAAACTCCAAGAATTTAAATGCAATTGCCATCTGTTATCTTTTTGACTCGCATCTCCTCCCTAACAACCCTTGTATCATGTTCTTCTTTCTTTCCACTCTAATCTCATGCAGTCATCTTCACACCAATGTTCTCTTCCTTCTCTTAACTATCCTCTGACCCTCCCGTAACTTGTTCCTCTTTCTCGTCCCTCACCTCTTATGTAATACCCTGCGCACCAGCGGCAACTCTAACTTGCTTGGGGTGAAATGATTAAAAAAATAGTTTCCGCATTCAGACAATACCATTTCTCGCGTTCTTACCGCTAGGAAAGCAGATATCTCACGTCTAGAGCCACGAAATCTTATATTATTTCGTTCCTTTATCCATACTTCCTGTTCAAATGTTTACATCAAATCGCATTAAGTGCACTAGTAAGAATAAAAATAATGAAAGCGGAAGGAGAAACGCTATCGCAATAAAAGCAGTAGACTGCATACATCATATTCTGGGATAATAAACATAGATGTAATAATTTGCAGAAAACGAATTACGATTTTCTTTTAAACAACACAAGATTAACATATAGAATTTCAGGAAATGAAACAAGCGTAAATTTTATTACATATTTTGACAGCGGCGATATTCACGCGGGCATCTGCGTGTTTATGGCAAGCTCTCGTTTAGATTTAGTTAACGAAGGTTCTTTGGAATTGCCAATAAGAAAATTTGAAGTCGCCGATAAAAGACAATATACTTTTTCGATTTTTTATATACATATGCCCTTGAAGGAAATACTTTACAAAACGCTACTTGACACGGATATTTGCGGTGATGCCTTCCGTTTAAAGGACTGGAGATTATCTCTGTTTTAAGCTTTCAAGTTTAATGAATTCACGTTAATTTTATCTCGGCTTTCATCTTATTTGTATAATGCCAGTTCTTTGCTAGATAAGAGTTTACTATACAAACATGTAAGGTTAAGAAAAAGATATCATTAAGTTTTTGATTTAATTGTGTTTCGTATTCCAGGCCTCAGAATATCTACAATTTTAATGATACCATTATGATTCTTAAATCAATATATAGAAAAATCAGTTATTTTTTTAGATATCAGGGAATAGATAGATAGATAGATAGATAGATATGAACAAACTGACATAGATATGAACTAACACACACACACACGCACGCACACACACGCACACACACACACACACACACACATATATATATATATATATTTAGAATGAGAGATAGATAATTATGAACTAATTGACAGATAAATATTAACCTGATAGATAGATAGATAGATAGATAGATAGATAGATAGATAGATAACAGACATCCTGAGATAAGCTTATGAAAATGTTCCTCAGAATAAAGAATTCTTTGAATTGAAAATTGTAAGCCTGTTATTAAATTGTCTCCTTGTTATTATATCAAGCCGCCGTTGAACATCGATTGCTGGCGAACGAATAAAACTTACCACCAACTTCAATAACAATGCACAGAGAACAGTTGCCAAATTATATGTTTATATCGTCTACAGAAGTCGGTGTTGTTCTTGTCCAGTTTTCATGGACTTGTTATTTATTTCAACTCGTATATCTAAATACAGAGACAGTTCAGTAAGAAGATTTTACCCCGCTAATCTCCTTCAGAATTTTCTGGTTTTCATCGCGAAATTCAAATGCTTATTAATCCTCACCTAAAGTCCAATTCCGACATCTTGTATTGCAACGAAAGCCAATAAATTCTATTCCAATCAGAATCTTTCACCTTTTAAGAAATGTTATTATTTGGAGCCTCCGGGTTATGAATATAAAAGGATATTTTGTTTCGTTGTAAATTTCATAGTCACTCGATTGACTAACAAAATAATGAAACGTAACTGTCAAACCTTTGACGAGATGGGAATCAACAGGCCCCAACCAGTATTTGACCACAAATATTACGATCAACGAAGTTAAACAATGTCGATCATGGTCAGTACTTAGTAAGTACTGTAGGGTGCGTTTTCTTGGCAGAGACACCATTCTGTAGTAGCCTCGGTTATGTCAGGTACAAGACCACTTTACAAACAATGCCCTCATTCAAAGATATCATCTGGTTGAAATTTTATTAATTGAACAGAATAACAAATTTGTAAGAAGAAAAAGTTAAAATAGAAAATGTACGTAGCTAATTAATTTGTAAGAAGAAAATGTTCAAAGAGAAAAAGTACGTAGTTAAATGTTCCAAAGAAAAAATAGTAAGTAGCAGAATGTATGTATGTATGTAAAAAGACTAACTGGTTACTAATAGTCTGTGTTCCTTTTCTTTTTAACCTGCAAGAAAGTAAAAAAGAAGGTGAAGCAGTAAAGGAAAATTGTACATATCGGATGTTAGTTTTTAGGAATAAGTTGAAGATGTCTTCTTGTTGTTGTAGTTTCTTTGACGGCGAGCGAGTGGGTGAAGAAAGTGACGACGAACGAATATATGTCAACGAGACATGTCAGTTTTGCCGTCTTGAAATTTCTCCCTTACATTGTGACGCGGTTCTTATCAGATCCCCGATTCCATCGGAGTGTCAAGAGACTTGGATAAGTACTTAGATCAAATCACGTTATCAGCTCGAACCGCATACCCATTTTTTAGGTGTTAAGAAAATTTGACCGGGGCCATAATTGAATTGAACCATAATCAGTTACAGAAAGTTGCATGTGAACCGAAATATGCACGAAAACCGTGAAAGAAATTATGTAAATCAAATTAATTTGTTCCTCCCAGACAAAATATGTTTGAAAATACATTTTAGACCGAGTAAATATAGTTTTGCATGCAGAAAACCACAAGAAATAAATATAAGTTAGAAATTAATAAAATTATTAAACATTTAAAATTTCTATCGCTGCTTTTCTATGAAGTGCTAAGACGAACTACATTCTATCGTTCCACCAGGACTACACGTAACGGCTAGGACTTGCTATGCCAATCCATAGCACCAAACTACCCACATTCCCTCCGTATTCCACTGGCGAGAAGTAAGTTTCACTGAAACAGCTTCTTTCCACAGACAACAGACTCCGAAAATATGTTACACCGATTACTTAACCTATTTAAGTTTACAGGTAACCGTTATCTCTCCACGCCTATACATATAACCTATGCCTTAACGTAATCATCTACCTCAGTAACCTCATGTAAAACGTCATGCAGAAAAAAGGCACTTAACTTTCCCTTTATGAAATAATATTGTTGGTGTAAGACGGTAACAAAAGGGTGAGAGGTGTTAATGTTTGGAAGGTGATTTTTCCTTCATAAAGATCTCAGGTAAGTCTTTTTTGAGAGATTATTTTACTTCTCTATCTCCGTGCTACTAGAACCGATTTAAGAATGACTGGATTCCTCTCTCACCAAATATCTGTGCAAATCGGTTTGTTTTTGTCTCCGCGTTAAAATTTGCCTGAAACGTGACAAGGGATTGTCTTTAAACATAATTACGATACGGCTTGAGACAACTTTGTTCGTTGGATATTTCTCAAGAAAACTTTGTACCTCACTCCATTGCGAACCAATATTCTTAATCACTAAAGAAGACACATTCTCTCCTCAGCCCTCTTTTTCACATGAAGATAATACTTCAGCTGCTGTTTGTTGCTGCTCCAGTTGAAGATCTTGGAGTTCTTCAGTGGTCAGTTCTTCCTTGCTGTCTTTCACCAATTTTTCCACATTCTGCTCATTCACATCCATGCCTAATGACTTCCACAAAGACACACTTGAAACTTTATTTAGATCTATAATGGCTTACTGAACAGTATAAATAAAGAAAGAAAGACAAAAACACTATTTAAGACGACATTTTTTAAATAATGATAAGATACTCACTCAACAAGAGATAAGAGCAGACTGAGCAAAGCACACATGTGATGCTTTGTGTGGGACATGGATGGACAGGTTTGTAACGAAAGGATATCTTTGCTCGATAACCGATAAGCTAATTGTTATTCTAAACGCCTAGAAAACAAATTTGAAAGTATGCTAACCTACAGAAGAATGATTCATTTCGCCTTCTCGAGTTAACGTTCTCTGCTGACATCTAGTAAAAAGTATAATGAATCAATTGATAAGTCTGTTGTTAGTGGGTGAGTGTGTTTTGTTTAACGGCATATCAATGTCTGTGGGCTATTTAATGCCAAAAAATAGTGTTTTAAGGTATTTTTTAATGTTCAGTTATAGTAAGAAGGTTGATTTTGATTATGTTTTTATTTTAAAAACTGAAGATGTCCAATTTTGTATTAAAATGTATTGCTGGTAATAATTGTTTCCTTTAAAATTCCTTCAAAAATGTGTTATGGTAACTTTTTATTCTTCAAGCTTGTATTATTAGTAATATTTTTCTTTCACAAGTGCATATTTTCCTATAAATATCAATTTTTATGTATATATTTCTATAAAAGTATATTTCTATACTTTCATAGTGTTCTGATCTCAGTTTGGGGGGTTAACTATTTGCCCATAGCTGGGACCCTAACAGGTGCTACACTCCGGGTCTGGGTGGACCTGTGAAAAACAACAAATAAGAGGTGGCTTTATGCTACTCAAAAATTCTTAATCAGAGGCCTTGCTGCCGGATACAGTTTACGGTTATATCCAGGACCAAAATCTGCTGTTAGATGAGTTGTTTTCGTTTTTTTTTTTGTTTTTTTTTTACTATTGATAAGTTTTCTCTTCATAATCCATCTTACCTATTTACAACTCTATCTTTATTCAGGTATTGTATTTTGCTACAAAATCTGGTTTAGTCTGTTGTATATTAAGAGATTCTTGATAAAACGTTGTGTCACTCAATTTCTCGTCAGAATCTATCTTGCACATTTATAAATCTACCATTCATCTGTGCATTGAATACTATTGCTATATCTGGTCTGGTACTTCTGCTATTTATCACGAGATTCTCGAAAAATCTAAAGTGTGATCTGCAACGTAATCGGTCCTGACTTGGCAGCTTGCCTTCATTCACTGTCTCACAGACAAGATTATGGCTTCCCTATGTCTTTTCTACAAGTGTTTTCACAGTTTCTGCTCTGACGAGCTTCTTTCCCTGGTACTCCGACGACATGAATTTACTCGTCCTACAAGAGTGTCATCAAGGTCGCACTCTTTTACCGTCAAAATTGTCAAACGTAACTCCCATTTCTATTCTAACAGGTTCTTTTCTCCCACTTCCCACTTGTGAAACTCCCTTCTGTATACTAACTTCTCTGGTAGCTACATTCTCCAAAAGTTTAAACGCAATATCAGTTGCTATCCCTTATTTCCTAAATCCAATACATCTCCCAAATCCTATCCTTTTTTCTGTATCTCTTGTAACTTTTTCTTTCTCTGTAATCCCTTTCAGTTAAATATTTGCAATGTTATTCACATGTCGGCATTACTCACTCTTCATACGCAGTAATGTCAATTTGCTTTGCATTTTCTATAAAATTTTTAATGGTAATTATTCTTATTAATTTTCCACTATGCTACTTAAAATTTAAACGCAGTTCTAGGTTAGCCTCAACGTTAGCCCTTACAGTTGAAATGGCTCGATATAACCGTAAGTTCTTTGCAGGCACTTCTCGCTTGTGGGACTCTCTTGCAGCTTCTTACTTTCCAGTCAACGTTCATTTTCAAAAATTTCAAAGCAGTATCAATCATCTAATCTCTGTTCATTTTCTATTATTGTTATACCTTCTTAATAATGTATTTTTTATTATTATTATTTTTTCTACACTCGATAATTATTCGTGCCTTGGTGGCTTTATTGCCTTGATTAGGCAAAATTTATTTTTAAAAATGTACAATTTTCGAGGCATATTTTCACCAGAAAAGTGAGCGTTAACAGAATCGTACCATAACGGAAGTGCTCGATAACCGAGGTTTTACTGTAAGAAAATCAAAAACAGTAAGAACGAACTAAATAGGGGGAAAACGTAATTAAGATAGAAAAAATCTAGTGACGACAAAATAAAGAAACATTACCAGTAAAATAGTGAAGGCAGTAATCATTAGTTCATGAATGAAGATGAAAAAAATTCTCAAGTAATCTAATGACTAAATTACAAAACTCATTTCAGTTTGGTTCTTTGTTGAACTTTGTCAAAGCTTCTTATTCTTGAAAATTTCAAAGAGAAATCGTCATTAGTAAAGGCTGAAGCCGTTTTATTAATATCAATCGACCGGGGGTTTATAAATTGACCCTTAGAACTGTAGAAATCAAAATTCCTTTGCTATCGCCAGATTCATTGATGTGCCTACGTCTTTGGCTAATAACGTGATTTAAAAAGAACTGAACATGGTTAATGATGTACATTTCTATCTGCATTTAATAGTCATCAGTAAATATCGATTCAAAAGCGACGATAAACGAATGTTGATTTCCTTTGTGCTGATTTTAACGCTCCAATGTATGAGCTTTTCCACTCATTAAATCAGACGATACGACTTCCTTCATCGTACTTCGAGGAACAGATACGCAAAGAAACGACTGAAAAAATGGAAGAGTTTTTTTTTTTTGCCGCATCGCTACTGTTCTTTTTAAATTACGTTTTGGGGAGTTATTTTTATTATTCGAAATTACAACAATTAGAATACAATTGCAAAATCATACAGTCAGTTAATTGCCATACGTGATACCTGCTTGGGCGATCACATTTCTTTCAAGACATAACTGACTAGGTAGAAAATTTTCCACAGTAGGTTGCCATTATTTTCTGCGGCAGACCGGTTACCAACCAAGGTTATAAGAACCTAATCTCTTCAACATAGCTGAAGGGGACTTCCACAGGCTTGAAAGATTCATCCTATCACTCCAGAATGTATCTGATTCCTTCTACATTTCTTTTTTTTTTAACATTTCACCCCAAACAAGGCGGGACTGCCACTAACACTCAGAGAGTTGCAGTGAGAGTAAAGATTGTGTAAAGGGGGTATTAAAGATAGGATAAAAGACGAAAAGGATTCCAGAAGAAAGAAGATGGCTACTGATGTTATATTTAAATATTTGGAGGTTATAACTATCAGGAAAGCAAATAAACGTCTGGGACTTCCACAGGCGGGAAGTACAAGAAAACAATCCCTTCGAGTATAAATGGCGGTGGATATCTTCTTTAATGACAGTCATAAATGTCTCCTGAATAATAATTTCTTCACAGAAAACCGTCGTACACTCCATTTTATTTATTAAAATGGATGTGTCGTATAATTAAATCTTATTTATGTTTTTTCTTTTTTTTTTTTTCATTAAACCCCAAGGAAGGCAGTAAATCTGCTAAGGGTTTCATATAATTTCACTGAAACGTCTTATTTGTGATCTTTGCTATATTTGAATGCCACATAAACCGTAGGCAATTATACCTCTCCGCAGAATCTATTTATTTATAATCTGCGAATTGCTGTGACCTCTAGGGGAAAATAGTTGAACAGTTTCCCGCTGCCTACTGCACTGATTTTTAATTTTGAGTAATCTTTTGACTAGATTGCCTGTCACCCAAGGCTAGAGTGTTAAATCTACTCTATTTAAACCATAGCTGGAGGTAAAAAAAATTGAATTATGTGCCTTTCCCAAGATAATTTGTGCAAAACGGACAGAAAAAAGCGTATACTAACATTTGATTCGTATTCCTAGTTATATTTTCCATACTGATAACAGATACGTTATTTGAGTCAAAATACTGCGTCGACAAGGACTCCAACAGCGGGTAAAAATCTTGAGAAAATCGAAAGATTTAGGTTTCCTGTCTATATATTAAAACCTTTCTTTAGTGGACGTCAATCTAACGATTTCAATCACAGAAGTGTCAAGATGTTGACAGCTTTTACTATCGAATTGAAAAGACAACAAATGTTTTGTACCAGAATATGCAAATAGATGACGTGACATGCATTCAACGAGAATAATATGTAATTGTGATTACAGCACAGAGAGAACTATGCAAGATGTATGAAGTCAATATGAGTATAGTTTTATACAATGAATATATTTTAGGTTCACAACCAATTCGTTCTTCATATTTTTATGTATTTTTTATCATTTCACCCCAAGCAAGACAGGACCGCTACTGATGCGCAGAAGGTTAGAGTAAGAGAAAAAGGAAAGTACAGGGCATATCGAAAAAAGGATCAGGGATGGAAGGGATTCAAGGAGATAAAAGATGGCAGTTGACGTTGTATTTGAACTTTTGGAGATTGTAGATATCGAGGAAGCAAAAAAACGGAAGGAAATTCTAGAGGCGGTAAGTGCGAGAGTAGACTGCTAAAGTAGAAGTAGCAGTTACATTTAACTATTTTTACGGTAAAATATTACCTTGGTGCCAATCTAGTAACACGCATAAATGCATGCCGTGAGGATACCAAGGAAAGAAGCTCATCATTGCAGTTGCCATAAGCACTTGTAGAAAAGACAGAAGCAAGCCACATCACATCGGTGGGAAAGTGATGAGAGCGGGTTGCCAAGTCGGGATCGATTATATTGTAGATTCTCCTTTGGATTTTATGGAAAACCTCGGGGTGAATAACAGGAGTCTCAGAGCAGATATGACAGTCATATTCATTGCACGGATTGCAGTAGATTTATAAATGTGCAAGATGGATTTTGACGAGAAAATCATTCTGACCCAACACAGTGACCCAAAATTATTAGCAGTAAATGCCGCCATAGATTCTACCACATCGAATCTATGTCTGCATCTTCAGTAAAATATTTACATCATTCGGACTGTTATCCTCAGCTTAACTGCCATATTCACGATATTTCGGCTGTTGTACAATCAGGCATTCTTCAGGTGATATACATTGGCATTTCGAACGGAACCCTTTCTTTAGTTTACGTGGGTAGATTGTTCTAGTTCCATGTGCCATGCTTTTTGGGGTAGAAAAATATATCCATCTCAGTGAATTAAATAAAACGTTCATTTAGAAATACCTATGTAAATCACCGTGAACTCTACAGAACCATCAGTTTGACAAGCCATATAACAAAACTGACCGTTCGAATCCTGATGAACAGAGCGAAAAGCAGAATCAGGCCGAAGATAGGACAAGCACAGTGTGGTTTCGTTAAAGACACAGGAACAAGGAATGCCCTCCGAAAGGGCAATACAAATGAAGAAGAACTTATACCTGTGCTTTATTGATTATGCGAAGGCGTTTGACAAAATACGTCAGAAAGAAATGATGGAGATGCTTGACAGCCTGGACATATTGGAAAAGACTTGAGAAGATATAGAGAAAATTTACTGGCAGCAAACCGCTTGCATACGGACAGGTAATGAATTGAGTAGATATACAAAGACAGAAAGGGGCGTAAAACAAGGATGTGTCTTTTCACCGGATCTGTTCAACATGTACAGTGAGAATATTTTGAGGACCCTAGAAGTTATGCCTGGATTTGTAATCGGTGGGCACAATTTAAACAACCTAAGGTACGCAGATTATACAGACACAGAAAGGAAACAACAAGGCCTCTTACAGAAGATAGCAGAAGAAAGTAACAAATAAGGAGTAGAAATAAACTGCACGAAAACTGAATGCATGGTCATCAGTAAAAAGGGCAGCCCAAGATGCCAAATACAGGTCGGGGATACCAGAATCAAGCAGGTAGAAATATTTAAATACCTGGGAAGTGTTATAACAGAAGACGGAAAGTGGGACACAGAGATCCGAAGGCAAATTGGCATGGCGAAGGAAGTATTCCAGAAGTTGAGTAAGGTTTGAAGAAACAGGACAATTTTGCTAGAAACTAAGAAGAGAGCACTGCATTCCTACGTGCTGTCCGTCCTTCAATATGGCAGTGAATGCTGGACAATACCATCAAAGATGAAGAAAAAATTTGATGCAACTGAAATGTGGTTCTACAGAAGGATGCTGCGAATATCATGGATCGAGCATGTGAGCAATGATGAGGTCTTCCAAATGATGGAAACAAAAAGGAAATTAATACTGAGCATCAGGAAGAGAGAGCTGAAGTTTCTGGGACACGCAATGAGAAAGGAGGGCTTGGAGAACCTGATACTAACAGGCCAGATAGAAAGAAAAAGAGAAAAGGGAAAGCAACGGATAACATATTTGAAGGACCTAATCAGGTGGATGACAGAACGAGGATTGCACGGTGTAACAGAAGAAAGCATGCTTAGAGCCACCAGAGACAGGGAAATGTGGAAAGCCATGATTGCCTATGTTCTGAAGGGACAGGGCACATAGAAGATGTATATCACCTGAAGAATTGCAGAAGCGTACAGCGACCGAAACATCGTGAACATGACAATAAAATGATAACAGCAGCCCGAACAATGAAATTAATGTAAATAGTTACAATACATCACCTCAGAAATATAGACAGATATTATTATGGAAATTTTCATATAATTCTCATAGCATCCAAAACAGGTAATGTTGTTGCCTTGAGATGCAACTTTCTACTGGTTCCCATCTCGCCGTCCTTATATTTAATTAAGTTCCTATACGTTTTGAAAGATGCGCAATTGAAGGTTGAAGCTACAATGACCATCAGCAGATACGTATTTAAAACCCTTTTTACAATTATATCTGCTTGATTACCCTGAATTTTCCTATCGTTGAAATTTCAAAATATAGTAATCTCTTCATTTTGTACAAAGTTTGGTGGCTCCTGGAAGGTTGAATGCGTAACATACTTAATAAAGTATGTGTAGTCCTATCATATCGTTGCAAGTACGCCGTTTGTGCCAGTGGGACACACCCAGATATCAGGTGATTAATTGTTTCCGGTTGTTCTCGACATACGCAACATGGTCTGCTGCTGGTTTAAGCATGTTACATTGTTAGTTTCTGGTTGGAAGTTACTAATACTGGGTAACAATCATGAATACTTCGGCTTTTTTGTTTGAGGGCAAAGCCTGGCAGAATCTGATAGCCACAAAAAATCTTTTCTCCGATTTCTCCATGGTATTTTATGACTAATTTGTTTTCCTACCTTTCTTTTAAATACTTTTGGTTGAGGTTGAATTATTTTAGGCTCTTTTTCGTTTAGACGCGTACCCCGAAAATATGTTATGGAATTTATTTGTCATTAAATGCATATTTTGATACCCTCATGTTTCAGTACCAGGACATAAAATATTTTATTTGCAACTAAGCAAAACAGGTACACATAATAAGAAAAGGGGGCTTGGAGAATCTAATACTCACAAGATGTACAGAGAGAAAAAGAGACAGGGGAAAGCAGGGCAAAGCATGCTTGATGGTCTTGAGCAAGAGTACTGGACTGTTATGGGATCTAGCCTCTTATGGCAGCGAATGCTGGACGATCTCTTGTGAGAACAGACATCACATAGAAATCTAGTACTCTCTTTTTTTGTTTACAGTAAAATTTTCCTGTCTCTCAGTACTCTATTCAACTTCTACAATGCATTTATAGCCATAGGGGCCAATACTCCTTAGGATCTCAGTATCGCACTTTCTATCCTCTGTTAGAACACCTCCCTGGTATTTAAATTTCTGTACTTGTTTGATTTTAGTATCCTCGGTGTGTAGTTAGAATTATGGGCTCCTCTTTTTACTGATGACTATGCATTCAAATTTCCTTGTAGTTTATATATAGTCCTTTCTTTCCGTTTTCTTCAGCTATCTTTTATAGAAAGGTTTTGTAGTTTCTTATCCGTGTCTGCTATCAGCACTGTAGCATCTACGTATCTTATATTGTTCAGTTTGTGGCTGCCAATGACGAATCCTGGCAGCCATTCATTTCTACAAGCTTATTAAGTAGGTTACTTTATTTCTGTCGATCCCTCTTTTTCTTTCAGTATGTACTTTGAGTTTTAAATTCCCTAAACCCTCAATCCTCATTATGTATCCAGGAAAGTTCAACTGTTCTTTTCTGACACTAAGTATGAATGTATATTTTACTTCCATTTTCATTAAAATGTCATACACTGTTCATAGTTTTCACGGTATTTCTTGAAATACCTGTAGCTATTTTGCCTTTCTCTTCATTTGTGGCTACATTACCAAGCATGTACTGTCACATAACAGAACTGATATTACGTAACATTTCAGTAATATATTCTATGTTTCTAACAAAATTTTCCTGCTTCTCAATAACTTAACCTTTTGAAGAGGTGGTAGCACCAGTTAGATTTGCAGCAATGAGCTAGAAGTGAATTCCAAAACAAAAATTAAAACTAAATTAACAAAAAAGAATTAAAAATGGAGAAGTTAACGATTGCTATCGTATTTAAATTTTTGAAGATCAAGGAGTTATAATTCCACGTGCGAGAAGTTCAATAGAAGAACTTACTAGCACAGAACTTACAGTTACATTTATCCATTCCAAGTGTTAGATGATGAGAGCCTGTCAGTTTGATACTGCGTTTAAATTCATAAATTCTAGGTACCATAGGGAAAAGTTCATAAGAAAAGATACCATGAAAGTATTTACAAAAAAATTACAGAAAAGTAGAGAGCCGAGTTCAAATTCCAGTTCAATTTGTTGCATTCGCTTACGGGCTAATGCTCTTGGAAAAAATCAGTCGCTTCTCCCTCCAGCTATGGGTTAAATAGCAGGACAGTTTGTGTTATTTTGGTTAGCAACCAGTCTACTACAGAAAGTAATGGCAACCTACTAAGCGAAAATTTTCTACCTAGTCAGTCATGTCGCGAAAAAGACATGATCACCCAAGCATGTATCACCTATGGCTGACAGAAAAGTTACGTTACGGCGGTGGGGGAGTGATTGAAGTCGGGATGCCAATCACATTGTGCATTCTTCATTAAAGTAAACTTTCTTTAGATTACTCAGATAAGATGTCTTTATTTTTGTATTAACTTCATAGAATCATCTGTGGACTATAGCACTCGAGCCTGAACAGGCTAGGTGCTGTCTGCTGTGGTTTCCACGGTAAATAGACTTTTACGTCTTTCGATTTTTCTTCGGTATTACAACGTCTAAACGGTATTTCTATAGTCTGGTGAAGTTGTAACAAATCATGAATATTAACCAAAGCCCGTTTTATCTAAGGGGCATGGCCTTGCGATTCAAAGCGGTGGCAGAGTTTATTTGATCACTGGAAACAAGAGATAGATCTATGTATGTTAGTGGAATAGCTAAGAAAGACTTTATGGTTAAAGATTATAATTTTCTTTAACTGATTGATTGTTTTGTTTTTTGTTGATTTTATGAATTATCAACTTTTTGCGGATTATTTAAAGCAAAAAAAATATTTTCAAATAATAATGATCAGCTATTATAAAACCCATTATTAACCTATACACGGGAAGAAAGTTGGATTCATAATTTCCTCATGGGTATTTACACGTAACGACTCCAACTATAATTAAAACTCAGCTGTCAAATTTCCAATGCTGACCAGTTATTAATTACACCACCTGCACATCCAAGTTCATAGCACCTGGTATTAATAAACAGTCAACCACCTAGGCAATTCCCAAGCTTAAGTTCGTTAAATATTCCCTTGGGAGTAAACGGACTATGACTGGTAAGAAATACTACAGGCGTCTATTTGACATTCTCCTGATGGAAAGCTGTTATATTGAAAATAAAATATTTTATTGAAAGGTTAATTTGCTTTTTATTATTACATGCTGTCAAAAACGACGGCAAATGATTTACATCTCGATATGCCGTCTAAATCGACTGCATCATAGATATTGATGTACCTACTACTTAGTATTTCTTACATAAAGAAATAAGAGCTAAGAAAAACGAAATAATTCAAAACTCTGGACGAGACAGAAGGGAATTATATATATATATATATATATATATATATATATATATATAATGCTCTCATTACGATTGAGCTCTCCAGAGAAAAAAATTTTAAAAACAGTTTCCACTTCTGCGATATAAGCATTATTCTTCAGAACTGAATTGAGTTCTTTTGGTGACTGACGTGTGTATATACTGGTTATATAGAACACGTTAGATTCTCTTCTTCCATGCGCATATGGCTTAGCGGGTAGCGACCCCGACTGACACCAAATCAGTCGAGTTTCGATCCCGGCCAGAAGCAAGTTGATGCGTCTAGCCGCACTGACGATCTGCGATACAGAGAAATAGGCTTTTATATGTATGACTAATATAGATAGATAAATACACAACCACATTTATTATAATAGAGAGGATATATATATATATATATATATATATATATATATATATATATATTGAGCTCTCCAGAGAAAAAAAAATTTTAAAAACAGTTTCCACTTCTGCGATATAAGCATTATTCTTCAGAACTGAATTGAGTTCTTTTGGTGACTGACGTGTGTATATACTGGTTATATAGAACACGTTAGATTCTCTTCTTCCATGCGCATATGGCTTAGCGGGTAGCGACCCCGACTGACACCAAATCAGTCGAGTTTCGATCCCGGCCAGAAGCAAGTTGATGCGTCTAGCCGCACTGACGATCTGCGATACAGAGAAATAGGCTTTTATATGTATGACTAATATAGATAGATAGATACAAATAAATACACAACCACATTTATTATAATAGAGAGGATATATATATATATATAGTTATTTCATAACTCGACGACATAATTATTGCAAATTATAATAAGGCACTGTTAAAGAGCGAACCCTTAGAAAAAGCTTTTATAACTGATAGTAAACAGAATGAACTGAGCCCTTGCTGCCTCGCTATTCTCTCTCTCTGAGCGTGACAGAAGGAATATATATATATATGCAAATAAATACACAACGGTTGTTTATTATAATAGGGGTGGATCCCGTAATTGTAACATTGCTACGTATGATGATAATTAAAAAGGAAACATTTATTTGTGCTTAATAAATTGAACAAAATTATTCCCGTAATATAACAACTAATATTTCTATTCGAACATCTCGTAACTCAAACTCATACCAGAACAGGAAGTATACAAGAAAGTGATTTGAAATTGCACTAATTTTGATGGGTTATGACGACCTAATCAGTAGACCTGGCATATATATAAATACCGTCTAAGTAATAAGATAATTTGAACAAGCCTTCAGGTTGTAACTGTGGAATTATCCAAAGAGAAAATCGCAGAAGTAAATAAGGTATTTACCACTCTATTTTCCAAAATTTCCACAAAAACTAACCTGCCTCCATGAAGACCACAAAAAAGCATGGTTACTAGGAATCAGTGAATTCATAGAGCTTAGCTTTGAAACTAGGACTCCTGAAAGTGAACAAGCTTGATATCAACATAAATACCCCTGAAAACTTCACCTAGGGAAAAGAAATTCATGGAATTGCACAATATTTAGCTGCTTGTTTTTTAGAAATAACACATTTTAGAGAAATATTTGCTGAGTGATATACTGCTACTTTGATTGTGTGTTTTTGTTGATAAACAGGTATTGGAATTTGATTTATGGTATGGGACTTTATTTACCAACTGTTTTTACCTAATACTTCATGTACCAGTGTTCACTGATGTCAGTTGATTTATTTGTATCTATTATGAAAATAATGTATGTGTATAAGTTGCTCTCTGATAAACAAAAAAAACAATGTTCAATAAAAAATTCTTCTTTTCCCCTCAAATATATTAGTAGTTAAACCTTACCTCACTTTTATTAAAAGAAAAATACCAATAGTATAGTTTATGTTGTTAAAACTGTAAGCGTTTCTTCATGTTTCGTGATAATTTCATACAAATGTAAGTTTATCATTTTGATTATTTTTTTTGGTTGTGATACATGCATTGGTTTTCTCCCGCCCCCCCCCCCCCAATATTCCATGACAAAGTCTGGCTGCGTTCAATGCATGGGTGTGTCTAATATGGCAGAAAATACTTTACTTTGTTTGTGATGGAATTTGATGTCATAAATTTCGAATTTTAATCCCAGGGCTGTGTAGAGGAAATAGAATTAGGAAAAATATCATTAACTGACCATTGTTAAAAAAGAACAAGTCGGCATTCTTTCTATTCTCTAACAGAGTTTTTTTTTTTTTTTATACGTATTCGGGTCTTTGTTCATATCAATAAGTTATGATCTCAAACCTATTTTCTTTTATCAAATGAAAGACAACTAACAGTACTATCAAAGAAAATATTATGGTTTATCTGATATCAAAGAATTATTCTTCTAAGAAAAAACAGTAAGCATAAACAAATAAGGCGACTTTTAATTAACAAAGAATATTTTCTAAAAATATAAACGAAGAAAATATTGAAATCCGTCTAAAATCTGTTAAACAGACTGAAAACCAAAACATCGGTAATTTTCAGCGGACATCTTACACAGCTGTGACAAAGTTAGCGTTCCTAAAGTGAGACACCAGATTGAACCTCACCATGGTCGGGTTGTCAGAAATAGGCCTTTCTGATGCTATCGATCTTAAAAGGTTACGGTGTAAACATCGCCGCTCGTCGAGCAGTTTCACGACCACCAAAAAATTACAGTGGTCCCGGCAGTGTGCATCACACCCTGCCGAGGAACAAAGAGCAGTGATCCGAATCTGCAAAGAACATGCTACCACGGTCCTCTACAAACAATTCTCTCGAGCTCGTGGAATTATCTCGCCACTTCTGGATGTTGGCAGGAGTCCTATCCTCTAACATGACTCACTCTTGTCCAGGCCCTATAAAAATTCTCGGCTCACCCATACATTCTTCGACGCGGTAGAGCACTGTCACCGTATTTGTGTTAAAAATCTCAAATGAATTTCAGCTCCTGTCACATCTTCTCACCAGAAAAATCGGATCACTGCGCTTTGTATCTACTTGATAAACACTGCTAGCAGAGTGACCATGTTTACATTGTAACTGTAGCAAAACCCTGGTGTGATCTAATTAAAACTTCGATCACAAAATAAAATCACGCATGAGCAAAAAGCACTGCGACAAACCTAAAGATATGTCATGGCTAAAATGAGGATAATTTTTTACCTACCCTTGTATATTCTATATATTTTCATTATATGCATGTCTACCTCTTTTCTTTATGCCATTACAACAATCTGATTCAGTAATCTCTATCTTGAGTGGCTATTGAGCTTTGTATTGGACAAAACAATACTAATCATTTTTTAGTAAAGCCATCAACTAATGTTGGTCAACAGAAAAAATGGCAACAAAGATTCTGGGTAAATCAAACAAATTCCTAAATATACAAGAAAATCTGTGTCAATATTCTTAAAGTAAATATGAATTCAAAATTAAGTATTCAAAATTCTGGTTTTTACCAAGGTGCGAACACCGACCGCTGGTATCAGTTGTTAAAACGAGACTCTCCTGAGCACGTGAGATGACGACCTCATATATACTATCGCCTTTTTTTTTTTATTTGTTGTCAACATTGAGTGAACGTGTTATTTCTTCATTCCTTTGTTGAAGAGGTGACATGAGATATGGTCCTTGGTTCTATTGACTCTTGTCACGAATCACGATACGGTTTTTCTAATATATTGATCTTTAGCTTTTTAATATTAAAGTTCTGTTTTCTTCTGCGTGGTGCATTCTTTCCAAATATTTGCTACACCTTCTTCGTGAATTCTATACATATCATGAGATTCCAGCCTTTTTTCTCACTCTTTGTCTTTATTTGTTCGCGTTGTTCCGCCTTTAGTCATTCGAACTCATATATATTCCAGTTTTTAGATAGCGTCCGTTCTTTTTGCGCTTTCTAAATATATTCAAACGCAATGACAACGCAACTGAGTAAATGTAAACGTCTCTTTCTTCCTCTTGCCATGTTCCTTTCTCGCTCTTTATATAGAGAGAGAGATAGAGAGAGTCACAATGAGAAAGTGAGAGTAAGAGAAAAAAGAAAGAGACATTAATAGATACAAAATGAATATATATATATATATATATATATATATATATATATATATATAGGTATGGATATGGGTGTATATATGATGTATATTGAGATATGTATAATCAGTTCCAGATAAATAAGTGCATATAGCCCAGAAGTAGAATCGCCTACTGACGCCAATTCGATCGAGTTTCAATCCTGGGTAAAAAGCAATCGGATGTCTAACCGTACTGATGAGCTGTGATACAGCGAACAGATCTGTCTGCTGATGATATATATATATATATATATATATATATATATATGTAACAGAAAAGTGAAATAACACGTAGATTAAAAACCTACTGTTCAAGCATTTACTTTTATAAAGAGTACTCGATACAAAGTAGAGCTTAATATATATATATATATATATATATATATATATATATATATATATATATATATAGTGTATCAAGGCAGTGGATAATTTTCTAAACATATATTGTTAGATATAAAAAGCAATGATGTCTATTATGTTTTATCAGAAGCCTTTCTAAACATCGTATTTTGGCTTAATTTTAGGTGAAAATAAAGTCAAAAATTGCCCATTATTTGGATATTTTTTATTATGCTTTCGACGCAAATGAGCCATCTTCAGAGACGTTACAGGACGTTAACATAATGACATTCACAATCAAAGATGATATTACCTTGATTTGACATAAAACATTCTTATACAATAATAAAGTTCACAGAATAGTAGACCGAGGTAGTAAATATGTAATGCAGTTCTATGACTTCACGCCGCGCGAGGGACCGGAATGTTAACAGAACCACTTCTACATACAATCTAATGTGTTGTGACCAGATTGAAATGTGATTTTATTATGTTTGGGTTGTTTGATTTAATGTAGATAGCCTTTAATATCCGAAGGCTTTTTTACTGTGTGTATGTGTGAGTATTATTGTGTTAGCGACTAAAATCTGTCTAATATTACCGACATGTTATGTACTTTAAAGAAATTAATTTTAATTGAGCAATGATCAGAATGGTAGCAGGTAAGTCTACTTGAGAGCGTGATTGTAGTAAAACCAATAAATGTAGTGGGTTTATTGTTAGTACCAGAAATAAAATCTCTGAACGGTCATGTAAATTCATACACTACATACATAGAAGATGACGGAGGAAAATATGCAAATATGCGCTAGTTTCCCTTGCATATTTTTCCCGCCATTAATCATAATCTATTCATTTTACGCGTTTCTTATTTTAATTCCCAGGAATAAACGGGATAAGACTGGGATGAAAACGGTAGTTTTTTAGTGTTTCATGTATAAGAATTTACATTAAAAATGCCTTTCAAGTACTATATAGAAAGAGAGAGGAAAGTGAAAGAAAAATAAAGACATAAATAGATCATATATATATAGAGAGAGAGATAGATATGGGTGGATATGAAGCTATATATGATGTATCTTGATATATGTGTTTGTTTTTTGTTTTGTTTTGTTTTTATTCTTTCACGCCTTGTGCAGGTAGCTACATAAGAGAAGAGTGAAAGTTTAAACAGGAGGAGAGCGAAGAAAAAGACGAACCAGTTACAGAGAGGGTTGGAGAAAGTGCAAGAGAAGGATGTAAATACCGGTGAGAAAACAGCTGTGAGGGTAAAGTGAGAAAGGAAAAAAAAACAGATACACGGGGTGATATGGCAAAGACGAGAGACGGACTGGAATCAAGTGGATAAGAGATGGCAATTGACACTGCATTTACAATCTTGGAAATTGTAGCCATCAGGAAAGCCAGTATACGGAAGGGACGTGCAAAAAAAAAGCTGATGAAGTAGAAGTGGCGGCTTCATTTGGTTGACTTAACTGTAAAAGGGTGGGATCTTACTGAAAGTCTGGAAGCTCGAGTAAATTCTTGTGGAGTGGGCACCAGTGAGCTAAGTCCGTCGGAGCAGAAACCATAAAAATATTTGTAGAAGAGACAGAGGAAAGCCACATCCCGTCTGTAAGAAAAAAGTGGCTGGAGTCGAGCCGCCAGGTCAGAATCAATCACATTACAGATTCTCCTTTGGATTTATTTTAAGAACGTCGAGATAAATGGCAAGTATACCCGACCATATAAGACAACAGTATTCAATGTACAGACGAATGGTTGATTTGTATATGTGCAAAACGGATTCAGACGAGAAAAACATCCTGGACCAACAAAATGTAGTCGTTTCACAGAGTTAGTCCGAAAAGGCGCAGTGTATTCACTTTCAGGGAGACTAACGGGATCCATGCTGATGGAGAGTAGAAGAGATTGCTTTTGGTGCCTAAAAGATAGAGCTTCGTTTTAAAAGCATTAAAAAATATATATGCGGGGTGAATATTTCTCTCTCTCTCTCTCTCTCTCTCTCTCTCTCTCTTTATCTGTTTCCCTATATATATGTATATATATATTGTAATCTGACATTATTTTTTAATAGGGTCAATCAGAAAAGCGTCATCTAAAATCCAACCATGAGCTGATCCTAGGCGCAATAGTTGAAGCATTTCCAAAGATTAAATCGTTAAATAACTAACATTTGTATAGTTGATTTCCATTTCACTTATTTGTTTGAACAGAGAGTGTATTTGTGAAGGCAAATTATATCAGTGTACCTAATCGTAACTTCATGAGAACCACTCATCAAGTCACGAGCTGATTAAATTCTCTAATTTAATCACATAACTGCTTCATCAACAAGGAGAGGAAAACAGTATTTTTCTAAACAAATGTAAAGATGCAATTAAGATTGTCTGCTCAATTATTTATGTTTCTTCTTGTTTGATTTGTTTGCTGACTGTGAAGAGAAAATATTGACGAAAGGTTTTCGAAATCAATGGATGAATCTTATTAGAAAACAGTTTTTATCCGGTCAACTCAGTTCATTTTCTCACTGTAAAAAAATGCTATACGCTCAGGTATTAGTTTTAGAGTAAATATTAGATTATTAGTTTTAGAAATCACTTAATATAATCGTTCTGGGTGCATATACAGTGATAGAGCATGTAATATAATCCATATAGATAGAAACAAATGAACAGCAATTTGATATTTACCAAGTTTAGCTTCGTAAAAGTTCCTTTAATAATTCTTCTAAAGTGCATGATAGATTGGGTGCCAAACAGGCTCTTGTTGCAAGAAATGTTTAAGGATTTTGCCTGTAAGTCAAACAAAGACTTATACTCTCTGTCACATGTTGCCAGTATCTATGTCGGGCGAGCTCTCTGGAATACATGGCTTATGTCAGTCAGTACTAATTTTTGAACTTCTTGCAAAGATGGTTTTCCATATATCAGTATTTACATCGTCTCACCACTGAGACACGATGTGACTCTAGGTTGAATTTATTGTGGATAACCAGAGCTCATATGTTCAGTCTAGAGACAAAAATTAGCCAGCTACGCAACTGTCGGTTTCGCAGGCCTCGGTGGGCACCATTGATCCACCCCTCTAGTGCAATGAGGTGGTGCAGCATCAAGTCTCGTTTTTCTTTATTGACTTTGACTTTAACTTCTTTTACTTCTTCTCCTTCTTCTTCATCTTCTTCTTCTTCTTCTTCTTCTTCTTCTTCTTCTTCATTATCATCATCTTATTTTTCTTTTTCTTCTTTGTCCTTATATTCGACTCTTTTTTCGTCCTCTTCTACATCTTTTTTGTCTTCTTCTTCATCTTCTTCTTTGTCGTCTTCTCCTTTGCCTTTCTTTCTTCTTCGTTTTCTTCTACTTCTGTTGCATAATCATTTTCTTCCGTGGCCCAAACAGTGACCTAATATCAGAAATGTCATCAATGCATTTTCTATGAACATCTTGTTCTTTTTTTCATCTTCTTCCTCTCTTTCGTCGTCGTCTTATCTTCCCCTATTTCGTTTATTTCTTCGTTTTGTATCTTTCTTCTTTTCGTCTCTTTCTTCTTGTTCTTTTACATTTTCCTTCTTCGTCTCCAACGTATGTCTTCTTCTTCGTATCCTTCTTCATCTTCGTCTCCTTTTTCGTCTCCTTCTTCATCTTCGTTATCTTTTTCGTCTCATTCTTTATCTTCGTTGTCTTCTTCGTCTCATTATTCATCTTCGTTTTCTTCGTCTCCTTCTTCATCTTCGTATTCATCTTCTTTTATATACTATGTTCTGTGGTGCAATGCATATCGGCTCAGAATAAGAATTTGAAGAGCAGAATTCGAATTTCACTTAATTCCCTTATGCGCAAATACCCTTAGGAAAAATATTAATTTATCTCTTCTCTCTCCAGATATTAATTAAATATCAGGAAAGATTTGGTTTTATAGCCTTGGTTGGCAACCAGTCTACCGCAGAACGAAATGGCAGCCTATTACACTAAAATCTTCGGCCTAGTCAGTCATGGATCAAAAACACATGATCAATCAAGTGTGTATCACTTATAGCACTTAACTGACTGACTTGATATACAGCGATATCCTCTACTTATAGAAGAGTCAGACTTTATTTAAAATGGAGTGCTGCTGTCATATTTGTCTTCACTTCCCAATTTCGTAGGAGTCTAAAAGCTTTTCTGTGCCCTTGACAAATTAACTCCTACTCTACAACTCCTCTCTCACAGACGTGATGCGCAAGATTATCACTGTTCTACTGCTACTTCCATGGAAAGTGATCAGAAAAACTATATTCCTTAGTTCCACCTGTTCTCATTTTCACAGCTTGCACCCTCAGTGATATGCACATTGTCGCAAACAAGCCTTATTCTTTCAGCATTTCATTGGTGAGATGTAAGATCTTCCTGCGAAATACTGCACTGTGGAACAAGAGGATGTTTTCCTGATCGCTGCAATTTTAATCTCGTTTAACTATTATCTTCACCACATATCCCCATAAGATGTGGATGTTATTCTGTAACTCTCTAGTAGCTCCAGGTGCTTGTAAAGAGTGAAGCTCACAGTAAAACGACAGAGTATGAATCAGGTATAACAAATTTAGCACAGGATATAAGGAAATTGAAGATAGAAATAGGCTGCGCCAGAGCTAATTTCTTCCGACACCGTAAACTGTGACAAAACCAAAACATTAACCTGAATATTTGTGTTATGTTCTTAAGAATAACTTCTTCAGATCCAGATTTTCATATGTATCCCATGTTTGGGAATATATAAACTATCAACTTTATACAACAGCTATGTAAGGTTAATGGTAAAAAACGGTTTTGAGCAAATGAAGCCTTAACGAAGGCCACACTTCTTTTAAACTTTTAGCGATTCAGAATCACAAAGAACTAAACCAGAAAACGGAAACTTCAACACTTGAGTAATTTAATTGGAGTAGATAGACTAAACTATCGCCCGGTTCACACTCCTCCCACGTCTATTGAACAGGTGAAGAGGCTCATCCCTTGTTCCCTGCTTAGGATGTGGTTTCCGCCTTTCTCTTCTCAATTCTTTTCACTCTTTTATTTATTTTTTTCCTCAATTGGAATAGATAGACTAAACTATCGCCCGGTTCACACTCCACCCACGTCTAGTGAACAGGTGAAGAGGCTCATCCCTTGTTCCCTGCTTAGGATGTGGTTTCTGGCTTTCTCTTCTCCATTCTTTTCACTCTTACATAGCCCCCTGCGCTTCAGTAGTTTTACCGCCTTGCTCGGGGTGATATGATTAAAAAAATACAACAACAAAATTTAAATGGATATCACATGCAACTTGAAGAGAAAAATGACCTAATCAAGATGTTTACATTCTATACTACTTTAAATAAATGATTAAGAAAGTAACTCCCATCAATAGTGGGGTCGTCACAGCTGAGTGTGCTCTTCCGGTTCTTTAAAAACCGACCTCGAAGCCCCTAATCCACTGAATGCATCGATCTAATAGAGGAACTATATATTTGCTTTATCGACATTACAACAGAATGTAACTCTATCAGTAGGGATTTCCTCTTTTTATCCATTAGAAACCGCTTTCTAAGCTCCGAATCTGGTGAATGCATCGAATTAATAGAGGAACTACAGGATCTTAGAATCTTAGATCCCTGCTGAGAATTTTTCATCGATACTCTTATTTGAGTACATATTCTGTTTTTAATTGAACAGTAAATTTATATATATGTAACTCTACGGAACTGAATATTTATGAAAAATGTTGTTACGAAAATCTTTCGAAATTAATTATATGTTTGTACAGTTTGCTTTGGATTTGTTTAAACGGTGAAATCATTCGTGGTCGAGCAGCTAACACCCATCATATCAATTCATAGCTTTTCCTATTTTGTTTGGGGGTCACAAGTTCCAATGCTACCGAATGACAAGAGGGAGAAGAAATGAATTAGTAGCTTTCACAAAAAATTGGTGCGTATGTGAATGAAAAGAATTCGACCGAAATTCGATATCGGCTCTCTAATTTCTCATTCGAAGTCGATATTTATTGCATCACATCACCATCCCCTTCTTTATAGGTGTCTGAAATCTAAACAGAGCATCACTGCCATGATGGAAACATTTCAATCTTTACCAGAAATACGACATGAAAGAAAACAGATCGCCAGTCTTTTTAATATTTCCTAGGCTATGCCGTGCGCATTTACAAACACGGATGGAATAAGATAGGCACTGACCACTTAACCTTCTATACTGCATCCCAAATGAATATACCAATAGAAGACAACAATTCTGCTTTCCCTCTTAATGCCAATGTACTGATGATAAAGTGACCATGCTGATGACAGGGGTTGGATAAAAATTATCTTGAATAGAAAATCAACATCCTCCAGTAAGTGTTCCATAACTCAGGATAAAGCTTTCCAAATCAGAAATATTCAGGATAGGGAAATTTAAAATACTAAACACTTCCGATATCTCGGTGTATGGTTCAAATATAACAAATTTAATATAAGAGAAAATGAAAATTCCCATAGAATAGGCTGTGCCAGAGGTAGTTTTGCGCCACACAGCAACTTTCTAGAAATGCAAAACAGCAGCCTTAAAACTTGAGTGACTTTCTTAAATAACCTCGTCAGATCGAGATTTTCATATGGATCGAGACTTTTGTCGGGACATATTTATAATGTCAGCTGTATACTCCGGCTGTGGAAGATCAATGATTGAAAACGACTTCGAGCGATTAACAAATATCATATTTCTTTGAATATTGTGGACTGGCGCTACATATTCAGGAAATATTGCACCTAATAACAGTACCTGAGTACTAAAAACAGCAACGAAAATAAAATAGATAGAACACGTAACTCAAAGGGTAAATAATGACCTAATCAAGATGTTGACATTTCATACAAATTCAATTAAATGTATTTGTCTATACTTCTAAGATGAGGTATTATTTATACTATTTACCCTGTTCAGACTATTGTCCGCATCTTTATTGCCGTGTTTACGCTGCTGTATGCTCCGGCCTTCTTCGAGTGCTAAGAATTTCGAACCGAACCCTTTATTAAGGTCACTCGGGTA
This sequence comes from Ascarosepion bandense, assembly GCA_037127315.1. Lineage (NCBI taxonomy): Eukaryota > Metazoa > Mollusca > Cephalopoda > Sepiida > Sepiidae > Ascarosepion > Ascarosepion bandense. The sequence goes on along the minus strand of JBBBDQ010000181.1, from coordinate 7,174,019 downwards.
TATTTTTCTCATTCCATGTGCAATGGCATTTCTGGTAGCCATGTAGTTATCTCCCTTTATTTATACACCACTGCTGTATCCTAGTATCAAACTTTCTACTCTTCTTGTCAAATCACTGGAACTTACCGATGTCTATGTCCACTTGGCCATGTGTCCTTGAAGATGGCAATAAAGATGAGGACAATAGTCTGAACAATGTAAATAGGTCAAATAAAATGTTAGGAAGGAAAAGATATACTGAAAAGAGTGATAACAGCTACTGGATTTGAAAATCAGCTACTGAAAAGTTATTTTACCATAAAGATTTTCTATATTTCAACCGAAATATATAACTGACTCTTTAGTCAATAAAGGACAAATGTTTCCTTGTAGAGAAACGGCGATATTAGTAATAAAACTATAAGGAAATATTCGACATTCATTGACCAAACAGTTACTGTTATATGCAGTCATAAAATATTTCTCTTAAAACAATTAGCTGCTATCAGACATTCCAGTATTGATGGAGTTTTCCTTCCTAACCTTTTATTTGAAGTAATATGGAATGTCAACATCTTTGCTATGGCATCATTTTCTCTTCGAGTAACACGTGATGATTTCCAATATGATTTATTTTTTTAGTTCGTTCTTAATTCCAAGATCAAATCCCTTTTCTTTAGAAGAAAAGCTGTTCTAAAGAAGATTACAAATATGAGAATATATTTTATAAGGAGATAATGGTAAGAGGAAATATAATTAGAAGTGGCAGATACTTGGAGATAAAAATGTCAGATTATTCTCGCAGACAATTGTCAATATTTTCTTTCTCGAAAATCTTTTTTTCATCTGGGCAAAAAAATTGCGAACAAAATGTTTTGAGAATTCTTCTAAAATTAAATGCCTTCATAATATGAAAACGTTTTTCTTTCTTTATTGCAATGGATGTTTCGAAGTAAAACTTAATCTCTATATCGTAGGAATTTTCTATCTAATTAGCATAACATGTAATCTACATCTGATTTGACATTTTTAACGTTTGTGTACGAAAAAACATTGCATACGGACTATTGTCCCTCACTTTTGTTACTTTTATCACAACATTTCGGCCATTTAGTCCTCTGCCCTTAGCTTTTTATACTTTCTCTTTATTTATTTCTCTTCAAGAACGTATACAAATAATATTATAAGAAAGTGTACAAGCAGAAAAAATGAAAGAGGCGTATGTCTGATATTAACCCATGTGTTGCATTTTGTGACATCTCTAGGTTTCTACGCTATTGTATGAATCGTTATCAACGAAAACGACGATTTCTTTTTGTTATTTGTTTTATAAAGAGAAAATCGTGTCCGCTTAGCTTCTAAGAGGCCGCAGAAGAAATAACGTTACAGGAACGTCCCTGTGCATATGGTTTTAGCTGGTTTCTAACCTCAACGCAAGAGGCGTATAGATGCCTCAGAATTGTTGAGAACCTCTGTTGAGTTCAAGTCGTTTAAAACTTACATTTAAAACCCAGACAAAAGCAATTGATCTCAGTCAGAATACGATACCCACGTGGCACTCCGGCCAATAGCTGAATATTCTGGCCCTGGCCTTTGCTTTTTGTAACACCAGACATGAAAAATGTCTTCTGTCAATTATCTGAATTGATTCTTGTCATTAAACGGAAACGAAAGCCTTACAGCATGACCATCACATCACACAGACATCATTAAGTACAGAAGGAGAAATTGAAAGGTCTTACTCCACGTTAGACGAGGCCATGTGTCAATGTAAATCGCAATAAATACATAAATTACAGTTGTCATGGCCTAACGGTATATCAAAGTAGGTAAGGATAGAGATTGCGAAATGCACATGTCCTGACTGCAGGATTGGTCACATTCAAGTCATATGTAAATTATGGAAATCAACGAGCGGCATGACAACACCCATATACTAATACAATAGACACCTGGATGACCGGAATGTATATGAGAAATATATGAAGATTTTAAAGCAGATGAAATGGACAAAATGAGAATGAAATCTCAGTCGAGATTATCCTAAATAAAACTATTTATGGCAAAAAGAAATGGGTGACAGATGAAAGAAAATATAAATGACACGATACGACCCAGAATATAGGATATTATACATGCGGCTAAACAGGAATGGTACAACAAAAAATGAGCAGAAATAGAAAGAATAAGTATAAAAAATAAAGAAAAATATGCATAAAAAATGGGAAAAGGAACAGAGTAAAAGATGTGCTCACCAACAGAATACATAAAATCCAAAGATTTGGATTTTTTAATCGTTTCACCCCAAACAAGTCGGTGATGCGACTGATGCGCAGGGGGCTACATAAGAGTAAAGGTTTAGACAAGATGAGAGTGAACAGAAAGACGGACCAATTACAGGAGGTGTCAGAGAAAGAACAGGAAAAGGATGGAAACACAGGTATGAAGACAGTTGCGAAGGTAGAGAGAAAGGAAAAGAACAAGATATACACAGTGGTGTGAAAAGAACAGGAGTCAAGTGGATAACAGATGCGTATTGACATTGCATTTAAATTCCTGGAGGTTGTAGCAGTCAGGAAAGCAAGTATACGGAAGGGAGTTCCACAAGTGGGAAGTGCGAGAAAATAATCTGTGGAGTAGGATTGTCGGTTGCCTAACTGTAAATGGGTGGGACCTTGTTGTCAGTTTGGTTGCACAAGTAAATTCTGGTGGCGGAGGCACCAGTGACTTAAGTTCGTTGGAGCAAAAGCCATGAAAATATTTGTAGAATAGACAGAGGGAAGCCACATCCCGCTGGTGAGAAAGTGGCTGAAGTCGAGCTGCCAAGTCGGGATCTATCACGTTAAAGATTCTCCTCTGGAGCCTGTCGAGAACACTGAGATGAACAGCAGAGGCGCCTGACCATATATGACAGCAGTATTCTAAATTAAAAATATTTCAGACATACAACAAATGGGCCTTACAATTTAAGTAAGTATTTTTTGTATGACAGCATGTAGCCACTAAATCACTTTTCTTATTGTTGTGGGATCTCCCTTTTTTTGTATATGATAATAGACTCGACTGAGTGTACATATAATGCTGCCATAGAGAGAACAGCGGTCTCAATTGTAGGTGTAGTTTACGGTGGAGAATAATCGTAGAAGTCTGTTACAGTTATCGAAGAGTTCCGACAGATACCGAAGTTACTCAGAACCCAGACTAGCTCTGAGCTCTACTCAGCTACAATAAGTTACCCGGACATACTATTTCCAAAGACTTTACTTCAAGACTTGTATATATTTAATTCTACTAATAGTGTTCCTGAATTGACTAACCCGCGTTTCAGTTTGTATATTACGTTCAATATAACCTACTTTTCTATCTCCAGATCTGTTTTTGTTCTTTATTATTTTGTGTGGTTCCTTCTCCGGAATCTGCAACACTTATTAAGTAAATTTGGATTCTTGATATAGTTTAAGATGACATGTTTTTCTTCGTAGAATATATTTATCTTCTTTTCCACCGTAATATTTGGACTTAGCTACGGTATTCTAGGTAAAATTGGGTTCTTATTGTTGGTGTTTAATTTCCAATAATGTATAGATAAATCAGTACTTTTGCTGTATTTACTGTTGTTTAAAGGTAACATGTGGTTGTTAAATCTTATCTTCCAAAGTAAAATTTAACATCATTATTATCCGAATGAATTCGAACGCTATAAACAACACTTTCGGACATACATTGGCCATTCAGTAGACAGGTTTTATTTTATTGACAGTTGCAATTATTTTTAGAAAAGTGATTTAGTGGCCACATGCTGTCATCCAAAAAATACTTGCTTAAATTGTAAGGCCCAGATTTATATAGACCCCTCTTCACGTTTGACTTCTTTCTTTCTTTCTTTCTTTCTTTCTTTCTTTCTCCCGCAATATTACCTTTAACAATCATTAATTAAACCTCTTTTATCTGTGCTCCCGACATTTTTAATTCTTAATTCTAAATTTACCTCGTAAATTTTCTTTGCATTTTTCTTTTTTCTTTTCTTTTATTTTTATTTTTATTTAAAATTTAATTTTTTTACAATTTCAAAATTTAAATTTTCCCCACATTTTTATATACATGTAATATTTACATATTTAAATATTTACGACGCTTTGATTTCTTCTCCCTATATATATATATATATATGTGTGTGTGTGTGTGTGTGTGTGTATGTGTGTGTGTGTGTGTGTGTGTGTGCATTAAACAAAGACTTGAGACTACAAAGAATAAATACCGATTTAAAGCAGTAGGAAGACATTTTTCTTACCCTTATTTAATCTTTTCAACATATTGTCTGAAAGAACCGTTAGCAAAATTTTGATGAAACAAGGTGACCTTTCCCAAAGAAATAGTGAATGGGGAGGGCAAAGTGTTGAATCTAATGAAAACAATTTATTAAATAGATTTTTTGGATTGTTCTCCTCATTTTTAATGCCATATTCACGACGTTTTGACCATTGTACGTTCCGTTAGTCTTCAGATGTTTGGAATTCCGAATCAATAATTTCGATGGCTGGGATATATTGTTCTTGTTCCATGAGTCATGCAACTTTCGGATGTCTTAGTTATCTCCTTTAACTAAACTTTCTAATTTTTTTCAACAACTGTTGTAGCCAGGTATTGAACTGACAACTCTTTAAGTCAAATCACTTGTCTAACCATCGTTTTCATCCCCTGGGCTCTGTAACCTTGAGAAAATTCGAATTACCTGAAGAAAGGCGCAGCGTACAACAGCTGAAACGTTGTGAATATGGCAGTAAAGGTGAGAACAACAGTCCGAACAATGTAAATAATTACAATACCTAATCTTAGATGTATAGACAAACAATTTATTAGTAAAAACAATTTACGAATAAAAATAATAAGTTCCAACAGTTGGTGAAACTTGATGTATATCTCTTCGAGTAAACTAGTCTAAATATGCCTTCGTATAGTCCAAAATACCAAGCAAGTGCCAGCCTATTTCTGAGTCATGGGCAAACTGAGCTGTCTTTGAACAAGGACTCGGTTTGCTAGTCTTGCTAAGTGATCAAAATAGAGGGTACTGTTCGAAATTTTTAGCACCTGAAGAATGTCGAGGCGTACAACGACCGAAACGTTGTATAAATGGCAACAAAGACGAGGACAATAGTCCAAATAATGTAAATAGTGAAAATACTACCTCATCTCAGAGATATAATTAATACTTATTAAATAAATCTTATAGACAAAATACTTATAAATCCTTATTAAATATTTTTTGCGACAATCTTCAGTGAAGCCTTTATAAGTTGAAATATCTTTTTATCGTGTCTGTCTTTTATCATAAATTCTGACTTAAGTAGATCAGGTAGTTCTGGTTCTGTAGTAATTAGCTACTGTTGTTGGAGTTTAATTATATTTTGGTATAGTGTATCAATCTCAGTTTTTTTTTTATGTAGTCCATTATATTTTTTGTACATATTTCGGTTCTAAATTAAGTAGTTCCTTTTGGTTGTCAGTTAATTCATAATAAGAAATGTTTATAGATCTTTCGAAGTTATTCAAGAGGTTCCTTTATACAATGTGTTGAGTTTGAATTTCTTTGAATTTTTAACCTATGTTTACATTCCAATCTGTTAGTGATTACTTTTAGTCTATTTAGAATTTGTTTAAGTTGTTCAGAATCGGTAGTTCTTTTTAATATGTTATGCATTTCTTTTTTTCCGTTTGTTGGGAGTTGTTAGGTTATCATGGCTTACTTCAATCTGACTTTTCACAAGACTACGTATAAATTGTCAGGTGATGTTGTTATAATGAGCTGCTAGATTATATAATTTAAAATTTGTGTATTTAAGCAGCAAAGTTTCTCTTAGAGATGTCAGATTAAATAAACTGCGAACATTGTATCTGCTTACTTTTAATAAAATCCGTTAATACTCACGGATAATCTTACGAAACGTAAGAAATAAGCTGTAATGTTGACAGATGATTTTATTATTCATTTCTCGATGTTCCTAAGTACTTTAAATCTCCTTCCGAGATGATTTTCAGGGGTATGAATTGTGGAAGCAAAAAATAATATCTAAATGCCCCCCCCACATATATATATATCTATATATATATATATATGTATATATATATATATATATATATATAGAGAGAGAGAGAGAGAGAGAGTGAGAGAGAAGTGACAAAACCGCAAAAACGGAGAGGAAATCAAGAAGCATTATCTAATTAATGTAAAATATTAAATAGATACAAATAGAGATTCACAAGGAAAGATTTCACAAAAATAAGAAAAAAGATTCACAAAGAAAAAGCTTTACAAAACCCAATTACAAAGACAAACACTTTTAAACCAATAATAAGAAAGTAATAAAACCCCTATAGTAAAATATGTATAATAAAATCCAGTTAAAAGTGATTACAATCACAAAACGAAGATTATAGAAGCACCAACTCCTATTAGCTTTAGAAATAGATGTAACCTATGCTTAAATAAAAAATAAAATAATTAGACAGCTTTTAAACCTACGTGATTAAGTTATTTTTAATTGCCGTCACAAAAATAGATTTAAATTATCTGTTTAGTAGGATTGAACTTTTTCTTTGCCAATAATTGTCCATTTGTTATATATCAATAAACAACAAACACGTCTGTATATAAAAATATATCAAGTGATATTTTTATTAATGAACGATGGACCGTGTAGCCTAGTGAACAGAGAGTGAGAGCGCGCTTCCAGGGTTGACGGGGGGTGTCGTATCTGTTGCTCCTCTGGTCTGGTCTGGCTCTCTGCCTGACTCTGTCTCTCTGCCCAGACTCGCCTGTCCTGAAATCCGTGCCCGAGGTCTTTTTATCTCCAAACCGGTACTTCCGATTTTTTGCCTCGCCTACGCACGCCCACGTAATTCTCAGAGACACCTGTTCTGTTTGCCTCTTGTAGCCATTTCCGCTACTGCCGGAAATAAGGTCAAACAACCATCCGTTCCTTTCAACGGCCGGAAAACGCCCCCGCTTCCTCACTTCCTCGGGTGGGCCTAGATTGTTATATTACACATTGAGTTCAGCTGTTTTTCTTTATTGTGAATCTGCTCCTTACTTTATTTTATTGTTTTTTACTTACTTTTTATTAATTGTAAAACTTTTCGGGTTTTTTTAGGGGAGGTTGTTATTCTAAATCACTTGTGACAGTTTTTGATTTTTATATTTTACTATATAGTTTCCTTTACTTTTAATTTTTATTTTTTATTATTTTTCCTTTTATGTTTAAATTATTTTGTCTTTCTGACTGATTTTTGTGAATTTTTTTAGTTAATCTTTTTTCTTATTTTTGTGACATTTCCGGTATCTGTTGCCTCAATGTTTAACTGTATACATCTCTACCATTAACATAACCTTTCTATGTCAATCTTAATTTTATTACGAATCGCGTCTTGTCATGTGTTAACAGCTGCTTCAACGGCAGAAAAAGAAAGTTTTTTGCTTCGTATCATAACCGCCGATGAAAAGTAGATACACTGTTATAACCCTAAGCATAGAAGAGCGTAGAGTAAGCCCGGTTATGCATCAGCATCGGCGACAAAGCCGAATATCCATGCTTCGAGACTTCTGCTGTGCATTTGGTGGCATAAGTTGGGTGCAGTTTTTCATGAGCTGCTCAACCGACCGAAAACATCACGAAAGATCGATATCAACTAATATTGCTGTGTTCAAGCCGAGAATTGAAGAAACAACGTCGGCTATACGAGCAGACACATATTAAAGGGATATAACAAAATTACAACACTAGGCCACATGTTGCAAAACAGAGGAAAACCTACTTGGAAACGCATATATAGGAAGTCCTGCACCACTCGCCGTATTCACTTGTTCTGATTGATGACACACGGCCTGACTAAGCAGCAGTTTAATTCTCATGAAGATGCCAAAAGATGGGTTGACTCGTGGTGAGCCTCAAAAGACGTGTCGTTTTCCTGGCGTGAAATTCAAATACTACCAGAAAGATGGGAAAAGATAGTGGCTAACGATGGACAATGCTTTCAATAACATTTTTCTTATTAATTTTTGTATATAAACATTGCTTTTCATGAAAAATCAGCGAAAATTTATTCAAGGTCCTAATATATATATATATGTGTGTGTGTGTGTGTGTGTGTGTGTGTGTGTGTGTGTGTGTGTGTTTACATGGGTGTATATCTGTTCTTGTTTCAAATAATTTCCTAGTGTGTCTGAGCGTCAATCAGTTTTATCAATGCAGATCATTCATACCGTTGTTTCTCTATCCAACGTTGAAGCTGCTTCCAGTTACAAAATGGCGGAAACTAGTGGATCGAAAGAGAGAATTCAGAAATCGTGTGTGTGCGTGAAAATTGTTCTTTGGAGATTGTTCCTCTGAGGATCGTCACTACCACTACTACCCAGCCTCGCCGCTAATGTGTTTTCTCCCCCCGCGGGAGCTTGATTGGATGAACGAAGTCTTGGATCCCGCTGTTCAACGTTCTTCTCTAATGGAACCAATGATGGGAAATGTCAACTGCAGGTGGGCCAAATACGATAGCAACTCACAGAAGAGGAAAGAATTCTTAATTCCACATTCATTAGGTCCCACTGCTCATTGCTCTAAACCCTTCACTTCGTTATTAACCTTTAACGCCTCAACTTTCTTTATTGAAAATGTACGAGTGAGAACAAAAATCAAAAGAATTATTCGAATGGTTACCTTCACGCAATCTCAGACTATGGTAATATTGTTTCCTTATAATGGAATATTCAGCATTACTTGATCGAACATAAAATCCATTTCACATTTATAAAATCTTTCTGGGAAAACAGTTTCTAATAAAAATAGTTCCCACATATCCACTAATTGTTATCGGTCTTTCTTGCACTGAGTGGAGCTTCTTCTTCATCTTGTGTTTGAATTAATGCGAAAAGTATATATATTGATCATTTTTTGAGACACCAGTTCCCCTACGAGCACCAACGTTAAGCAACGTTGAGCCTGATCAATATCTAGATGAATAACCTCTTGGGAATCTGTAAGCTTTAGTGTGTAGGTAGTGTAATGGATTATATCAATTGTTAATCAAGAGAGCCGTGTTTCAATTTCGGCTGGCTTCGCTATATTTAATCATCATAATCATCTTTCGATCTATTTATAATTGGTTGAAAATTCATCGACAAAAGCAAGGGTGAGATCACCTCATCTTGTGCGCGATAACAGTGGCCAACAAATTGAAACCGTTTCCGCTTAAGCTTAAGAGATAATTAAATGATATATTCGTAGGTGTTGGTCAATGATAGTTGATGTTTTGAATCTTTCTTAGCATGTTGATATAATCTTTATCAAATCATTTCTCCAAATGAGCAGGCAAAGTTCAAGCCACTGACCCATAGAGAAAGACCAGCTGAATCAGTACTGGAAAAATTCGAACTTTTAAGGAACGTGGAAGGTTAGAGTTTCATATCTTATCAAGTTTGTTGTATGCATCCCAAGCAAGAGGTTTTCTTATGTGAAAGACTTTTCTCGAATCTACTATATACAATGCAAGATGTTTAAATATATTATATATTCACTTATGTGCAAATAGCATTGGGAAAGGTATGAATCCACCTATTGCCCATGTGTTATTTACAGTATGTACATTGGACTGTTGTCATCATCTTTCTTGCGTTCTGCATTGTGGGAGATTAGAGTGTTTTTTGTTATGAACACATTGTCGGGCAATGTAATGGACAGCAGTTTGAAATGAAAAAGCCGAGTTTTAATTCTAGTCAGGTTTATTAGCATCAATTACGCACAAATATATTTTGGAAAAGAATAAATCTATTCCTTCCTCTAACTATGAGTTAAATAGTAGAACGTGTAACTAGAAAATCATGGTTACTTTTAAAAACTATTAATACAATATTCATTAGAAAAAGATAAATTATATTCTCATAACCAAAAGTTGGCTAAAAAACATATTTTTTTTATAACCGCAAAAAATATCATATCTAACAAATTACTTTACTCTAAACATCTCGAAAGAGTTTGACAGGGCATGCTGGCCTTCAGTGCAGGCTTCAATGCTACAGTATTTCTGGACGATTGTTAGAATTAATCCAATTACTTTTAACGAATCGTGAGATGACGGTCGTTTTGAATTCCTCAGATCCTTTAACAAAAAGGCGAGACTCCCTCAAGGCTCTATTCTAGGTCTCACGCTTTTTCTTGTCTTCATCAATGATCTTCCTGATGCCATTTGTTCCCAAGTAGACATCTACGCAGCTGATACTACCATTTTACTCCCGTCTCAATAGGAAAGCTGCCAAGGCTGCCAAAGTAAACCTGGTTACTGCTTCTTAAACGGACATTCCATCAGTGGTTACCTGGGGTAAGAAATGGCTTGTAAACTCTAATGCCTCAAAAAGTGCTCTCTTTTAACTACCATAAAGAAACTTTCCTGCCAGCCATCAGAGTAGCTGATGCAGGTTTTCTTAAGAGATATACACTGCGCAATCTTGGACTCATATTTACAACTGAACTGAAGTGAAGGGAATATACAGAAACTATAGCTGCATCAACTCAGGTGCTATTCATTTTGAGGTACTCGCCAAAATCCAAAGAAGAATCTGCAGTGTAATTGGTCCGGCCTTGGCATCTTTATTTTAGTCACTTTCTCACCGAGATGATGTGGCTTTTCTCTGTCTTTTCTACAAATATTATCACGACAATTGCTCTGATGAGCTTTTTTCTTCTAGTGCGCGTGAATTTAAGCGTGTTACAAAACTAGTATCTAGGGCCAACCCTTTTACCGTTGAAATAGTTAAACGTAGCTGCCACTTCTACCTCAAGAAATTCTTTTCTCGTACTTCCAGCTCGTGGAGCTCCCTTACGTTTACTTACTTCTCTGAGAATTACAATTCTCAATAATTTAAAAATGCCACATCAGTTGTAATCTTCAATCTTATTTAATCCAGTTCATCATTGTTTCCTTTCTTCAATACTCACTGTACTCAATCTTTTCTCTCACTGTAACCTACTGCCAAGTAGTAGCGCTTTCATCTTGTTTTGGGTGAAAGGATTAAAAAGATATCCTAAAGGTAAACGAAAGAGCTTATATGAAAACGTATTGTCGATATTTCAAAGCATTACACAAAAAATTTATTGTAAAAGCAAAGCACATTAAGTTATCTTGTGGCACATCATTGAATAATCTCAAAGACTTGTTTCGTAAGACTCTTTTTGCTCCCTGGCTACTGACGCAGGCGTTATGGATGCATTGTTGCATCACTTTACCGCCTTCGCAGTCGCTGCTACTGGAGACTTACTATCAAACTTGGCTCTCCCCGATGTCGTTGTTTCTCTTCAATAATGACTTCCAATCATATTTATTTTATGCTAGACAATTCAGAGAAAATGTCAAACATAACTAATAATAACAATCCTTTAAGAATATAATCATTCAGTAAAAGATGAAGACTATTTTATCTACTGTTACAAGATGTAAGGAGGTGCGTTGTGGATAACGGCTCAGAACGAGAAATCGGGGATCTGAGATCGAATTCCAGTTAAATTCACTGCATTTACTTAAGCCCAAATTCCCTTGAGAAAGTTATTAATCCGTCTCTTTCCTCCAGTTATAGGTTAAATAACAGGACAGATTGGGTTCTATTGCATTGGTTGGCAACCAGTCTACCGGAGAAAGTAAAAACAACCTAATGCGAGATATTTGAATAAAAATACGTGTAACTAAAAAATATAAAGTTTATAGCAATGAAATAATGTAAGATTTAGAACATCCATCAATTGATTTAAATAGCTAGATAGATAATTATAGAGAGAGATAGATAGATCGTGAACATAGGGCTCAACTCTACATGGTGACTACTAGTTTCATTCTTTAATATCAATATTGTTCTGAAGATCACGTTGAGTTTATCATCAGATTGTCCTCGGACAGAAAAGAACTAAGACGAGATTATACCGAAGAGCAGGGTCTCATCTAAGGAAAAAAGTCAGAAGCCCGACACTGCATTATGCAGGGTCTACAAGAAATATTTGCTCAAGCTTACGGGATCAGAATTCCCACATTAAAAGTCGGCATTGTAACATATCCTGCCTCAGGAAGGTTTCAAGAAAATCCCCTGTCCATATATATAGTACAGTGTTTATCCGATATTAAACACTCTTTAATATATTATTTTTATTATTATTATTATTATTATTATTATTATTATTATTATTATTATTATTATTATATTTCAGAATGTAAACAGTATATATATCGACCGACAGACAGAGACAAAGAGAGAGAGAGAGGCAGAGTGCGCAATGAGGGTCTGTGATGACATAAATATGTGCTGTCTTACGTTAGTACATTCACTCTCTGTATATATTCCTACAATAGATCACTTCCCAGCATGCCATTCGCTACAGTCTGATACTCAAGAAGTTTCATGTTATTTTGACTGTGTTAGACTGAAGAATAATTCTTAATGACTATTAACTGGTTATACCTGCATTCACAAAATAAACAAGTCGCCAACTTTTGCACTAAAAACAACCATTTTTCATTACCCCGACACCAAAACAAACCCTGTGGGTGTCTCGAAAAATAGAATATTATCGCGTTCTCGGCAGAAATATTTCTTGTTTTCGAGCGAAGTTTGTGACGATCAGATATTATGGAAACATTTCCAGACTTCCAATCGACAAAGTCAGCAAGAAATATCTACTGGGAAAAGCTGCCTTGTTTTTTTTATCGAAAATATTCAGTGAGTATTTTCGGTGCTGGTACAATATGTGATCTTCATGCCATAGTAATCTACCGCTTAAATCTAGTTAGACTTGTCATCTACATTCAAAAGTATAATGTATGAACTATAAAAGCTGCTTTGGTTTATATGCAAAATCAACCGGAAGTCGAGTAAAAATGTGTCGCTTTGCACAGAGGCAGGCGGTAATCTTTAAAGAAGGTGGCTTTAATTGAAATCCGAGCTTGTCATATACCCTCCAAGTAATCTGACCTCTGCATGTCCCTTTTCATGTTTCTGAAATGTAGATACCACCTTTGCTTAGAAATAATTATGGCGGACAGGCGGTAATCTTCAAAGAAGCTTTAACTGAAAGTTGAACTTTTCAGATAGAGAAGTGGCGTCTGTACTTGAGTACTAAATTTGCGTTTTGAAAATTCAGACATTGTTGTAGATTACAAGCTATACCAAAAACATGCATGTTGATCATATACTATTCTAGTACGTTATTTTCTGTGTAGAAATCAAATGTTTATCGATACGTCTTTCTCTAAGTTTGTCTAGAGACTATTTTTCTGAATTCACAATTTATACATGGTAATGGAAATTATGAAATTAAACGTTTCCTTACAATGAAGTATTCGGCATTCATTGACTGGAGAATTATCGTTACTGTCGATTGAAATTTGTAAAATGTTTCTCTTAACATATTTTTTAGGAAAATAGGACTTCTCGAGGCTACTGACTGTTATCCTTTTTTTAAACTATTGACGGGAGTTTCTTTTCAAATATTTTGTATAAATTTGTGTGGAATATCAACAACATGATTACATAATTAATTTCTCTTCTCGTAATATGTACTTCCTATTCTTGTTATTGTATTTAAAAATCATGAAATGAAGTGGGGTTTTCTTATTTGGTAAAATTTTAAGTGACTCTGTTGGGTGGATGTGTAATGTACAACTAGAAATGAGAAACAGAAGAGCCGAGTTCGAATTCTAGTCAGATATATGACATTCTCTTCCGCACAAAATGCTCCTGAGGAAGAATCCATATCTTCTGTGACACTTATAGATTTAAGAGCAGGACAAACTAGGCTCTATATTCTTGACGAGCAACCAGTCTATCTGAGAAAAATTGCATCCTACTGCGAAAAATCTTTTGCCTTATAAGCTATGAATCGAAGAGGACATGATCGCCCAAGCGTGTATCACATATGGCACTTATCTGACTGATTTTGTGAGAATAGCCAATAAGATCCGACGAAAGATTGTCGTCATCAAAAACTAGATTATTCTTTCGTTTGACGGCATTTTTAATCATTGACGTTCTGTAAACGATCGTATATCTAAACTTATTTATAAATGGAACTTTGTCTCTGTGTGTGTCTGTGTGTGTATCCGTTACCTATAGACTCCGAAATGGCTGAACCGATTTTCTTGAAAATTTGCAAAGTTGTACTATAAGCGTCTGCGAGTGTTCTTAGCTAGGTTTTGTGTTGAGGTACCCCCGATAAATATCGAAAATCGATAATCAAAAAAATCGGGTTATAGAAGGAGTGGTCTGATTTTAATCAAATTTGATACACTCATAGACAAAAAAATAAGAAACGATATTCAGAAGTTTCAAGGTTGCAGTTCTTACAACAAAAAATTTAATATCGATACCAGGAAATCAAAATTTGACTTACATCCATTCATTTTTCTTTCAGTCTACTGTTTCGTTTTTTCATCTTTCGTGTCAATGTCCAAAGAGTCTGAGCGCCAGGAACATGGATTAGTTTTAAAGCTTTCATTACACCTGAGCAACGCCGGGCTAGTAGAGAATAATTTAGATATTTCTGAATGTCATCCATATTAGAGTTTACATCTGACGATGGATTTTACGTTCAAATTAATATTTGGGTTTTCTTGTATCTTACCTTGTTATATAATAGTAAACCTAATGCAAGTTGCGTTCAGTATATCTTTTCTGATACCGCATTTGTCATAACTGATCTATACACCGAGATCTCTGAAGTATTCTGTCTCTTCTTCCTCCAGCTATGGGTTAAATTCCAGGACAGATTGGGTTCGATAGTCATGGTTGGCAACCAGTCTATTGCAGGAAGAAATGTTAACCTATTGCGGGAACAACTTCTACCCAGTCAGTCATGTTTTGAAAAAGACATGATCGTCCAAGCGTATATCACATATTACACTGACTGATCATCATACAAATGTACACCCGGAAAGACTGATTTTTAATTTTTTTAGAACATGCACTCAATGTGAAAGCTGGGGTTTGATGTGGTAAAGAGTCACACTAAAATTATATTTATTTTTAGCATTAGTTTTGAAGATCGTCAGAGAAATGTACAGAAATACCTTATTTCTGCAGGATTTTTTCTTCTTAACTTATTCAAAATGTTATCATTTCAAGAATAAATTCAATGAAAGTTAACTTCTGTATTAGATACATTGAATGGAAAAAAATTCAGACCAGTATTTTAATTATGAATCACCAACAGCAAAATATGCATTTTCTTTTACTCTATTCGATAAGTTAAAATAGGGCAAAAAATGTAAAAGATTACAAAAGGGGCTACTCAGTTAATATGGTTTGTTACATCAGTTGTTAGATCATAATGAATACAAACCAAAAAATAAAATTTTATATGACACCGGAGTATTCCTGAGCACAAATTACAAGAGAAAATGTTTTTGAATTGGCATTATTTACTGATAATCATACTAACAATACAGTACTGTATTCGGCTATATTTCTGAGATGAAGTAATATTTACACTATTTACGTTATTCGGACTATTGTCCTCATCTAAATTATTAGTGTCATAAAATTGCAATATAAGCTCTGGTAAAAAATACTAGAGAAAATCATTAAAATCAAAAAATTGCAATATGAACTCTGGCAAGAATTTAGTTTTATAAGTCCCAGAAATCCGGTTTGTATCCTTAAGGACACATGGCCCACTGGATATAGGTGCTGGTTAGTTCCAGTGATTTGACCAAAGAGTTGTGAGTTCACCAGCAGTGGTGAACAATTAGCTTAAAGATTTGGGTTAGAGGGAGTTAACTCATGACTATCTAAAGAGGCTTCGCACAATAAATGAGAACGATATACCTGTGTGATCGTAATAAAGGATTCGGTTTGAAATTTCTAGCACCTGGAGAAGGCTGAAACGTCGTACAAATTGCAACAAAGATGAATAATGTAAATAGTGTAAAGCACTGTATAACGATTTAGCGAGATTAGAAGGTAATATACCTTCTAATCTCGCTTAATCGTTCAGTATAAATTTCCTTTTAAAGTAAATGATAGTAAAGTAAATCGTTGGCACAAGGATTTAGTAATAATATACGTGTAACTTGCATCTTTCTCATATACAGTTTGTAAAGCGTCAGTAAATTATAAATTTTCGTGCAATAAGGCTTTCACTGATCACAGGAATAAAATTCCAACGCTACGACTTTGAACTTAAAATTAAATCTTAAAATTTTCTCCTCGAAAAAAGTAACGATTTGAATGTGATCTATCTATCAATTTAAACTCTAAATTTCAAATTGGGTCTAATACTACGGTTCCTAAACCGACTTGCTTTAATGTACTAAGATTTGAAGCTGTCTTTGAGAGATGGATTCGGATTTACGGGAAATAGGGATATGTCTAACAGATTTTAAAAAGAAGAAGATTAACCGGTATCTAATCCAATGAGGTTGCGTTGCCAATATATTAAAACGTTATTATTCTGACAATAACACCACGGTCCGAATCTCACCATCGTCGATTTGTCAAGAGGATACAATATATCGCCTGATTTGACGTGAGTATAATACCCATTCCGCTAATATCTTTGCTAGACAAGCTCTGCAATATGTTTACAACTTCCTTGGCCGGCAAGTTCACTAGACCTATCTCCAACTGAACATGATAGGACGATATCTGATATCACACCTAGAATTGCTTTATTGCGGCAACAGGAGAATATGCGTAGAACAGTGCCACACATAATGGTATTCTTCATATGTACGATTGCATTCGATTTGTTTCGAAACCTCTGTCAGATTCCATTCAGTCTCCAATAATTCACTTCGCCTTGAGTTGAGATGTCTAGCCGGTATTCACCTTCTTCACTGTCTTTACTTCTCACTGCTGATACTGAAGACTTGCTATAAACTTGGCTTGAACTTATTCTCTTATTAATGATTCTCATGTGGTATTTATGTCTATGCTAGGAGCACTGAGGAAGCTGTAAATATAAAAAAAATGGCAAACATAACCAATAATAATAAAGAATTTAGGAAGTAAGAGAAAAAATAAAACAGGCGTTTTCATGTAGTTTATTGGATTGCATATTATTATGTATTAACATTTGATGAGTATGTAGAATTATTTTATAGACATTGAAAGGAAAACTTGAGGTAAATTGGCAAATGTAAAATTAGAATTTAGTTCAAATGTTTGTCCCTACCTATTGCGAGCGGTAATGTTTATCTGTTGATTCGTTTTTAATGGTTTAGTAACTCTTTAAAGGCAGAAAATATTTTTAGATTGTAGTCATTGTTTTTAGATAATAATGATTTTGTGATACAAATAACACAAGTTAACCCATAGTTGAGGAAAGAAAAGTGCTAGTTATCTAGTATAATCTGGTTGAAAAAGTGGCATGAATCCCAACTGACGCTCACTACAAGTAGCCTTGTGTCAACATCAGTCAGTTAAGTGGCATACGTGATACACGCTTGGGCGATCATGTCGCAAAAGAGATATGACTGACTGGGCAAATTATCCCGAAGTAGATTGCCATTATTTTCCGTGCTATACTGGTTACCAACCAAGGCTATAGAACCCAATCTGTCCTGTTATTTAATCCCTAACTGGAGGAAGTTGAATGCCATACGTGATACAGGATTGGGTGATCATGTTTCGAAAGAGACATGACTGATTAAGTAGATGAATATCTCGAAGTAGGTTGTTATTACTTTCTGCGGTAGATTGGTTGCCAGCCAAGGCTATATAACCCAATCTGTCCTGTTTTTTAACCCATAACTAGAGGAAAGAAATTAATACCTTTCCTAAGGGTATTTGCGCGGAAGTGATTGCAAGGAAATCAACTGGAATTCTAACTCGGCTCCCCGATTTCATGTTCCGAGCCGATATCCACTGCACCACTTATCTATTAAGTGGACTTTTTAAATGGCTTTTTCGTGTTCTTTGTCTTTTCTTTTTTTATATTAGTTTTATCAACTTGTGTGTTATACCTGTGACATATGCCAGACTGACGTATGCTGTATAACCTGCAATTCAATGTTGATGATCGGCGTGAAATATAACGACAGACGACGTGTGTATAAAAAATATATTCAGTTTGTTCTCTGCAATATGACGATTGTTTGTAGAGACGTATTCAGAGGAAGCACGCACATACGATGGAGTGACGACAGGAGTTGAGTGTCTTTGAATTCCCTTCGCGTCCCGAATTTATCTGCTTTCTGTTCTGTCCTGTTAAACCTGGTCTTATATACAAGTTGAGGCCGTCAAGATTCACCTACTTACGACATTCCTGGGCAGGCCTAATCAACAATTCTTTTCTTTGGCCAGTTGCATTTTGACATAATATCGGTTATTTCATTGTTCAATTTTTTACAAATTTAACACGCTGACGAAATGCCTGTCTATTTCGTTTCTGACAACTAAAGCATATTAATAGTCGGCTTACTAAATATAATTAATTTCTCTATTCATTGATTTATAACTCAAAATAATTTAATGTAAATTATATTTACTTTTGATCGAATATTTGATTAAATATATGCCATTGTATATATTTCGTGACCTTGAAAACCAGCGTTTTTGACACAATACCGTGTTCTTTTCAAATTCAATTATATTCTATTGGTCCCTAGAATATATAACTCTTGTATTTGACAAATCAAGTGGACAGTAAGTCTGTCATTGTCATACAACCCTTAAGATGATCTTGTAAAATATCAAAAGTACTCGGATTAACAAAACTACAGCGCCTACCTTGATGAATTTCATTTTACTATCAAGAAACTGATTAGCCAAGTGGAAAGAATCGGTATAAAATAAATAGAATAAATATGTCTTTATTATTCAATGACATTTGAATGAAGATAACGTGTCTAAATATATACAAGGTGGTACAAATGTCGGTGGATAGCAGGTGGAATAGTTTGTTTATCGGTTATATTTCCAACAAGAAGGAGCCCATCCATGTTATTCAAGAGCAGTCCGTGAGTAATTTGATGAAACATTTCCTGAGAAATGGATTGGTCGATGAGGTCTAATTGATTAGCCAGCACGCTGACCTGACTTGACCCCAATGGATTTCTTTTTTGGGGGAGTTAAGGACAACCTCGAAACCAGTTTTTGGGATTTTAAAAATTACATAAGAGATGCATTTCAAGAAATGAATACACAAAGAGACCTGTGCAAAATGTTTGTCGATGCGTGAGAGGTAGGCTTCAAAATTGTGTAAATTGTGATGGACAACAGTTTTAGCACCTGTGTTGATAAATTTTAAGTGCTTTTGTATTATTGTACATAAAAAATTAATTGTCGATGTAATAATTGTATTAGTAAATAAAATTGTATATGTAATCTGGAAATAAACGTTATCATTTACTGTCTGCCTACTTTTGGAACACACTATATATATATATATATATATATATATATATATATATATATACTTAACAGCATATTGTTCTATTACCTGGAGCCAAGGACGACAAAAATTAAATTGCAACCAAAATGGCATATATGTTGTACAACACCGATGGAACAACGATTATTAATTCGACGACGGGTAACACGTATATTTAAAGAAATGTCCCAAATATATCTTTTATTCGCTCTTTAGGTGACGTGGTTGTGGACTAGGAGGTAGTGTCAGGGGTGTCAGCGCACACACATCGAGCCAGACAGAGGCGCGCTCGTCTGCAGTTTTGGCTTTGTCTTTTTCTGTCTGGGTTCCGATCTCAAATCTCACCGACTGCACGATTACTACTAGTAACCTGTCTCTTATATAATCGATCACGTAATATCCTGACACATTGTTTACATAATTCTAAAGCCCATATTATCTGACTTTGGCTACGCTGGTTTCAAAACAATCAAATATTTTCCTGACACGGGGAATTTTGCCTGCATTCTTAACATTGACAACAATCAAATATTTATCAAAACAATGTCTATTTTTCTTTTGCTAGCCAGTTTGAATAAAAATACACTTCTTCTTGAATTATGCACCAGCTCAGACAATGTGTAACAATTCGAAAAGAAGTGTGTTTTTATCAAACAGAAAAATACGCGAACTAAAAGAAGAATAACATATATATATTACTTCGAATGTCCCCCAAAATTAAATTGTCTGAGCTGGTGCATAATTTCGAGTATTAATCGTGCAGTCGGTGAGATTTGAGATCGGATCCCAGGCCGAGAAAGACACAAGGAAAACCCTAGTCCACAACCACGTCACCTGAACAGCGAAAAAAAGATATAATTTCCTTATGGCTCATTTAATTCCGAAATGTTTTGTGAGGTGGGGGGCATTCGATGTATTAAAAATTTATGTTATTCTGCAGTATTGTTTAACGAAGTGCGGTTAGTAGAGGAATGAATGACTGCTTGGGTCTGTTCTCGCCGATTGCTTTACGCGAAAACCGGAACACTTCTTTACTCGGGAACAGCACTTTTTCTCCGGACACCACTGTAGCCTTCACGAGTCTCAAACACCACAATTCCTGAAACCGAAATTTGACTCTTTTTATGTGCCTTTGATCTTGGGCAAGAAACCGAGATCTCTCGTGTGTGACAGCCTCGCTTTTGCCGATGACGCATGAGCCGTATCATTTCAAAACTGCCTTTTTGAAGCTCGCCTCGTGGTTCCATGATGTCTACAAACGCATTTGCAAACAAGCCGCCTTCTGTTGCTTCGGCGAGGTAAGTCTCCGCCATATATTTTTCTTTCACAGCTGAACGCATTATAGACGATACTCAGCTTTTGTACATGTGCATGATTGTAGGGACATGATTACTAGAGGAGTTGATAGGTGTGTTTTATTTTGTAGTTTTGTTTAATCTATATTTTGGAATACAGTTTAATTTCATTAATAAATTGTCAGATATTTTATATATTAATGTCATCAAAGATTCCGTTAATGTTGGTTGGTTGATTTTGTTTGGTAGCATATCAAATTCTAGGGGATATTTAATATCTAAATCTAAACATTTTGAAAACAATTTTATGGCTTTAGCTAAATATATCTAAAACGTAATTGCTTAAAAATTACAGATAAAATGTATATTTGGTCATTCTATGAAATATTATTTTATGTTTTCATATTGTTTTGTTTTTGTTTTCACTATTTACCCATAGCAGGGCCCTAAAAGGGTCCTATCACCCAAGGTCAGTTTTACCTTCTACTTACTTTCTTTCTTTATAAACTCAATCTTCAAAAGTTTAAATGCAACATCAGTCGCCATTTTTCTATCTTCTTGAATTCCGTTTATTGTTTTACTTTCCTTAAACATCTTTTTTCTCACTTTCACCTAGAGTTGGTGTAATGGTTAGTAAGTTTGTCTTGTTAGAATCATTACAACTGAGTAGTGAGTTCGATTCTCACTGGGTTACCCATACTTTCAGTCTTGTGCCACATCTAAGCTTGGCTTAGAAAATCATTTAAAAGTAAAAATAACATCATTCTTGATAAAACGAATAGCCGAAAGCGCTCGAACATACAGAACAATCAGACAATTTTTATATAATTTATGATTCGAATTTCTTCCTAAATAAACGATTATATATATTGTTATCATCTCCCCTAAAGAGAACAAGGAAAAGTATAACGTGTACATCAAAATTCCGGCGAAGATTTGGAAACAAAAATTTTATACGCATAGGCACTCTTTTACTAACCCTAATCTAAAGTTTCAGAAAACCCTCTCCTGAAAATACTGGGAATTGAAGGAAGAAGGCCTAAACTCACAGATAAAGTTGAATTTAATAGGCTCGGCGCGTACTCCTAATAGTCTAGGTATTGAATGTGATTTCTATCTAGTAGAAAAATTAGGATTCCAAAATATCAATATTTTACTTCTTAATAATTTTAACGAATTAATTAACAAGTGCCGTCACCGGAGTAGATTTAAAGTAGATTTATTCATAATATATTTTGCCTTTTACAAAGATGAGAATTTAAATTTGAAAAATCTTAAGTATTTTCCTACATTCTATCCTCAAACCAATAGACAAATTACTTGCCTTCCACTACAAAATAAGATTACTACTATTTTCTTACCAACATTCCTCACCCTTTCCTTTACTAACCTTTCTTTCCAGTACAAGAATTTTCTTCATTCTAGGGTCTAGTGGGTTTGACAATGCATGTCTGAAACTGGCATGTTGAAAAAGCTACCCCTCTCAATATGATCTTAATTTACAAACGAAATAAATGAATATCAGCTCTGTAAATTAAATTTACACTGAGCTCTCAGTTTGATCAATTTAAATATTTATCCGATATTACGAGAATCCTCTGGGGTTATTTACCAATCTTCTCCTAGAATTTTTACTGATATATATATATATATATATATATATATATATATATATGAAGGAAAACTCAACACGTCGTTTCAATTGGTTATAAACTATAGCTCATTTCAATGAGTTTAATTAGCTCATTTCATCAGACTTTACAATATTCCTTTCATCTGGTACAAACTTTTTGCTGGAATGAGTCTTTTCTTAAAATAAAGGGAGGGGTTACAATAAAAATGAAATTACAAACAAAAATAACAATAAAAATAAAGGGAAAGAGGAGAAAGAAGTAAAAAAGGAAAGAAAGAAATCAAAAAGGAAAGAAAGTCTAGTTTCAAATATTGGCGTCGGATCTGTCTGGAGTAGATCAGGCCGTCATGAACGGGTTAACCTCCTAAAAAGCCCAATTTCCTTGGCTGTTGGCGTCTGTTTGACCCCATAAGGCTAACCTACCTACTTATACTAACTTCTCTCCACATATACATATGTGTACATTCCCACATATACTTACAATGTGACTTTGGTTATGCTTACATATATTCACCGATTCCTATTTTTTCTTTTTTTCTTTTTTCTTTACGAGTCTTAGCGCTCTCATTCTCACACATATATACGTTTCATAAATATAGGGTTTCCGCGCGCCTAAGTAGTGTTGTATATATATGCACACACATATTACTGCTAAATAAATTTTCACACGCACTCTCAATCCCGCATATACTTTTATATACACCATATATATACGAGACAATCACCTACATATATATGCGCATATACCCAAATACGATTATATATATGTGCATACGTACATAAACATGAATACATATAAACGTATATATATATATATATATATATATATATATATATATATATATATATATTAGTCTACTAGTAGTTTTCTATAGCCCCATGTATAAAGACCCTGTACGTTTGTGTACATTTAATTTCCAAATGAGGTGGTAATTTTCTTTTTCTATTTCTTAATAAACATTACTTGTTTATATCTATATATACCATTTTACTTCATTTGGGTTGTTGATTTATCCATATACGGGTAGAAAATCATTACACGGGGGCAAATTTAGTTCGAGCATGCATTATTGATTTTATCTAAAGTTGACATACCTCTCATCTAATTAGTTGTTCCCACACGATTGAAAATTTTTTACCTAATTATGTTTATTCTCACCTATGAAATACACATCTAACTAGGTGCCCCATTTTACATCCCATAATGCATACAATAATACATACGAACGTGCACAAAAATTTCATCGGACCATGCACAAGATTAGGTGCACCCAATTTTTATGAGAGACATATCTCACCTCATATTGGGTGCCCCATTTCCCACGGGAAATGTTTATGCTGAAGTCAATATATTGAACATTTTTCATTACATACTTCATGGTAGGATATTTCTTTCAAATTTATGTACACCAATAATAATATGAATTCATTGTGTACTTAGATGGGTGTGTCTTTCCATTAGATGGTGGGTTCTTAACCTCACTTCATTTGGTCTGTGCATTTTTCCAACGAATAATCCACACAATTGTGGGAGAGCTGGTAAGGGTGTCGGAAGAGGGTGATTTTAGGATTTTATGTGTCGGATAGTTTAAATATATATATATTAAATCAAACACTGTTATGAGGGACTCTTATTAGTAAAAGGGTCCCAAATTAACGTCTGAAGTATTAAAAAATTTTGGATTAAAATAAATCCGTTAACTCTTTAGAAATATATATATTGAATATACATATTTTGCAGAAAAACAGTAGAATATATTCACATAGCCTTCTTCATGGTTCAAAATTCAGTATTTCTTTCTCTTAGATCAGCTGCTGCCTAAATCTAAGAATCCCCGGCTACCATGTTATTTAACCTCTAGTTGCAGGATGTAAAGGGATTTTTGGATCAAGTTGCAGGCAGTAAAATAGGTATTTAACCTCAGTTGCAGTGAGTATACGAACTAGTTAACCTCTAGTTGCACGGAATAAAGGGACTATTTAGCCTCTAGTTGCAGGGGGTGAATAAACTGGTTAACGTCTAGTTACAGGGAGGTGGGGGTATATTTTACTTCTTTAACAAGAAGTAAAGGGAGTATTTTAACCTCTATTTTTAGGCAGTACAATGAGTCTTTAACCTTTAGTTAGAGCGAACAAATAGAGTATTTAACCTCTAGCTGCAAGGAGTAAATATGCATTTATATATTATAAGTGTGAAAGTTAATACAACAGACTAACCCGGACATTGAACTCGGCTCTACGAATCTCCAGTCTGCATCGATATCCGTTATACTACTATCACATTCAGGGATAATATAGATAATATGGTAATACACTGATAACTTTGAGACTCTATTACAAAGATTTAGAGTTTTATCTCCGGGCGTTTGACGATTCCCTCTAGTTCTCATTAAATTATTTTAAAATCTGGTTATTGCAAATTACATGACAACACTAAATTTTATGTACTCGCAAAGGATATCTATAGTGTTAATTCTTTGCCAAAACTCGTATTTGATTTTCGATCGTATTTTTAACGTCGACGGGAGCGTTAAATCAAATAGAAAACCTTTTTCTAAAGATATTAACTGATAGTCATCCCTAACTGATACGGACTTAGTAAATAAAGACGATGTTATCAAATTATTCATTCTGCTGGTGGATCAACGCAGTAACATTGATTATATTTAATTAACCCATAAAAATAGCCCTGAATAGAAATTAAGCTTTACATTCCAACGAAATATCGATTTCACAAGAAGCAAGCGACAAGAATCCAATGGGAAATCAGTGAAAATTTGTAATTCAACTTTTTATTTAAAAAGAAAAATCAGTTAATCAGTCAGTAACATCCATCTCGGCTGAGGCAAGGTAAATGACACCCAAGGGAGATCGGATTGTAATTGACGATATCTTATGCAATATATTCCAGTCTTAGTTGAGATAATTATTTCAAAAGATCAATATACTTCACTAGTCTTGTGGAGTTTGAAAATGTTACTAATATTGAATCAGGTAGAGTTTTCTTATGAATAGAAAGTGTTACAAAATGCGTAGGATATCAGGATATGCTATACCGTACTGTTAAGAAGTTTGAAGACCCGCACTGAAGAGGTAATGGAATCTTGATAATGATAGATTATTTTTGTCTAAATTTTAATATAACAGTAGAGAAAAACATGAAAACGAGCAATACATTTGCGACAGTATAGAAGACAGTTACATTATTTTTCTACTCATTTCCTTATCTATTGTTTCATGCACAGGACAGGATGGGTAGATGACTGACCTCACGCTCTTCATCCAAGGAACCATACTACTACAAGTCAGTACATTTGCCACAGTGGGAGGACACAGCTATAGCTTTCATATAAGCGTATCACTTCCTGATGCTTTGTGAGGATTCCAACAAGAACAGTATGTCTAGCTTACCGATCTCTGTATTCTAATCTCTTCCTCCAAGTAACCATTCTACTGCAGTGTCTCCTCCGAAATAAAGCGATTATAAATGAAACCTGGATAAAATTACTTGTATTTCATTTAGTGTTTAATATAACGTCGTGGTCTGTACACGAGGAATTGCCGATAGATAACTATAATATAAAGACGACGCATAATCGGTTAGAAAGAATGTGAGATAAGAATTGGTTTTATCTTGAACTTTTCTAAGGTCACTTTATTTATATGTTGAAATAAATAAATTAACCATAATTCTTTAAGTCAAACTTACTTCGAGATGGTATTAATAGTAATATATTTCTTCTTCTTCTTCTTCTTCTTCTTCTTCTTCTTCTTCTTCTTCTTCCATGTGCGGGGTGTCCCTTCAGGACGTAGGCAGTCATGACCTTCCACAACTCCCTATCTCGCGTGGCCTTCTCCTGTTACCCCAGCCGAAACCCGCTATGCCATCCACTTGCTCAAGCCCGTCAAGTATGTTAGGCGCCGCTTTCCCCAGTTTCTCTTTCCCTCTATATGACTTGTGTATATCAGATTCTCCAAGCACTTCTTCCTGATTATATGTCCAAGTAACTTTGGCTGTCTTTTCCTGATATTCGGTGTTAGTTTCCTTTTCGTTTTAATCCTCTTCAAAACCTCATCATTGCTGACATGCTCGGCCCATGGTATTTGCAGCCTCCTTCTGTAGAATCGCATTTCCGTTGCTATAAGTCCCTCCCCCATCTTTAATAAGATTGTTCAGCATGCACTGCCATATTGAAGAACATACATCACATAGCAGTACAGTACTCTCTTTGTTGTTTCTAGCAAAATTTTACATACAATATTACCAAGTATAATCGTACGTCAAAATCCTTATATTGTATTACTAACCTTCATTAAATCCATTCTTAAAGAACTTAACGTATGTTTATCTAAAACTAATAGAATGTCCGCAAAAATGTTCTCAAATCAACATGCGAAAAACCAACAAACATAATGTCTACTAGATATACACATACGCACGCGCGCACACACACACACACTTACACACACGCACACACACACACACACACACACACACTCACACACATCCTTAAAATATACAACATGAGTCTCACATAGACAAAAAAACATTACTATACACTTACATACATAAAGCAACATTTTTCTTGTTAGGCTTGGAATCCGTTATTTTTTTGGAACTTTGAATGTACGCGTAGTCTCCTGGAATTTGGAACGTAATAAATTATACTAACGTTTGTTAAACAAGTCAAACGATACAAATGCAAATATACCAGAGTTTGTTTGTTCTTTTTTTCAATATTTCATTCTCCTGGTGAAGCGTTAACAAAAGTTAAACGTGTTATATTGATAAATGTTTCTTATTTATTGTTTATATTATAATTTTGTCGGATTCTGATCCATATTTTATCGTAATTCACCTTAAAAGAACTATATATAATAAATCTGCCCAGCCCTCCCTCTGTAAACAGAAACATATCTTCCTTTGATCGTTGTATATTTGATACATATTGGGTCCTGTTCAAACACATACAAGTTAGAAAATTTAGATATCTGGAAAGTGTTTTAAAATACAACGGAAAACATAACACTGAAATCTTGAAATGCAATTGAATAACTAAAATGCCTTCCAAATGCTAAGAAAGGTATTAAGAAAATTTCGTAAGAATGAAAGGCTTGACCTGTCACGTAGTATCAGTTATTGTATGTGGTAGTGAATATTGAACAATATCCTCACAGATAAAGGGAAGCTATAGACAACAGAAATGTGGTTTCATAGAAGGATGCTGCAAATATAAATAAATGAATATGTGATAAATAAAAAATATTTAAAGAAAATGAAAAAAAGATGTTTATCATTAGAATCAGAAAGAGATAGTAGAAATATCTAGGACACAAAATGTTGGCTTGGAGAATTTGAAAGACAAGAGGGTCAGAGGAAATTAACACACAATCTATCTAACAAGCATGTGTATATAGATGACAACTAAAAAACTGGGTGGCTGTTGAAAAAAAACACACTTTACTAATAGCTTCAAAGGATGAGCAGTTGTGGTGACCCGTGATTGTAACGCCATGGCAGATAGAAGAAAAAAGATAAAAAGATTAGCAATGCATTTCCGTTACACATGGACTTATTTTAGATTTATTCTTGTATTAACTTCTGCAATAATTCCTGATTACTGAAAAAATTAAATTTTTGTTAAATGTTCTGATGTCATAAAACCATTTGCAATATATCATTTATAATATCCTTGTATTATCAATGCAGCAGCTTGCTTATTTTAGTAGGGTCTGCAGTTATGTCGCATTATTCAATTCACTCTCTGATTGAATTTTAATGTATAAAATACAAAAGGGGCGCCTAACCCTTTAAAATATATTTAATTAAACAAATCAGAAGTCGTCTCTATTCACTTTTAGGCATTTAATTGTGGAGTGGCGGTAGTGCGACCTGACCCTTACGTGTTTATATCCTTTTAACTTTTTTTATCTTTAGTTTAAGTCTTTAGTTTATTCCTCTGCTATACAGAACTTATTTTTATGCTACCTCGACTGGTAGGATTATTACGTCCTCATATGTCTGTTGATTCTTTCAATTACCTCTTTTCAGTGTTTTCTGTATCTTATTTTCATTTCATTCTAAAAAACTTGATGAATAGGTTTCTCTCAACACATGATCAGCTGTGCATGATTTCATGTTTTTTTCTTTTATTCTCACAAACTTCCTTCTAGATTCTTTCTTACGTTCTTAATTCCTTTTATTTAAGTTTATTTTCTAAACTTTCATCGAGAAAATCGTCTTCTCTTTTCTGAATTTCTTTAGTATATACTTTGTCTTTCACTTTCGTTCCAGAGAGTTTTAGGGTCTTATGGCCACATCATGTTAAAACACCAATCCTCGTGCGATCGCCGAAATTAATCAAAGTCGAGCCACATCAGTACCTAGATGGGTGACTGCTTGGAAATATCAGGTGCTATAAGTCTGGATGTGCAGGCGGTGAAATGGATAACTGCTCGGAATTGTTAATCGGATACTACCAATTCCAGTCAGGAAAGACTTATTCTGTGTGAACATATATCTTTGGAAAAGATATTAACCCATTTCTTCTTCCCCAGCTATGGGTTAATTAGTAAGGCATACCCGTAAATTATTATTTTCTACTAAAATCTTTTATAGTCCATAAATGTGTTATGGTTTTTAATAACCCGTAAAATGTAAATCCATCAATACAAGTTATTTTTATCTTTTTTCCCCAATCCTTTTAAATACTGTCTGCTTTGCACTCTTCCTTTTATATAGACTTTTTTTTCTTATTGTCCTTCTTTTTTTATTTTTTATCAAAAATCAATAAAAGGGGCCGACGATAATACGCGAACATTACATCGATATGACCAGTTAGAACATATCAAGCATGAAATAAACAGGTTAATTATTAACATTCTTGTGGTATGCAACATGAAGTAAGCAAATAATGGTAATTTCGTAAGCGATGGACCCAGAGATATTTATGCAGGTGGGGAGGAAAATGTTTGTCGCAATAGGCCAATGTAGAATATAGCGTATTCTGCGATATCGTTAACTCTCCAACAGAATGTTCCTCCTTAATCAGAAAAAGAAGCCGTTTAATATATCCCTTATAGTAATGTACGCGCCAACAACCACAAATCACTAATGAAATTGATAAGTTTGGCTGCACAGAGGTTCAATGCAGATCACAAAAATTATGATATACATGGAAGGCCAAAAATGTAAAGCAGGAATTTACAGCCTGGGATTCCGTCAAGAACGCAGAGAAAATGGGTTCAATGATGCGGGGCAAACAACCTAATAATAACCAACACCTGGCTTCAATACAACCAAACAAGTTTGTAGACAAGAAACGTTCAGGTAAAGACAAATCGATAAAAGATTCAAGAATACAGTTTTACGCATAAACTAAAATACGGGACCAATGAATGGCCTAAATTGCAAAGAGATATATGCTGAAAAAGTTAAAAATTAATTATTTAGCTGAGACTGGGAATGCAAATTGAAATACATTAAGAGAAGCCCTAATGATATCGGAAGACGAAAAAAAGAAAAAGAGAAGCCCTAATGATATCGGAAAGCGAAAAAAAGAAAAAAAGAAATGAATGCCAAAAGCAATTCTCGACAATATGAAAAAGTGACAGAACCAATGACAGGGAACGATAGAAAATAAATATAAAACATTAAACAGAAACATTAGAAACAAATACAGAGAGGCGAAAGATGAATAGGTTAACAAAAAGCGTGCGCAGAGAGAAAAAGAGGAGTGAGTGAGAAAAAATATCAATTTTAGAGCAATTTTCTATAGAAAGGAAAAAAATAACAAAATGAATAAAAGGAGAGAACGCTTATAATAAAAACAGAAACGTTACTTAAAAATGGAATGCAAATGAGAAAAGTACTATACACAAAAGTAAGTTTCAAAAGAGACATGACTGACTGGGCAGAAGATTTTCTCACAGTAGATTGCCATTACTTTCTGTGGTAGACTGGTTACCCACCAAGGCTATAAAATTCATTTTGTCCTGCTATTTAAACCACAGATGCAGGAAGAAGCGACGGATTCATATCTTTCTTAATGGTATTTGCGCGTAACTGGAATTCGAACTCGGCTTTCAAAGATCTGAAAAATATCGGGCCAAAATAAACAGAAACAAAGTAACAGAATCTGGTGGGAGCTTAACACAGATACTATCAGCCTTAGACAATTTCAAGATCATCAAGAATGGAGAAATAAATAAAGTATACAACAGTGGCTGGATACCGGAAGACCTGAGTAGATTTTTATCGAGCTGCCTAAATAAGCAGATGTGAATGAATGCATGCTCCATCAATATATAAGTCACATAACTAAATTTTCATCCGTATTTTGATGAATATTTCCCATTGCAGAATTATATCGGAGATAAGGCAAAAACACTGTGGTTTCTTTAAAGGCACTGGGACAATAAGTGCGTAATTTATTATCGGAATGTAAAATAATGTACACATGTTTAAGAAATTAGCAAAATATTTCATAAGGTACGACATTAAGAACTATTTGAACTACGAGGTAAACTTGATTTATTTGAGAAAGACATCAGACTATATACTGGAAGCAAATCGCTTGCGCACGGATAGAAAACGAATTTTTTTCGGTACACAAAATAGAAAATGGCGAAATACAAGGATGAGGCTTCTGACCAGATTTATTTAACAACATCAGATATGAATTTTCTTTCAAAACAAACAGTGCCGAATTGCTATGCAGTGTAAGTTAGCATTAAACGCAAGAGAATTTTAAAACAGATAGAGAAGTGACGAGAACCAAGAGATATTTTTCTACAGAAGGATGCTTAGAATACCATGTATAGACATGTGAGCAATGAGATCTTTTTAATAAAAATGGAAGCAAAAGATTCGCTTATACATAAAATCTGAAAGATACAGTTAAAATATCTAAGATATTTAATTAGGAAAAAGGGCTTGGCACTTACAAGACAAACTGAAGACACTTACAAGACATACTGAAAACATGAAGGACAAGCAGTAAGCAGTCAGTAATGTACTTAACGATGTTGCATAAAATGATGTAGCAACAGGGACTCTAGCATGGTAAGAGGACATATGTTGTTTATTTCTGCAAGTGATAAGATGTTTTTAAGGGCCATGTTTTCAGATGACATGAAGACCTTTAATTTTTCATTCTAGAGGTTTTTGTTTTACTTTTCTTAATTCTTCATAATCTTTTATTGAAGTCTTCCTTTTAAAATCTTTTTTTTATTTATATTGTTTGCTCTCTAGCCTTCCTTCTTAATTCTGATTTTTTTCTTTCTTTCTTTCTTTCTTTCTTTCTTTCTTTCTTTCTTTCTTTCTGATATTAAGTTTATCTTTTCTATTTTATAAATTAATTCTAACTTCCGTTCTTTTACTTTCCTCGGTCGCAATAGTTGTTATAGGCCACGGTCGGTCAGGGTTGACCAGGGGTTAGCATCCTAGTTGTCTGCTTGGCTGGAGCATCGGCGTCTGTAACTGTAGAAGTCGATGCGGAAGTGATAGACTTTGTTGCAATAGATTTCAGTGAACTAAAGTTGCAGTAATTTTTTATGTTACGAAACTTTTGCGTAGTTTACAAATATTTTTATCGCTTTGGAAGATTTGAAAACTAAAAAGAAAAATTGACTGAAAGTATATTAAAAAAAAAAAGGAAAGCTATACAGCACAAACAACACGTTATGTTACAGAATTAATATTGGATGTGAAATAGACAAAAAATTATAACAGAAAAAAGTAGATTTTTTTTATTTTTACGGCTTATCGACACTTCTTGCGTGTGAATACTACATTAATTTATTTTTTAAGAATAAAATTAATTTTCCTAATAGCTGGGGAAGCCATATCTTTCTCAAGGATATTTTGGCGTGAGTGAATGTACCGGACCCGACTGATATTTGAACTCTGCGCTCGTATTTTGAATCGTTATTAAACTATCTGCCCCTCCACCGAAAATGACAATTCCTTTTTCATCGTAAGGTTTATCTTCAATGTGAGGCAAGTGTAAAGAAACAGTTGATCATGCGCTAGATTGAGAACCTAATTAACCACGGAACCATGGAAAAATGGAATATATATATATATATATATATATATATATATATATATATATATATGTGTGTGTGTGTGTGTGTGTGTGTGTGTGTGTGTAAGAATACGTCTTTAAAGAATTTGTACACTTTGAAATTCCTTAAGCACCGACATTTTTCAGAAACGAAAATATTGATTTTCTATCATTTTAGAAAAAGGGTCTTGTTCATAATATAAAAAGTCAAATCGAACCCGCATTTCATAAAACGTTATTTGAACTTTGTTTTTGTTTTCAAATGTATAATTTGACAAATCCATTATAATAATGTACTTTCAAAAAGCAGCCCAAAATGTCAAATAGAGGTGGAGGATACTAAAATCAAACAGTTACAAAAATTTAAATACCTGGGAAGTGTTCTAACAGAAGACGGAAAGTGAGACACAGAAATCCGAAGGAAAATTGGCATGGCGAAGGACGCGTTCCAGAAGCTGAATAGTGTATTAAGAGACCGGAAAAAAGAGTATTAGATTGCTATGTGATGTCTGTTCTTCAATATGACAGTGAATACTGGAAAATATCATCAAAGATAAAAGGAAAAATTATGCAACTGAAATGTGGTTTTAGAGAAGGATGCTGCGGATATCATGATGAGGTTGTGGAGAGGATGGAAACAAAAAGGAAATTAATACTGAGCATCAGGAAGAGACAGCTAAATTTCTTGAGACATGCAATGAGGAAGACGGGCTTGGAGGACCTGATACTAACAGAGCAGAAAGAGTGAAAAAGTGACAGGTGGAAGCAGCGGATTTGAAGGGCTTGAGCAGGTGGATGACAGAACAGGGCTTGCGTGATGTAACAAGAGAAAGCGTGCTAATAGCCACCAGGGATAGGGGCACGAATTTGACTAAATTCGCACTTGGTTCTCTGATTTCTCATTCCGTGCCGATATCCATTGCACATTATTACGGGACATACATTTTTTTATCCGATAATTTTATTTCTGCAAGCGTTATTTTTACTGGATTCATGTGTTTAAAATAGACGATAATAGTTTTTTTTAATCTAATTTTTATTAAGCAACGCATATTACATATAACTGCCTAATAATGAGCATTATGTATATCTGCCTAACACTTGAGAAAACTTTTCATCTGGTTTGCTTGTTTTGGGATCGTCATAGGCTAAAAGACGTTAAAAAAATTAATAATTGGTATGTCTCTTTCAAACACGGGTGTACACTAAAAATAACGTTTGATATAAAAGAATTTTACATTTTTTAAAATCACTTCACTGATTTCTTTGCAAATAAAAACAAATAAATAACTAAGACCAAAATCTGGGATCCAAAAATGCCACAAAAGATTTCTGATAGTAATGATAATTATAAAATCAATCGTTTCTCTACAGTAAATATTTAATATTCACAGATGGAACAATGTTACTTTCGGTTAAAATTTATTACTTTTTTTCAAATCCGAAATCTGCCGGTTTTCGATTTTCTCCTCCTAATGAGAGTTTCCCCTATTTTTATGGTAACGAGTCAACATCTTATATATCATTATTTTATCTGACTTGCGTTATTTATTTTTGGTGTTGCTGCTTTGAGACATCTTCAACTTATGTAGTTAATGTTTTTCTTTTTTTCTGCTAAATCTCTTAATCTGTGATTTTGTCATATTATATTAGAATGTTGGTCCTTCCATGTCCTACACGATTTATTTGCTTGAAGTCAATTTTTACTCATTGATCTGGATAAGCAATTGTATACAGATGAGAATTTAAACATTTCTGAACACGTTCGATGCCTTGCATGATATTTGTTTGAAACTCTAGATCTGACGAAGCTATGTAAAACTTGGCTTTAGTTTCCGGTTAATATTTAGGTTTTGTAGCTTCTTTAACATTTTATGAACAAGTTGGCATCTGTATCTGTATAACGAGGTTATTTAAAAACATTACTCACGTTCTTATAAGGTTTTGCCTCTGTACCAACTTGCGGTGTTGGGAAAAACTACCCCACACGCAGCCTATTTACATTGATCAGACCGTTATCCTCATCTTTGTTGTCATATTCACCTTCAATATTTGTCTATATTTCTGAGATGAGGTATTAAATTATTTATATTATTTATATTATTCGGACTGTTGGCCTCATCTTTGTTGTCATATTCACCTTCAATATTTGTCTATATGACAGAGATGAGGTTATGTAATTGTTTACATTAATTATATTATTTGGATTATCGTCCTAATCTTTTTGACATATTCGCAACGTTTAGATTACACCAAAACAAACTTCAAAAAGGGTTCAACACCTCTTCTGGGTAAAACCCCCTATAGAGGAGAACATGACTAAGAAATGTGTATACGCCATTCCATGTACTGCGATATAAAGGAGAAACAGACTGCCTCCTTAAAATAAGACTACATGAAGAACACCAAAAGGCCGTAAAACGAGGAGAAATAAAAAATATCAGGTGTGACTGATTTATATATGGAATGAGAAAGCGAGATCTCTGTTCCCTGTAGGAGGAAGTTGCAATAATAGAGAATTCCACCGAAAACACAAAATCAGCAAAAGAATCAGCGAATATGTTGGGCCAAAACATTCCTCCAAGCCGACCAAGCATGGAAATGAATACATTTTGGGGACCAGTAATACAGAGTGCTAGAGAAAATCAATTCCAAAGTTCAAGATTGTAATATGAGCTATGTTAAAAGTAAATTGAGAGTCATGAGGTTTATAAGTCCCAAAAATTAATACAGTGATATGCACACTTGCATAAAAGCGTTTGATCCAATAACATGACCTAAGGAATCGTGAGTTCCATACCTGGCTACAGGCAAGATGAACATAAAAAATAGAGTTGCGATAAATAGAGATAGCTAAGACATCTGGAAGTAGTATGAATCATAGTACAAGAAAATTTACCCAATCGATCAAAATAAAGGGTACAGTTCAAAATTTCAATTGTCTGTAGAAGATCGGACAGTATAACGGCCAAAACGTTGTGAATATGGCAGCAAAGATGAACACATTTCAAACAATATAAATAATAACTGATCTATATGTCGTAAAATCTCCCAACAATACCCAACCGGAATGGAAAACTAAGACAGATATTTTTGATGTGCGAATAATGACGCTATATAATTCATGAATAAAGAAAATCGCAATGAAAATGCAACAAATTTTTTGCTTTAAAATAATTTTAATATTTATAATTTGACGCATATGTGCAGATTGTTTCCATTCGGCTATGAGTGCGCTCGTGCGTAAGCGTCCATTGTCAAAGATACGCGGGAAAGACTCTCGATAAATAAAAAAAAGCAAAATATTAAAATTAGAAGTGCAAAAACATCATGATGGCGCCGAACATGGCAGACGATGTTTTGTTAAAATTGCTTCAAGTAATAAAAATGTAAAGTTTAGAAACCAAAAATAGGAGATGCGCTTTAACAAAGATTGAATCCTTTCAATCAAGTATTCGTCTTGTGGCGTAAGGGAGAGGGACACAGAAAGAGAGAAATAGAATGAAAGAGAGAGAGAGAAAGAGAGAAAGAGAGAAAATAACCATTCACCAATGAATCCTTTTTATTCGATTTCCAACATTTGAATCAATTTGTTTGTTTTTTTTTTGTTTTTTTGTTTTTTTTTGTAAATAAAATGCTCGAATCCAACAAAATCAATACCTCTATCCTTTAATTGTTCGAATATTCTAAATGAATCCCTTCTTGTCATTTTGTTTCTTTTTTATCACGAGCTGAAAACTCGTTCTACGACAAGGAAAAGTTTGTTGCCATAGTTCTCTCCCTTCTTATTTGTGTAAAAAATATTTTCAGCTAGTCATCTATTTACTAAAGTTCCATTTGCCTTTCTGATCAAACTAAGTGCATTTCCAACTCCGGACAAAAATAAATATTGTGCTGATCATGAGAGTAAAATTTGAATAACTTTCTAATATTTGTAATAACAATAATTATTAATATTATTCAGAAAACTTACTATTTTCTACGTTCTTAAATAATTCAGTACAGCTTTTAGAAAATCTAACCAAACAGCGTATTGTGACTTATTTAGATAATTCAGTTACCTTTTTGGTTCTGCTCAACTAATATAAAGTAATGCGGATTGTCATACGACAAAAATGGTTACTACGAATACGGCAATGTGATGGATACGGAATTAAAAGTAACTCTCTTCTTTTCTTCACTTTCACAAAAATTCATAATTAAGTGTGAAATCTAGATTTTGACGAATAAGGAAAAGAATTGACCCCATACTGAAAGAAAAAGCACATCAGTGGCATTTACGCCTTGTCCGGAGTGAAATGATTAAAAAAAATGAAATGAAGCGATTTGCAAAACTGAGAGAAAAATTAACAATCCTTTGTAAAAAGTCTTTGGTATAAAAAAAAAGAAAGTCGAATCAGTCAGTCAGATGGGAGCAGAGATATGACACGCTAAAATATGACAAAACAAAGGTCTAGCCTCTAACCCGGAAGTAGGGTCCCGTCACACATTCGTTCCCCTTGTATTTCTCGTGTGCTGTTTTCCTTTACCCCTTCTTCTCCCTCTTCACCGTTCCCACCGCCGTCAAAGAAGACGACGACGACAACAATAATAAGACACTCCAACTGATTTCTAAAATTAACGTCCGATAAATACAATTTCCTTTATTGCTTTACCTACCTTTTCACTCTCTCGCCGGCTATAAAAAGAAAAGAAACCTTGTTAATTCTACATAAACACCTACTGCTACTTACAATTACGATTCTGGATTGCCTTAACTCCCTACTACACTATCTCAGTGAACATTTAATTCCTACCAATTGATATTATTCTGTTTTGTTAATAAAATTCTAACAACAAACGAAATAAGTGTATTCTTACAAAAATCCACCTTCTGATAATCTTCTAATAAGCTTGAAGTTGTAGGAAGTTTGGTTATGTTTGACATAAAGTCAATTTAATAAACATTCAATCAAACCCCCTACTACAAGATAAGATCATAATTAAGATTGCCCGTTAAAAAAATATACAATTCTCTAAACAATTGTTTAATACGCCTTTAAGATTATTTGTGTTCGCTTCTAAAAATATGCTATTTTTAGAAGCCAAAATTACATTTACTTCACCAATTCTTTAAAGGTAAAGACACCGAAATTAGCTTACGTTAATATTTTGTCAGGGATGATATGAATAATAAATCTATATAAAGAAAGTGACTTTCACAAAATATCGACAGAAATATTGCATAGATATGGCAGTTTTTAAAAATTTGAACAATCAATAACAAAACAGAAATATTAATTCAACTTTACGCCAATTTATAAAAGATTGTTACAATTGGCTAAAATTTTAAAACCATGTAACCTTTTAATAATACTGAACAAAAATCTAAAAATGAATAAAAATAAAAGCCAGTATTTGCTTCAATCCATCAATTTTATGAAACGCGATTTACTTTCTGTTAGTTTCAATATTTTTTAATCATTTCACTCTGAATAGGGAAATAAAGCCAATAAGCTTATTTAGTAAAAACACAGGATTTTTATATTGTTTATTTTTAAAGTTGACTTGATTCAACAAGATATTTGCTAATTTATATCATTTGTATAGCAGACACTAACACTTTTATATACCTTATTTTGATCAGGAAGCTAATATTACTTGATATGTTATGCTGTTATAATGAAGTCTGCAATATTTGGAAATCACTGTATTTACTGCAGCCGTTCGTATGCTTTAAGAAGTAACTACAGTTAGTTAAATACTAAACTATGTGGAATATGTATTAGGAATTTAACAGGTTGCACATGATAAAGCTAGGAGAACCTCACAATGTCGAAAAACGAGGAGAAATAGAAAAGTGAGGCATAGCTGACCACATATAGAGAGAAAAGGATACATCACCGTCCTCTGTGGGATGAAATTGAAATAATAAGGAGAGAAAACCACTAAAAAATGCAAGAACTTCAAGAATCAGCGCGTATGCTGGGCCACAAAAATACCCTTAGCTTGCCAAGCATAGACATTAAGACAATGTGAGAACAAGTAATACGGTATGCTACAGATAAACAATTACAAACATCAGGATTGTAATATGAGCTCTGCTAAAATCATTACTGTGGCATTAGGTATATAAATTCCCAAAATGCATACATTGATGCCCTCATTGAAACATAGCCTAGTAGATAAAACCGTTGGTTGAATCTATTCACTTGACCCAAACAGTTGTGAGATCAATACCTGGCTAGAGCAGTGGGAAATAAAAACTTAGAGAAGAGTTAAATGGTGATAACTGTGAAATCGGAAGTGACATAACATGTGAAACGAGAACAATCTACCCAGTGATGAAAAGAAAGGGTTCAGTTCAAAATTCCAATTCAATGCTCGGCGTTTACAACAACCGAAATATGGCAACAAAAATTAGGAAAACAGTCCGAATGCAAAAAATGTAATGGATTTAAAAGTATTAATTATTTGTGTAAGTTAAAATAAAATTTGAATATTTTTAAAAAAGTTAGTGCAAGATTAATTTCTATCCTTAAATATTTGAAACTTGATTTTATATTCTTCCCAAAGCTTTAGTGTTTAGCTTTTTATCTGGGTTGGGATCTGGATATCTATTTTAAGATACTTAAAAATTATAATACATTGGTAAAAGTAAACAGATTTTTTCTTACTGCAATTAAACAAAATAATTAAAATTTTCTTGGTATTGAAATTATTTCTATAATGAATGAGAATTTCGGTTTTGAACTTCAATATAATTTAAAATCATGAGAGTAGAAAGGTTTATCTATCGTCTGATTTACACTTTTGCTGATCTTTTGAACAGGAGTAGATGTTTATCCCTTATTTTCTGTTTAGATTTGGGTTTCCGGTTTCTTAAGTCATTTCATTCTCTTTAGCTTCCAGTAGACCCTTGCGTCTTATTGGCATTATCGCCTTGATTGGCGTGAATTAATTAAAAATAAATTAATAGTTTTTCTTTCAACTGTCACTGTATATGTATCATATGTGCGTACCGATTTGATTTATGTGGTAATTTTGCGTATATGGAAGTATTCAGTTTGGACCGGAGTGTTTATCTTAGAGCGTGTCACCTGTCAGAAAAAAAGGAAAGAAAAGTGAAATGAACAACAACAAGAGAACTACATTTATATAACAAAAAAGTTTGTTTTTTGTTTTTTGCTTTTTAGCGATTTTGGTTAGAGACTTAAATGATAAAAAATAAAGGCTTACCAACAAAAAGATGAAAAATAATTAAAAGAAAACTTCAGTCGGAAGTTGCTGAATTTTTTATAGTATTATTTACATGTCAGGTCAGCGAAAATGAAATGCACTGATGCAGATTTCTGCAACAATTGACTTCGCCAGCCAGTTCGTTTAATTTTGGTACCAACCTACGAACCCGAATATCTAGAAAAAAAAAACCCTTCATTTTGTAATGTCATCTAACCACATCAAAGAGTTTTTGAAATTTTGATCGAAATGACCCAGAATTCGGAAAAGCTTCATTCATAAAGATAGATTCTCTAAACAAGCGTTATAATCAGAATTGAAAGACATAGTAACAAATTCTGCACACTTCCAAGGAATTAACATTGTTTTCGCTGAGAAGTTTGTAATTATAAGACTAAATAATTCGAAACAGTAATATAGGGCAAATAGAACTTTTTGCCATGTCAAAGAAGAAACACGCTTTTTACCGTTAAGGAAATGCAGTATACCACCGTTTCCCGACCAACACAACAAATTTCTACAAACCCTAAGCGTTAAGCTAAAGACACGAAGCGTGTTCTTAAGTAGCCTCGTCAGATCGAGACTTTCATAGAGATGTGATGCAAGGCGCCAAACCCATTAAGAAATATTTTAACTGTCACCTGTATTTAACCGCTTTCTAAAATCAATGATCAAAAATGGCTTTGAGAAAATTAAACATGGGCTATTGGCAAACTTTTTGGACTGGTGCTATAGAATCACAAATAAAGATTTCTCTCATATTACAAAAATAACATTAGCAACAGCAACAGCTAAAATAAATACTACAAGTAATTCGAAGAAAGCTAATGTCATAATTAAAGGGTTGATATTCCACAGTACTTCAAACAAAAGGTTAGTATTGAAACTTCAATCTATAGCGAAAATAGTGATAACAGCTACTGAAATTGAGAAACTATTTCCCTGAAAAATTGTTTTAAGATACAGATATAATAAATTTAAACCGGCACAGTTACAAGCTGCTCGGTCAATGGGTATTGAATACTTTATTATAAAAAACAGCGAATATTACCATTATTATTCGTTGATATCTGATCGGTATAATCAGTATCAGTAATTCAATTGTGCTGCAGTGGATATCCGCTCGGAACGAGAAATCGGAGAGCCAATGTCGAATTCCAGTTGAATTCATTGCGTTCACTTATGCGCATATACCATTGGGAAAGATAATAACCCGTCTCTTACCTACAGTTATAAACAACGGGACAGATTTGATTTTCTCGCCTTGGTTGGCAACCAGTCTATCGCAGAAAGTAAAGGTAACCTACTGCGGTAAAAATTTGTCATGTCTCTTTCAAGACATGCTCGCCCAAGCGTTCATCACGTTTGGCACTTAACTGACTAAATTCAATATATCGTTTTGTTCTTCACAAACAATTTCATAGTCATTCATGTTTTTTGCAATCTCTCCATATAAACAGATACAATTCGTTTACATGAAAACTCGATACGAATACGGTTAATCGTAGTTCACTTTTCTTGGATTTTCCGCTTAACTAATGTAAGAAGCCATCCATTAAAACAAATAATATATCCAATCAGCTGCAGGTGATTTATATTCCCTGGATTTTGATATTCTAAAGATGTTAACTATTTTCTGCATCGTATAGCATTGATTATTCAAGTAAAAGCTTAATCTGATTGCACAGGTCAACTGGTTTACTCGAGTGTGAAACAAAACTAAGCGAACTATTTTAGCTTGGGACTTGGCAAAATACTTTTGACACTAATTTACAATATTCAATTTGTTGACATATTTCCGACGTTTCAGCCATTGTACAGTCGGCCTTCTTCTGATTGAAATTTCGAACTAAACCCTTTATTTTACCCAACGCGTTAGATTATTCTAGTTCCAGTTTCCATGCACCTTTCAGATGTCTTAGGATCAGCTATCTTTCTTAAACTCAACTCTCCAAATATTTGTTCACCTCTGTTGTGGCCATGTATTGAACTCACAACTCTTTCGGTCAAGTTACTGGATTCACTCACGCTTATATTATACACTGAGCTATGTGTTCCTATCAGCGTATAAATTATTTGACTTATAAGCCTAATATCTCAATAATACTTTTTTTATCTGAACTTATATTACAATTTTTATTTATAGTTGTTTCTTTCTATTTCTGTGTATTATTAGTTCCCATATTGTATTCTTGTCATTGATTTGCTGATTAGTATTTTTGTAACCTAGCATCTGTGCTTATCCCTTAAGTTTTCCTATTTTCTAGTGATGTTCTCTGTCTATTATTTCAATTTCATTGCATAAAGAGCGGTAATCCCTTTTTTCCTCACCATATATGTTTAGCCGTACAAGATTGTTCTATTTCCGCTCGTCTTGCAAACCTGAGGTGTTTCTTCAGTCTTATCTTAAAAGAGCGGCTTGTTCCTCTCTTATATACTGGCCACAGCTTCATGTTATAGCGTGCATACAGTTCTTGCTCATTTTTCTCTCTACGAGTTGTCTTAATCGGAAGAGATTCCTGTGCAGTTTTGAATCACTCCTTCTTGTAGGCTTAAGTTCTTGGTCACAAATTGACTTTTGCTCAATGTTGTAAGCCGAGGCTGATCCCTGAGAAGTGAAATTGACGCATTGTCCGATGAATGTTGGCTTACGGTATCCGAGCATCTTAAACCCATGCTCTGTTCGAGATATTTGTACATCCAGCAATGATAGGTTTTTGTTGTTTTCTTTCTCCGTCATGAACTATACGATGATCGTATTGCGTTTACATGGTTCAGTAGTTGCTGAACTTCTTTCCGGAGAGGCCAGAATATAAAGGTGTCATTTACTTATCTCAGTCATAGTGTTGACTTTAGTTATTGTTGGAACCAAGTGAAAGGAAAAAGAAAAAATAAAACATGTGTTATAGAAATAGTGTATATTTAAGAGTAAATACAACAGAAAAGTATTACACAACTAGTGCGAGTGTCAGTTGTCCAGCGTTCAATCAATTCGACTGTTCCCCCAAGGCCACCTCTCCGACTAATCTTATAGCAGGCAGATTAGTCTAACATAGACTCTTTAGAGGAAGGACACCACAACAGTTATGTAGATTTTAATACCATCTATTCAAAGTATTCCATGCGTATGTTAGCCATTGTTGGTGGTAATAGCGGCCCCATTGCTAAGAATTCATCCTGCCAATATATGCCTGATACCATCCCGAACTTCTTTGTGTACAGAACGTCAGCATCTCCATCAAGATATCTATTAGTATAATAGTCCGTTCTCTTAGAGATGAGTCTGCGGCCAGTTTGTACCTGACTATAAATAATGCCTCCTCCTACATTTGACACGTTAAGAGAAACTTCTCCAGAAATTACGCAGATTTATTTTTAACGCTTCTGTCGAATTTTATTTTTTTTCCAAATGCATAATACAGTGAAAATGTTGCGTGTTGCATCTTCACTGGTTGAATAAAAGAAAAAGTAACAAGCTAATTTTGATAATTATTTTAACAAAATGGACAATGATAAGACAATTCATAAAACAATCAGATACAACCGAATTCCATCAGAACGTCTTAAAAGTCGTAATATTTCTTGTGTAAATTATTATCGTTTTTATCTGTTTGATAATATAATATTTATCTGCTACATGTTTTGGATACCTACAGAAATAGTATTTAGTTCTTTTTTACATCAATTTTTGGTTAGGCCAATTATATTTCCACCGTCTGCAAATTTTGGATAACTTTACTACAAGCTAACGGGCAAATGCAATAACTAATTCATAAAGTCACTTTACCATGGAATAATGCGTCTAAGAAAAACAAGAACCGCGCAAGAAACTGAACAAAATAGACAAAAAACTAGTGAAGGAGAAACCAAGGAAAATAAATTATTAAATATTACTTCCTATATTATACCCAATACAACATTACTTCGTCCATTTACCGTATCCCGTATAGTGGGTTAAGAAATCTTCCACAAATGAACCATATTTCTAGTGGACACTCGCACAC
This sequence comes from Ascarosepion bandense, assembly GCA_037127315.1. Lineage (NCBI taxonomy): Eukaryota > Metazoa > Mollusca > Cephalopoda > Sepiida > Sepiidae > Ascarosepion > Ascarosepion bandense. Next base: position 7,130,426 of record JBBBDQ010000181.1, on the reverse strand, counting down.
TCGTGTGCAAGAATAGTCTAAAAAGTAAGGTGACTGGTGTCACGATTTATTTTAATTCTTAAAACATGGATTCCCTCTTTAAAAATTCCACTCGACTTTAATGGCTTTTTCTATTCTTCGCTGCCACGTCTCTATTTATTCTTGGAAAGCTTATTTTTGGATGTCGTTCAGATTCATAGTGGCGGTCCTCTTGATGACCTCAACACTTTTAAACAGGCCCAACTTAATGCTAACCTTGAACTTAGGGAAAGAAAAAAGTCACACGGAGCAAGCTCAGGTGAATAGTTAGGTTGTTCTAATATGTTGATATTCCTCTCTGACAGAAACTGCCGGATGCCCAGGGCATTTTAAGCTGGTGCATTGATGTGTTGAGAGGATCCAAAATTTGTTTGTTTGAGTTTTGTTTAACGGCATATCAACCCTTGTGAGTTATTTAATGTTAAAGTGGTGGGGTTTTTAATATTTTTTATATATATTATACGGAAAAAGTTAATTTAGATTTTGATGAAAAAGTTTTTTTTTAGAATACGCAATTGTCTTCTGGTTTTATATTTTTCAAAAGGTCCTTCAAATTGCTTGTCTGAGAATGTATTCAAAAATATATTACTGGTAATATCTTTTCCTTCAAAAATGTATTATGACAATAATTCTTTGGTACAAAAATGTGTATTTTTATATAAAAGTTTGTTTTTCAGTAAATATTTCTATAAAAGTCTATTTTTATACTTTCATAGCATTTTGATATCAGTTTACTATTACGCTATTTACCCATAGCTATTTATATTTTTATATAAGTTTTATATCAGTTTACTATTAAGCTATTTACCCATACCTTTGACTCTAACATGTGCTACCACTCCGGGTCAGGGTGGGCTTAGGAAAAAAAAAATTAAGAGGTAGTTCCATGCTACTCACAACCTCCAAATCAGAGGCCTTGCTGCTGGATGCAGTTTGCCGTCACACCCAGGACAACAACATTTGTCCTGTCACAACCCTTCTGAATTCTCGTAAGCAGAGCGAATCAAATGCCGTTGTATCTCTTTGCAGACTTGCTGGTTGATCTCTGACCCTGTGTAAAGAATTCACTGTGTACGAAACGTCTGACATCGAAGAACAGATAAATCCCGTTACTTTTTAGAAATACCCCGTGTAATTAATTCAAACATTTATCTGTAGAAAATGATGTCTTTTCTACAAGTATTTTCATGGCAACTACTTTGACGAGCTTTTTTTTTATATATAGTTCCCCGAAAATATCTAATTGCGAGTGCTAGAAAACTGGCATTTAGGTTCCACCCTTTTACCGCGAAAATATTTAAATGTAATCGCCTCTTTTCTTTGACAGTTTCTTTTCTCGCACTTCTCGTCTTTGGAAGTCCTTTCCGCTTGCTTGTTTCCCTGATAGCTACAATCTCCAAAAGTTTAAATGCAACGACAATTTTCGTCTTCATTCCAATTTCTTTTTAATTTTCTTTGACATCCCCTTTGCTATGATTTTTCTCTAACTTTAATTTCCTTTAATGTGTTTTGAACACATTAAAAGAAATTCAATGAAGTCATATACCGTAGAGAAGCTCGGTAGAAATGTTATTCGCATTAGGAGCATTACACATTCAGCTCGCTTTAGGTTAGTTTCAATTACTTTCTAGTAATTTCCTTCTTTGACATCCCCTCTCCTATGTTTTCTCTCTTAATGTAGCCCCCTGCGCAGAAGTACAACACAGGGAAACTGTTAACTACAGTATCAATCCGTGCTAAAATATGCTAATCGTGTAAAATATAAGAATAAAACAGATTTCTATATTAAATGACCCAACAAGTGTTGATATGTCTTAAATTTCCTCAATGTAATCGAACCCAGCAGATACACTTTCAGACAGCATCTGAGAAAAATACATTTCAGATCTGACATATAAGGTTAATATTATTTTTGAATTACTGACGTTGGCCAGCTGCTCAGCATTAAGAGTTGATCTGAACGTCTGCTGGTCAACAAACGGAATGTTATGACTTTAGCGGATACAGAACAGATATTAGACGGGAGTTAATTACAATTCTCTGGCCAGCTGAAAGATCTTAGCAAATTATCTTTGACCTCAATCAAAATCTCTACTTTCTAATTCATTTGCTCGAAAGAATCGGTCATTAATTAATTTTCAATCAGCAGAATTGGCGAACAGCGAAGCCAGAAAACACAAAGCAACCAAAAATGTTAGAAGAATTATTCAATGATTTTAATAATTAAGCCGGTAAAATTAAATGTTCTCGTTTTGTTTGCCAAAATTTTTTTCGATGTGTTTCTCACTTTGTTTGTATGTTTTATCGTTTAAGCAGATTATACTAGTGCGTTTGTCGATCAGGAATGTGACTTAATTCTTGATGTTATCGCTTTGGCGATGCAATACCTGCGTACGACATCTTTAGAAAGTGCATGTAAACGGTACGACTAGTCGACCCAAGACTTGTCAGTGAAATATGGTAGATAGAATTGTTCGTTGATGGTTGTATCTAGCACGAAATCTCAAGTCATTGTGACTGATGGATTAAGCGTACCAGCGTTGCTGTAATAGCTGATCATAAAAGATTATACGCCTTCGCTTAGAAAAAGTAACTAAAACCCGCTCAGTCGCAGTATAAACTAAGAGTGGGTTCTTCGTGTATTAAACAAACACAATGGGGGTTTGTAATTTGGAATAGCCAGCCACAGTAGCAGACTGTCATTTTCAATATTTCACCTGTAAACGGATGATAACTTATCACTAATCTAGTATTGCGTATAAATTCGTAAAATCGAGTTATTTAAGAGAGATCATCAAAACAATTACCAGGAAAATATTTAGACACAGAGAAGCTACGTTACGGCTGCGACAAACTGACTGAAACCGACATATCAGGTAAGGTTCAATAACATTCAGTTAAGTGCCATACGTGATAAACGCTTTGGGTGATCATGTCTCGAAAGAGGCATGTCTGACGGGGTAGAAGATTATCCCGGAGTAGGTTGCCATTGCTTTCTTCAGTAGACTGGTTTCCATCCAAGGCTATAGAACCCAATCAGTCCTGTTATTTAACTCATAGCTGGAGAGAAAAGACAGATTAATACCTTTCCCAAGGGTATTTGCGCGTATGTGAATGCAAAGAATTCAACTGGAATTCGAATTCGGCTCCCCGAATAATATTACAGATTAAGAACACATACAAAATATTGCTGATATATGCAGTTGACTCACAAATTCTGCGCCCTATACTGTACTAAAGTTTAATGACCAATGGCTATAAGAGTTGGCAAATTAAATACAGTTTGCCTAGTCGGTGGAATTTCTACTTTTAGGGCAGGTAGTAAAATCCGTATTTTATGAACAAGAGAAAATGTCTTTAAATTAATTTAGAAGAATTATATCAAGTCTGCAGTAGAATGAGAATAGACTATCATTTATGACTGAACAAAAGATTTGGATCAAAACTACTAGAAATTCAATCTATAACTACATCAGAATTAGTATACAGCGGCAGAAAATATGTCATTATCTAAAAAAAAAGGAGGTGGCAACAAATCATTCTGTATTTTAAAGCGGATATTTTATAGATTTTTTTATGTTTTTATTTTGGTGAAATCTCGAGAATGTGCGTTTTAAAATTACGAAAGTATTCCTACCAAATAAATGCTTACACTATTGATTCAATAAAGGCATTTCTAATGACAGTTTTTTTATCTCTTTCTGGTATATTTAAAATATATTTAAAGTAGACTTATCGGCTATTTCTCTTGTATATTTTTGTTACTTTTTTATAGATGTTTTAATTTGCAAAACTGAATAATGTATAAGGTCAACATAATTTTGTTCTCAACAGTACATAGCGAATTCGGTCCATATCAGCTGCGATAAATGAACCGGAAATTAAATGGTATGAATTACTCCGGCGAAGGTGCCATCGTTGCATTTGTAAACCATTTCTGGTTGCGTCTAAGTGAAAAAAAGATCTCATCAAGTTTACTGAATTACATTAAAAAAAAAATCATAGTTACAATTTAACTATCATGGCTATAAGTCAATCGACCACAAGCTAACTCGGGGCCTCCCTTTCCTTTCGATGTTACCTTACAAAGCAGAGAGGTATCGAGGACTATTTTATGACTCGGCTGGGGAGCGAATTTGCAACCTCCATTTCCAGGCGAGCATTCTAGCATTACGTCATACCTCAGTGCAGTTCCCCTGATAAGAATAGTATCATAACCTTTCTTTTTTATAGCACGAAGTGAACTTCGTAGCCCAACACCTATCTGTTACTTTTTATTTATCCAGTTATCTTTCTCTATAATATAACTATAATACTTATAAGTGTATAAGCGAACAATACTTGTGTTACAGTATTTACATTATTCCTCATCTTTGTTACCATTTGTACGACGTTTCGTTGTACGCATCTTCAGGTAGGAATTTCGAACAGAACCCTTTATTACAATCACTGAGGTATATCATCTCCCTCGTAGGGCCTCTTTTTGGTAGTCATGAGGTATATCCCTCTAACACTGTAGCCTGGTATTGAACTCACAACTCTTTGAACTCTTCGGGTCAATTCACAGGAACTAATCAACGTCTATATCCATTGGGCCATATCTTTAAGAACAAGAACAACTGAATTTTTAGGACTTCTGAACCTAATGTTCAGTTACCATTTTTTACCAGAGTCCATACTGTAATTTTTGATGTTAATGGTTTTCTCTATTATTTTTTATGTTAATGGTTTTCTCTAGTATTTTTTACCAGGGCTCATATTGCAATTTTTACACTAATGATTTTCTCTGGCACTCCGCATTTCTGCTTCCCATATTGTGTTCATCTCTATGCTTGGATGGGTTAGGAGATTTTTGAAGTCTAGCATATGTGCCATTTCCTTAAGTCTACGTAGTTTAGAGTGTCATTCTCTGTCTATTATTTCATTTTCATTCCATAGGGAGCGCTGATCCCCTTTCTCTTTTCATGTGGGGAAGCGATCCCATTTTATAAAATCTTTTGGAAGTGGATTGAAACTGTACCACTGATTTATCCATGCCTTGTGGTTGAAATCTGGTAGACAGAATTAATCTTCAATGATTTTGCTAGTACTAAGTCACTAGTTACTTTGGCCGAAAGTTTAAGAGTACTAGATTTATTCAAATTGTCTATTATGATAATTTATGCGCTGTATCCTAGAAAATGTAACTAAGGTCTGATCAGCATAGCTATACTATAAATCGTGTAAGAACGAAAGAATCCATAATTTCCTGTAGGCGGAAGAGGGTGATTAAGCACCGTCGTTAAGGCGTAGGCTTTTTGGCACGGATGATTACGTATCAGCTGATTTGACGCCAGATTTTTTGACGCTCGGTAAAATGTTGAGAGATTCATGATCATTCAAAGATAAAACTTTAAAATAGTTTTAAACTTCAAAATGTATTGAAAAATAAAAATCTTAAATCTATTAATCATATAAACTGTAATATAGATGTATTTTGTCCATTTGGTAATTATGAACAAAGCTCCTCGAGTACTCGATAGTATCCATGTTTATAAAATCTAAGGACAGTTTCATGCATTTTTCTATCTGCATCTCTGCTTTTCACCATATTTTCCCTGTGCCCAAAAGTCTGATGACCAAATGTCTTTCATCAAAAATCTGGCGCTAGCAAGCTGGTGAACAAACTGTCGTTTCAAAACGCTAGCACCTAAAAGACTGCACCATAATATGTCAAACCGTCTCAAGAATATCTATGCAAGAAGAAAAGGGAAAACATCGGTTAGAATTAGAATTCGGCACAACATTTGTTCTTTACACGTTGATGAGACGAACACACACACCTTTATAGATAGATAGATAGATAGATAGATAGATAGATAGATAGATAGATAGATTGATTGATTGATTGATTGTTGTCTAAATTACGCAAAAATGAAGATAACACTGACATCTTATTTTTATAGATATGTTTACCAAAGCTACATAAAAATATCTTGAAATACTAAAGAGTATTTATTCAATAAAATTGCCTTTAGCTTCAACCACAGCCTTCAAAATTCCTGCATCTCTTCTAGACTCTCTTTTTGTTTAAGTGGATGAATGCAGCCTTCAGTTCATCTTTGGTGTTCCAAAGAATTTCATTTTTATTTTTTGTCTCTCGCTCAAAGCTTGGAGAGTTGTCTGACAGCCATGGCTGGGTTCTTCTGCTTGTGTGATATGGTGCAAAGTCCAGTTGCCGATATAGGGTCTTCCAACAGTAACCGTCTTGACTCAGTGCAGCACTAACTCTTCAAATCACTTTATGTAAGCCACCGTCTTGAGTTTGCGATCCTGTGGGAAGATGAATAGAGGCCTAACGACATTATCACTAGTGATCATTCCAAACCCATCCAAATCATTCTGGATCCCATGCATTTCCTGCAGATTGATACCTAAACATTCTGAAATATTCGTATCGGATTCCGACGAGAATACCAGGGAGTACAGCGTGGCATTTTCAAATTTCTGGCGATTTGAATTGCTTCATGATGCTCTTTTTTCCAGCTTACCTTACTATAGTGTGCAGTCGATAAAATAAAAAAGCGCGCAAGCAAAAAAATTATAAATATATAATGGCGACAATTTACACATCGCACCCTGTATATACACACACACGCGCACACACACACACACACACACATACATATATATATATATATCAAGAACCGTATTGAGAAAATTGTAAGACAAAATGCATAAAGTAAACTTGTAAAATGTTTCATCCATTCGATTTAGTCGTAACAGATGAAACGCGTCACAAGTAAAATTATATATATATATATATATCCAGTAATAAATCTAGTTCTCCCGGTTACTGGCGTATGAACACACCACATATATACAACACGCTAAAATTTGTCTTCTTTCGTTTCATGCGCATATGGCTTAGCGTGTAGGGACTCCGACTGACAGCAGATCGGTCCACTTCCGATCCCGGCTGGAAGCAAGTGGTAGTCTAGCCACACTGATAATCTGTGATAAGTGTGTAGCGACTCTGACTGACAGCAGATCGGTCGAGTTTCGACCCCGGCTGGAAGCAAGTAGTAGTCTAGCCACACTGATAAGCTGTGATACATCAAAACGGGCTTGCATGTGGATTACAAATATATATATATTGTTACGTACCTTCATTTAATTTTATTACAAAATCAACACCAAAGTTTATATTTTAGAAGTACTCCAATATTTTCAGATATCCTCCACTGCTCACTAATCTTCTTAAGACGGGACGAAAGTTTGAATGGTTTCTAACCTGTCAACAAGCTTCAACCAAAGCTTGCTATATTTATTTGTTCTGTATTAAAAGCTTCTGACTTAACAAGTCTGTTTAGCTTAGCCGTAGATGCTGGCAACCACGGAATTAGCGCAGTTCTCTTGCAGCTGGAGAGAACTAGTATCAAACACCCTGTTAGCCATTTTTCCAGAATATTCAATACCTCCAGAAACTACACAACCGTAGAAAAAAGATATTAGCTCTTTTACTGAGCTTACAATGTTTTGAAATCTACATATCCGCATCTCAGCAATCTACTCTATTTCATGCAGACCACAATCCCCTTACTTTCCTGAGGAAAATGAAAAACAGAAATAGAAGACTATTATGTTGGAGTTTAGCACTTCATGAATATGACTTGATTTTACGTAATATACGTGGCATGGTCAGTATGTGCGCAGAATGAAGAAAGAAAGCAAGATGCTTTTTGTAATCATAGAAAAATACAATGGATATATCCATTAATTTTTCTGTGAGGAAGTTTTACGGACCATGATCTAATTTTATTATAAATCAACTCTAAAGTTAATATTTTAGAAGTACTCGGTATGAGAAGCCAGTACTTTGAGAAAGAGTGAAAAAATACGAAATAACGTGAAATTGACAACGGTTTTTGATCCAATTTGTATGCATCCAGGTAAAGATTATGTATCTTATGAAAAGTATACTTTCTCCTGCTGATCACGTGATAGCGTGATTATCTGATCGGGCACTATTCAGACATTAAAGCAACTTTGAACTTTTTAAGATACGGCAGAAAAAGAGAAAGAGACAGTGACCTCTTTTTGCCCACGAATGTAAAGATCTATATTTGTAAGTCATGAGTCACCGGCAAAAACTGAGAGTGAAAATGAAAACCACCACCAGTCAGTCTCTCTTCAGAACTCAAACTGAATGGACATTCAACTAAGCTTGCTATGATCTGTTATAAATTTGGATGTGCGGAATTGACAGAAATCAAATAAGGTTTCGGAGCTGAAAAGATTCGGTAAAGTGTTGATTCACAGAAATCAAACTCCAGCATGCTAAAGGAAGCAGATAGAACAAAACAAAGAAACATATATAATCCTGAGAGCCAAAGAAAAGTAAGATTCAACTAGTTCTTCACTCAATCTCTAGACAAGACGAAAAAAGAAAAGGAAAAGTAACTAAACAGAAAACCATTTCAAAGATAAACTTTCTCCACAACAAAAAGAAAACAATTAAAATACGAAATAGTATAAAAGATAAAAAGAAATATCAAAGAAAATAGGAAAATATAAGAGACACTAAAAGAAAAAGGAAGATAAAAGGGAAAAGAAAGACTTTTTCAAATAACAGGTAAATTCTATGTTTCTATGGCCTGTTTTATCTTAGCCTGTTTTGCCATTTTATTATTTGTAACTTCCTGCAAGTTTGACATTAGGTCGTTTGTCAACATATTTACCTTTCTAACAATACGATAATATTTACCTTTTCCCCACCACCATTTTGTCCTGTAATATTTATTTTTACCTTATTGCTTTGTTTTACCACGTCTTTCATATTTTGAAATCGCCCAACATATTGAATTTCATTTTGTATACTTCAGAAAAATGGCTATTTGTTATTCGTATATTATTGCCTTCTGTTTCTTGTCGGCTACAATGTTTATTCGTTAAATGATTCCATTTGGCCGTGTTTGTTCAATCAGGAATGGATGATTGGAAAAGGAATTTGTAATTATATTTTATATGAAATTGTGCTTCTCACTACTGCCGTAACATTAAAAGATGGTGATTCGTAACAGTTAAGGGTTTGTCCGGGATTTTTTTTCTCTCCTTTATGTAAATTTCATCCTTCAACTACCCAAGCGGAATTGTGAACACCGGTTGTTGACAGGCGGAAATGGCGGATATAGAGAAGATGGCACCTTCCTCTGTAGAAGGATTCCTGAAATAAAAATGATCTGATACTGTTCGGAGACAAACTAGACTTAGAGCTAAGAAGGTCATACAGAAAAACGCAGATAATAAACATTATAGCTGAACACATGGTCTACAATAACGTGTTCGATGACGATGTGTTATCTCAATTCTCGACAGAAACACCGGAGCTTTCAAAAGGCTAGCTGAAAATCGAGAATGCCAGGATAAGAGCAGAAATAGAAAAAGGCTAAAATCAACGTTGAAGTTGAAAAAGCTAGAATAACTCAATAAACCCAAATCAGAGATATAGACAACATAAAAAAGCATAGATTAAATGGTTTTTATGTAACTAAGCATTTACAATCAGTGCCACCGTTTAACGAAGAAGATATATCCTTTAATTCAAGAAAGTAACATCCTATTCAAGTTGGCCATTAGATGCATGACCCACGCCAATCCAGACAGCATTAAAGGGTAAAGCCCAAGAAGCTTATGCTTCTTTGTCTATCGAAGATAGTGCAGACTATGAAGTAGTAAAGGCAACTGTTTTAAAAGCGTACGAAATTTGCCCGAGGTATACCGACAGAAATTTCGAAATTAAAGGAAAATGATAGAGAGACTTATGTAGAATTCTTTCGACAGTAAGAAATATTTTTCAACAGGAGTTCTTCTAAAAATGTAGAATCCAGACATGAGAAATTAAAATAATTAGTACCAACGGAAGAACTTAGGCACTGCTTTTCAGATGGCATTAAAATATACCTGAACGAAAAATCTATCGATAATGGGTACAAATGGCCACGTTAGAGGATGAATAATCGCTAACGTATAAGAGAGTTCAGTGAGTCTCGGACACGCAAGCCAGACAGGGCATAGTTCTTCATTACGAAATATATTCCGTTTCGGTAGCAACCCGAAGCGTGATCGATGCCGAAAATTAAATACGTTTCTCGTAAAAGTACCTGATCCGCAGAAAATCCATAGTTCACTACATGGACATTGGTTATCGGACAGGGAATGAAAGGATTTGTTATTACTGAAATAAATCAGGAGACTTAATTGTTATGGCCGAAGGGCCATAGATAGATAACACGGAGTCGGATATAAGGTTGAATAGTATATTCTCGGGAAACGTTGTACAAAGATAAACGTGGACTGGAGAGTACTTTCTCTCGCAAGCGTCCTGACTCACTCATTCACTCACTCTATGGCTACTACTCAGTGGCAGTATTTAGTCACCTCTCTACGTAAGGCAAAATGTCACACAATGTCTTTATAATGTGGGTCTTCCGGGCCATATATCCCGGCCAAAAATATTTGTTTATCTTTCCCCAGTCGTGATTCTACCCTTCGGCGGAACCATGACTGGGTTAGTGCTCTATGCCTTCGGGCAGAGAGCGCTCTCCACTCGAAGGCAGAGTGCTTACAGTGTCAATAGTAGCAGAGGCAAATCTACTACTCAGTGACTATATTCACTAGCCTTCCCACGCAATGCTGGATGTGACACATGGTCATTTTATAGTGGGAGTTCCCGGCCATATAGCCGGGCCAAAAAATGTCTGTCTATTTTTACCGAGTCGTGGTTCTACCCTCCGGCGGAACCACGACTGGGTTTGTGCTCTCTGCTCGGAAGCAGAGAGCGCCCTCTACCCGAAGGCAAAGTGCTGACAGTGTCAATAGTAGCAGAGGCAAGTCTACTACTCAGTGACTTCCCACTCAGAGTTAGAAGTCATATTATAAAGGTGTGGACGAGTCCATTTGTAAGTAGGTCCCCACAATACTCCCCTCCCAAGCCTTTTACTCTGTAAAATGGTTTATTATTTTCCTGACATTCAATACCTTTTTCTTTTTGGGATTGATTGTTAAAGGCTCGGTAAATTTCCTCTTTCTCCATGACCTTTGTTGTTCGGGCGTATGTTGCGGGGTATCGAGGTCAAATGTGTCGTAAATGGTCTCGATGGTTTCTTCCACTTTATCCTGTGGGCTGTTAGAATCCGATTCATGCCGTCTTTTAATTTGTTTAAGGTGTCTTCTGTGGGTATGTCTTGGTTCCTGTATTATATACACCATCTCGCCGATCCTTCTAGTGAACGTGCCCTCCTCCCAGTACGACATATTCTTTTGGAAACTTTTAAAGAAGACTTTTTGACCTGAGAGAAATCGCTTTTTTTTCTTTTTTTTTTCTTTTTGTTTTGTTTTTTGTACTTTTTAGGTCTTACGTATTTTTGACTGTTTGGGAATTTATTTGTCAAACACGGATCTCACCTTTATGCCAAACATAGTTTCTGCCGGTGAGCCAGTTGATGGTGCATTCTGATTCGGCGTTATGCGATAAACTTGTAAAAACTGCTGTAATGCTATGTTGGTAGGAGTTACTTGAGCTTTTTAAAATTATCTTTTAAGCGTGTCCACGAACCTCTCTGCTTGACCATTTGATCTGTTGAAGTGTGTCAGAAATAGTTCTGATGTTAATATAATTTTTAGTTTTTCAAAAGCTGACTGACACTCAGTTGTCTAGTTCCAAATTTTCTCTGTTTTTAACAATTCATTCAGTGAAGCGCGTAGCTTGTGTATGTTTTTTTATGAATACCTGGTAATAGTTGGCAAGTCCAAGACAACTTTGGAGTAAGTTAACATTTTTGGAGAAGGCATATTTTTGAAAGCTTCTGTCCACTGTGAGTCATTCTTGTCAATTATATGCCAGAGATACCTTATTTCATTCATAGAAAAATCACATTTCGATTATTTTATCTTGAACCCCAAATCCTGAATTCTCTCAAAAACCTTGTGGATCTGTTTGCGATGTTCCTCGGTAGATTTGCTTGCTATTACAATGTCATCCAGGTAGGCACATGCGAAATATTGCAATCTATCAAACATGTATAAACCCCTGTGGGTGTTGATATCTAGAAGTTTTGCGCACTCTTCCTCAACACGGTTTTGAAGGTATGCATTTCTTAAGTCCAATTTGGAGAATATTTCACACCATTCAGTTTATCAAATACATCCTCCGGTGTGAGGAGGGAGTAATAGTAATTGTTTAGAGCCGCATTGAGGCCGTCGAGAAATCTGCGCTAACTCGAATTTGGTTGGACTTTTTTCTATATATACATCGGGGGCAGGCCATTTGCTAGAACTCACTTTGGACAGTATACCGGCATTTACTAGTCAGTAAAATATTTCGTTAATTTTTTGGCAAATGGGACTTTTTTTCTTTTTAAAACGGGTTGAACGTTTTCTTTCAACTCGAATCTGCCTTTTGTCTTAGTACATTTTCATAGCTACGCCGAGAAAACTACAGGAATTTTTTCTTTTAATTCGTCTTTCAGGTCTTGGTCATCCGTTGTCATATTTTCTACCTTTTGGCAAAAATTGTTGATTGGTAGGTTCCACAACTTAAACCACTCTATCCAATCAGTTCCAAATAAATTCTCAGAATTTTTATGGACAGAATCTTTTACTTTCTTTGTGATGTCATTTAGTGTTACGGGTAGCGTTATCTCACCTGCAAATTTGATTTTGTCTCCTGTTACTGCACGAACTGTTTCATTTGCCTTTTTCATCGTTGGTTCTGTTTTTTTAATTTCCTCTAAGTGCGAAGATTAATAATTGAGAGATCCTTGCCAAAATCTAGTTGCAGCTTAACTGTTTTGTTTAGAATGTTGACTACAACGTATTTTCGTAGATTCTTATCTAGTTTGTCTGACTGTTTCTGTTGTTCCTTTTGTTTCTGCAGAGCGCCCTTTTGTGGCCAATTCTGCCACAATTATTTCATGTCTTGTTTCCGTAGAACTAGTCTGCCGCCAAATGTTGTCCTACACAACGCCCGCATGGGCACTGTGGGTAATTTTTGTTTCTAAAAGGGTCATCTACTTTTAGATTGTGAATGGTCATACTTTTGCTTTCTCTAAATTTTCCAGGGGAGTAATTATTTGGCTTGTACTTAATACTCATAACATACGTTATGTGTGATTCCTCGATGCTTTTGGAATCGCTTTGAACACTGATTACTCGCTGGTAATCTTCAGCTATTTTTTGCAGTCTTAGACCTGGTTTTCCTTCTAGTCTTGATAGAACTCTCCCTCTTATCTTCGAGCTTTTGCGGAGACTAACCCTTGGGCAATATTAAGCATTTGAAATTGTCGGCTTTTATGTCAATCAAAAATCAAACCAGATAATTTTTCCTTCTAGTCTTGATAGAACTCTCCCTCTTATCTTCGAGCTTTTGTGGAGACTAACCCTTGGGCAATATTAAGCATTTGAAATTGTCGGCTTTTATGTCAATCAAAAATCAAACCAGATAATTTTTCCTTCTAGTCTTGATAGAACTCTCCCTCTTATCTTCGAGCTTTTGTGGAGACTAACCCCTTGGGCAATATTAAGCATTTGAAATTGTCGGCTTTTATGTCAATCAAAAATCAAACCAGATAATTTTTCCTTCTAGTCTTGATAGAACTCTCCCTCTTATCTTCGAGCTTTTGTGGAGACTAACCCCTTGGGCAATATTAAGCATTTGAAATTGTCGGCTTTTATGTCAATCAAAAATCAAACCAGATAATTTTTCCTTCTAGTCTTGATAGAACTCTCCCTCTTATCTTCGAGCTTTTGTGGAGACTAACCCCTTGGGCAATATTAAGCATTTGAAATTGTCGGCTTTTATGTCAATCAAAAATCAAACCAGATAATTTCCTAGATCTTATAAATACCGTTGAACATAAAAATGTAAATTTTACAAAAGATATCCCTGTTAGTAGGAAGTCTCTCACCACAAAGCAAAGATTAGGTACTGAAATACATAATTTAATCAATTACGCATTACCCAAGGAGAAACTAGATAAAATCCCCACGAGATATTTCCTTCAAAACAACATGCTAATACGGAAATGATAACCTACTCTGGTTCCTGCATCTGAGGAGTAGACCATAATTCTACAGTTAGTCTTATCAAGATTGTATAGGGCTGAAGTGAACCAGCCCACAAGATTCCTTTAGGTGATCCTCTAGTTATCGCCAAGATCTATAACAAAATAAGCAGATACTCTTATGGGCAGGCAATCAAACATGACGCGGCCAAATATTGCTGAATATGTAAGCCTTGCCACTACTTAGCAAGGGTTACATATTCACAACGAAAAATTCTTATAACCCCATTATGCTCCATACCAACCTTTCAGTAACCATTCAATCGAGTCCTACTAGATTTTGTGGGACTGATGCCAAAAACAACATTAGAAAATCAATACTTATTAACCATGATGTGTGCTTCCACAAGATTTCCGGAAGCTATACATTTTCGACCAACAAAGTGGCTAAGTCTTTAATTCAGTTCTTCACCATGGTGGGATGACCCCGGATATTACAAATTGACCTAGGAACGAATTTTACATCCAAGTTATTTTAACATGTATTGTGAACTCTCAACGTGAAGTCCGTTCACTCAAACGTGTACCATCCACAGGCTCAGGGGCGTGGGAGCGATTCCACTTCACGCTCAAAACATTATTCAAATTTTTTGTTTATAAAATCAAAAGAACTGGGACGAAGGGTTATAGTCTTTAATATTTGCTGCTAGAGAAGCCCTACAGGAGTTGACTGGAGTTGTCTGTTCGAACTTGCGTTTAGACATTCGGTCCACGGCCCATTGACAGTATTAAAGGGAAACGGGATGCAAGAAAATTCAACCATCCAAAATTTATCAGAATACGTTACTCATTTCTGTACGAGATTATCAAAAGCCCGTGAATTAGCACGAGGAAATCTTAAATCTTCCTTAGGGAAAAAAGTCAAACTCTTATATAGATGACATTATTGTGTACGACAATAACTAGAGAACCCTTCAAAAAGAATTCACCCGGTTGAGAAAAGCTAACCTCACCGTAAAGCTGTTCAAGAGCGAATATTACCGAACCGAGGTCACTTATTTACGACATAGAATAAGACATGGTCAAATAACTTCAGTAGATGCCAAAATCCAAACCATTGTTGAGTGCCAAATCCTTACAAGTGTGAAACACCTGAGAGGATTTTTAGGTAAGGCTTGATACACAGAAGATTTTGTCAAACATATTCTCCCTCCCTTACTAACCGCTTTAAAAAGGACACAATTTTGACTAGTTTCTAAACTGTCAAAAAGCTTTCGACCAAAAGTTTTTGAAATCTCTGAGATACGGCAGAAAAAGAGAAAGGGATGGTAAACTCTTTTCGCTAACACGTGTAAAGATCCAAATTAGAAAGTCATGAGTCACGTGCCCAAAACTGAGACGTGAAAATAAAGACCGCCACCAGTCAGTCCCTCTTCAGACCTTAAATTGAATGGACGTCCAACTAAGTTTGCTATGATGTGCTATAAATTTGCATGTGCGGAATTGACAGAAATCTAATAAGGTTTCGGAGTTGAAAAGATTCATTAAATTGTTGATTCAAAGAAATCAAACTCCAGCTTGCCAAAAAAAAAAAACAGATAGAACGAAACAAAGCTATATTATCCGGAGAGGCAAGGAAAAGCTGTTTCAACTTGTTCTTCACTCAAACCCTAGACGAGACGAAAAAGGAAAAGAAAAGTAACTAAACAGAAATAGATTTCACAGATAAACTTTCTCCACAGCAAGGATAAAAAGAAAAGTAAAAAATAGTATAAAAGATAAAAAGAAATATCAAAGAAAATAGGAATATGTCCGGGGCATTAAAAGAAAAAGGAATAGAAAGAGGAAAAGAAGGACATTTTCAAAAACAGATGAGTCCTATGTTTCTATGGACTGTTTTGTCTTAGCCTGTTTTGCCATTTTGTTATTTGTAACTTACTGCAAGTTTGACATTAGGTCGTTTGTCAATATGACAAGTTTCAGCAAAAATAGAAGACCAATATGCCAACTGCAGGTCGGAGAATCTAAAATATATCAAGTAAAAGCATTCAAATACCTGGGAAGTGTTTTAACATATGATGGAATGTGTGACATGGTGAACCAAAGACATATTGACATGGTCAAAGACACATTGGTATGGTCACAGACGCATTTCAGAAACTAATCAGAGTACTGAAAGACAGGAAAATCTCTTTAGAAACAAAGAAAAGAGTACTAGATTTGTATGTGATATCTGTCCTTCTGTATAGAAGTGATTGCTGGGCGATCTCATCAAAGATAAGAGGAAACTTGAGGTAGTAGAAATCTAATTTTACTTAAGGATGCTGAGGATACCATGGACAGAGCACGTGTGCAACGATGAGGTGTTGGAAAGGATGCAAACAAGAAGAAAACTGATACTAAATATCAGGAAGAGACAAATGAGGTTCCTGGGACAATTAATGAGGTAGGAGGGCCTGGGTCGGATAAATGAAAGGAGGGTCGGATAAATGAAAGGATAGACAAGGAAAGCAGCGCGAGATGTAATTGTTAGGTCTGAGCAAATGTTTGACGGAGAGGCGTTTAGAAGAGATATCAAGAGAAAATTTATATCGTCACAAAGCTGCCTGATATAGGTATTTGCTTGTTGTCCTCTGCAAGATCTGTCTTGTGTAAGATCTACTGAGAGGGTTACTGAAACACATAAATTTAAGGGTAGTATCCATTGTTAATGAACTAATATAAAATTCCATTGTATGGATGACCACTCGTATGCAATGATGCCTGGCGACTAGGGCTGCTAGTTAATCCCTCTTTAAGACGCCTGTTCAGGCTAATTCGTGTTTGTTCAACACCCACAGAATACATTTGTGGTATGTACTGAAAATATACTAAGCAGACCTAAGATATAGTTTCTTGGAAATAGCGTGTTATCTCGCGTGAAAATATCCTGAACAAGACCAGGACGTTCCAACCGTCGGTCATGATGACTTATGACTTCGTACTAACACGGCCGTTGTTTCAAAAGGTCTCGTCTGTTCAGTTTCAAACACCAGGCTTGGATCAATCTATAGTATGGTTTTCAGACACTTTCTAAAGGTTGAGCCCGCTGAGATCATCTTCTCCAGACGGATAACATCAAGAAGTCACCTTCCAGACAAATCGACACTGGTAAGATTCGAATCCGAGTATCATAGTTAGAAATCGAACGTTCTAACCATCCACTGGACCAGTAGTCAAGGTTTATTATAACTCAACTAATAGTCAGCCAGATTGAATCAGTCAAGCTTTAGAATATGAATGGTTGCATTGAATAAGGAACAGATAATTAGTTAGAGCATATCGGAGTAGGACAGCAAACTCATCTAAACCATTACCAATCCTCAGAAGATTTTCACGCTTTTCCGGCTTTTGAAAAAGTTAAGCTAACTTTAGTGAATAATTACTCCTTCATTGCATAGAAGTGGGAGATATGATTGGTCGATAATTACTCCTTCATTGCATACAAGTGGAAGATATGATTGGTCGATAATTACACCAGCATTACGAGGGCTGGGTTTATATAAAAACGCATAATAACCAACTTTAAGCCAATTTTGTTTTTACATCCAACTAGCATAGATTAGTGGGTAGATACCAATGTTTATCTAGTTGGAAGCCTCGCTAGCGATTTGTTGTGAACAAGCTAGTCTTTTTTTTACATTTCCTCTGTGGGTACGCTCATAATGTTGCATCTTGCTTAAATAAGCTTTGTGCAGTAATGGCAAATTAAATGAACTCAGTAACTATTGCCGTTCTAATGAGTTCTATTCTAACTGGATACCGACTTTTCTAACCGTACTAAGTTAAATCAAAGAAATACGCTATAACCGATTCTTGGTTAAAGTACATCATAAGTAACTCCAATAGTGACGTCATTATTAACTGGCCAAGAAAATGAAATCAAAATTACTTTATCACCAAATTCACAAATTGACACGTTAATTCAGCGGGAGAACTCTGGAGGTTGAACTATTATTGCTATTGCCTGTCTTGCTGTAGATGTAGGCTTGCTGTTAAGCTAACTCCCTTTACCGACGCTTGTCTTTTACATCGCAGCTTTTAATAGAGTACTGCCGTCAAGCTTAGTTCTCCAATCCGCTTTTGCTCCTTATTCTTTCTTTCTTTCTTTCTTTCTTTCTTTCTTTCTTAATGACTCTGATATGGCATTTATATGTATGCTAGGCCTACTGAGCACTTTATGTGGTTCATTAATTATCCCATTATTTTCTGGCAAGAAAAGTTGTCTTTCACGAAATTATAATCTTTAATAAACTTCAATGTATATGAAAAAAAGAAATCAAATGTATTTTGTTTTTGCTTCCGAATTTAGTTTTAATGAATTTAAATTGCAAACTAGACCCCTTATTCATTTTTGCTTAAGGAGAGATTAATTTATATAAATATAATAAAAATATGAAAAATATTTTTCCACGCATACATACTAAGGATGAAGTCTAATTCATAGACAACTATAACATATACAATGAAAATGGGAACAATTACAACATATAAACATTTGATTATGTTTATTCTCATGTTAATTTTATGCGCCTACTCTTGCATGCTGACTCATCTCATGTTAGAAGAAAGCATTCAGAACGCTTTTCTACAGTAGGCTGCCATCTTTTCCTGTTTTTAACATTGTCCAGTTGCAATAAAGATGAGGATAACAGTCTGAACAATGTAAAAATGTAAATAATTACCATACCTCATCTGAGAAATATAGACAAATATTAATGTTTCTTTCATTTCAGATTTATAGAAAGAAAACTAAAATTTAAACATAAAAAATTACACTACGAAAAAGCGAATTCATACCGTGAAAGTTTAATAGAAAATTAATTTCTCAACTTTAGAGATAAATTGGCCATCTTCTTGTCCAGATCACGCACCAAATTTTTTTCTATGAAGCCTTCTTAAGGAAAAGTGTTTGTAAACAAGTACCAAACAAATGCAGATCTTAAATATAACATTGGAACTGAAAGTTGATCACTGGAGCCACAAGCGTTAAAACTGTTATGGAAAGCACTTCAGAAAGAGCTTGTTTATGCGACTAGGAAAATGGACACCATTGAAAAGAAGTCATCTTTTGTACTAAGGAGAAGTAAATGTCAGACCTTTTTCTATAACTTACTAAAATATCACAATTTATAAACAAAAAATAAACGAGATATTAAATATTGAAACACCTACGTGACATTTGGGCCACCCTGTATATAAGATTCAATCGATAAAACTCTTATGAGTTTGAATAAATCTTTTCGAAAGCCGGAAAACGTAACGGAGGAAGGTTTTATTTCCCCATTTTGACGCTCAATGTAGAAACTACCGAAAATATTTAGCTTTTCACTTAATAAAAACACATCACGGTTTCGATTTGGAGTATCGGAATTTACTGCATCATTGTTTTTTGTTGTTTTTTTTCCTTTGGGGCCATTAATAAGCGAAACTGTGGAATTTTTAATTAACTGCTTTGACCACGTGTAATTCGAACGAACGTAATTGAAACGGCAGAATACAAAAGACCATTTTATTCACTTTCACGCAGGCTAATTTTTGTCAGGTGAATTTTCTTTCTTCTTAAATTAATGAAAACTTTCTTTCTTCGTTAATCATTTTTATGGAAAAAAATCGAAAAAGACGTTCAGAGAAAAAATTTAAAAAGACATCACTGTAACTATGACAGCAGTGATGAAAGAAAATAACTCTAAGAGTAAAAACGTTACTGTCTTCATTAATACAAAAAAAAAAACGGAAATTTAAACACTTTAATGAAGGTAAACCGTTCTTGGTTTGCTAATGATTTAGTCTAGTGATTTTCGATGAAAATGTCACTAAACACAAATTGATCATTTATAAAATAATATTCTGAAGAAGTAATAGATTTTATTTATCAATCCGACAGATTTTTATTACTTTAAAATTTATTAATTCAATAATCCGGCAGATTCTTATCACTTTCAACTTTTCTTTTATCCTTTAAATATATTTCTAGTGTAAACTAGTATTTGAGGAGACACTCCGTAAATTTTTGTTAAACAGTATATTAAATAGTATATTTGTTTATTTTTGTCTCCCAGCCTGACTATTAGATAAACCTTATGAAAAAGAAATATACGCTCTTTTACACGACTTGAACCTGCGTTGCCCTGGGGAGAAGAAACCGTCATTTGATCCAACACGCTTTGACCGAATCAAACACACCATATTTTTCCTCGTGTTTTCCTTTTCCACATTTCCTTTTACGTCATGATTGTAATACACACGGAAGCCTGCAGAGGACATGGTCGAAACGTTCGGTAACAAAAGTAACAAGATGAGGATATCAGTTTGATTAAAATTACAGCCAGTTTAACAAGTCGCCAGAGAATTCGAACAGGTCTGTTAAAATTTTGTGAATTTAAAATAAAGGGCAGAAAAATATCAATTTGCTCGTTATGTCCTAAAACCTGCGAAACGATAGGTTCTAACACATACCAGAGGATATGTTCTGATAACTATCAGAGGATATGTCATAACACTTGCTAAATGATATGGCCTAACAACTGCCAAAGCATATGTCCTAATAACTGCCAAAGCATATGTCCTAATAACTGCCAAAGAATATGTCCAAATATCTACCAGAGAATATATCATAACACCTGCTAAACCATATGTCATAACAACTGACAAAGGATATATCCTAACATTAATCACGGGATATGTCTTAAAAGCTACTAAATTATATGTACTAACAACCAACATAAAACACCTGCAAAACGATAGGCCCTAATACCTATCAAAGGATATGTTCTAAAACCTACTAAACGATATGTCCTAACATCTATCAGCGGATATGTCCTAACACCTGCCAAATGCTATGTCGAAACAACTACCGGAAGATATGTCCTAACATCTTCCAAACGACATGCCAGAAGACATGTTTTAATAAACCAGTATATAAGAAAAGAGATAGAATCTCTCTCTTTAACTATAGGATGCCATAGTGAAAGGATGTGTCTTATTTCCGCTCTGTAGTACTTCTTAGTTCTCAGCGAATCAGCTGTCGCATTATACAGAAAATATGACCATAATATTTGTCTATGTTTCTGAGATAAACTATTGTAATTATTTACATTATTTACATTGTTCGAATTTTTGTCGGCATTTTGTTGCCATATTCACGGTTTCGGACGTTGCACGCTCCGATCTGCTTCTGGTATAGTGAAATATTGAATTGAACCCTCTATTTCGATTGCAGGGGAAATTGTTTTCGTTCCATATGTCATGTTACTTCCGGATGTTTTAGTTATTTCCATTTAGCTCAACTCTAATTTTGCTGTTTCCCATTGATGTAGGTAGGTTGAACTCACAACTCTTTGGTTGAAATCACTGGATCCAACCAACACTTATCCACTGAGCTGTGTATTCTTGAGGAAAATCTATTCCAGTGATCGAAATAAAGGTTTAGTTCAAAATTTGAATCACCTGAAGAACGTCGGAGCGTATACCGACTGAAACGTTGTGAATATGGCAACAAGGAAGAGAAAAATAGTCTGAACAATGTAAATATCACCTTAAGATGATAATAACAAGCCGAAAAGTAACTTTCCTCAAAAGAATATATTCAATCAGATTTTTACAAACACCGTATCAAATATCAATTCAGTGCTACAAACACCGTATCAATACCTATTCAGTGCTACAATATCTGTGATACAATGGAGCCCCACACAGAAGGAGAAGAAGTGTTTTTATTTTGATCTCGTGTATTTTTGTTTGATGGACCAGCAGATAGTTCTAAGTGACATCCCTTAACTGAAGGGGAATAGGGAGAAAAGTGACTTTTGTAGATCAAGTTGTAATAAAACCGGAAATATATCCGGGTGCTGGTATTAACTGTCAGGCATGGGATCAGGGAGAGTGCTGATTCACCTTCAACTGGAAACGGGCGTTTTTGCGTCGCGGTTTCGCATCCTCCATTTTCATAGTCATTACGGTGAGACGAGTAAATTGACTAAGAGTTGGCAGGATGAAGGGCTGTTATAGCAAATTTTGCTCCTCCTATCACCTGTCTACTTACTCGGCGAAAAGAAGCTTTGAATAAAAAAATTATACATAATATGGAAAACAGGCTTCCTTTTCTTATTTCTCGACGAGAGGTCCATTCATTCTTTTTTTCGTTTTGTTGCCTTGTGAGCAAGCATCGCGCCTATCACTGGCTTACAAGCAAGGCAATAAAGCTACTAAGACGCAAAGATTTACCTGCTATTACAAAATAGAAGAAAATATATTATCAATGAGAAAGGTTAATAAATTAACAAGATTGTTCGAATACAAAAAATAACGATTGACATTGCATTTAAATTTTTGAAGATCCAAGTGCATCTCCCATGAGAAATTAACTGACTAATCTGGATAAAAGAATTGAATACTATGACAGATTGTTTTCAGCAGCTTTGGTTGACAACAGCTCTGCCTCAGAAGTAAATGGCAACCTCCGGCGGAAAAAAGTCTTCTGTCTAATAAGTCATGTCTGGAAAAAGACATGATCGCCTAAGCGTGTATCACGTATGGCAATTAACTGACTGATTAGTTTTAAAACAGTTACAACCATTTAAAATTGGATTCTTGTTTTTTATAACAATGGTATTTTCTCAAAAACTTCTGAGAAAACCCTAACGTTTAGTGTATGCTGGGAGACAAAGCCACAGCGTTCCTAATTTTGTTATTCTGTAGAGAAAACACCCAAAGATATACAACGATAACACGAGTAGAAGATAGAATTGCGGTAGAATGTAAAGTGGGATATGAAAGTCAGCTTCCGTAAACATTAAGAAAGCTATTTTTCTTGGACAATTGGAAAGACCATGATGTGTGCTATTACTGCAATAAGTTTGATCATATAAAGTATTATGTTTCCTTGTCTTCAATGATTGGACCAATTTTCTATCTTCGACATTTTCTTCCCGTCTTAGCAACTGAATCCAACAACAACGAAACAGAAGACTAAATTTACGAAAGCAGAGTGTTTTGTATATTGGAAACTATTTCTGACAATTTAATACGCGTTGTTATAACCCTACCTTCGAAACGACGCTGTCCAGTAAGAGTTATTTGTTTATTTTACAAAAGATATTTTCATTTCTTACCAACGAAAATGCAAGCTGAACGCAAGTGTGATTCGTTTTTTGATAACCGTTTTTTATTCAAATTATAGTAAATATCTGTAGGCTGTTTGAGTCGGAAAATGTCAATTTGTTTATCCGTTATGCAAGATTATATATATATATATATATATATATATTCCTTTCTAGTCGTTCGTGTACCAACTAACCATGGAAAAAGTAAGTTGATTCCATATATAGTGAAAATAGAGAAAGTACTTCGGTTCACAATTTTTTCGTTATTTATCATAAATTAACTGCAATCTGAAAAGGTACCCGAGGAACTAGCATTTTTATTTTAACCCTTTTAGCCAGGGAAGGCAATAAAGCCAATAAGATGCAATGAGCTGCTGAGTTTTAGAGAGTATAAGAAAAATATGAAGCGGAGAGTACAGGAATTAAGAAGACAAAAGAAAATGATTGGCATTGCATATAAATTCTTGATGATCAAAATTGAAGAAGAAATTTTATAGCATATTTCATTATGCTATGAAATTTTCAGCCCACCTCGTACTAGGAAAGAAAGAATACAGTTATTAATAAGAAGAGTTAAAATTAACGCATGAAAGATTTCACAGATCTATTATTACTCCTTCCAGATCAGCTTATGTAGTTTTCAGCCCACCCCATATGAGTAGGTATTCTTCTTCTTTAGGTTTGTAAGGCAGTACAGGTTAAATAAATCCGATGAGAAAGCGTTTAATTGTTCCATTTTGTGTACTTGCTTATATCATTTTCTATCCGCATGCAGGTGTTTTGTCTCTAGTAAATTTTGCAAATTAGCCAAATATCTTTCTCATAAAAACAGAGCTTAGTTAGCAGTTCCAAATTATTTTTTAAAACAATGGCCTCTGTTCTGAAACATTACCACCAATCAGTTGTTAGATGGGGCAGGGAATGACTTGTAAGTTTTAACGAATTCAAAACAAACCTACCATCTTTTCCTCGACGTAGATAACCATTTTTAACTTTTTATTATCTGCTCGTTATTACTATTATTATTTTGCCATAAAATGAGGTTATTTTATTGAATGATTTTCGATTGGCGTAGAATTTTTCTCGATCGACTCCATCTTCTCCCATTTGTCCCGTGCTTTTCTTACTATATGTTCTCGCATGGAGAACAAAATTTTTCTGACTGACGGCCGTTCGGACTAAAATCTTATGTCCATGTTGCAACTGCTGGACACATAAATGTGCATTTACTGTTTCACTTCGTTATAAAACTCTAACAGAAAAATGCCCAAGATGACCCTTCTAAACACCAAACATTATCTTTCTTTTATGAAGCCCAGCTTATGTTATCCATTGTGATTTATCCTTTTCAAATACTGTATTGCATCTGAATTTCTGAGATGAGAAATCATTATTATTTACACTAAAGTTATATTCAGGAAGACAATAGTCCTAATATAATGTAACTACTGTTTGTTGTGTTGACAGAAATGTCACTCTGATTTAAATTCATGTTTTTCTTTTGCTGACTTCTATACTTACGGCTCTATCACGTTGAAAACACCGGTTCCCGTAAGATCACAAAAGTTAATGTGGGTCAGTACCTAGATAGGGATTTTCTTGGGAATAGAAGGTGCTGTAAGGTTGGATGTGCAGGTTGTGTAATGAATAACGGTTCCAAATTGTTAATCTGAGAGGTGATTTCCAATAACAGCCAGGTGCATTATGTTCCCTTACACGCAAATACCCTCGTGAGAGGTATGCATCTTCATCTTCTCTACCCTATATATGGGTTAATTAATAGGATTTTTGGCAAAAATCATTATAATCCATCTCCCACCAAAACAAACATACAACATAAAAAATAATTTCTAGTTTCAAGAAATGCTTAATAAGCCGTAGAAAACGAATAAATCAATGAATAGTTTCTATGTACAATTAGTAATTATGATGGTTTAACTGATTTAGTATTTGTCTCTATTTCTGAGATGAGGTAGTATTTACAGCATTTACATTATTTGGACTATTGTCCTCATCTTTGTTGCTATTTGTACGACGTTAACTCATGACGATCAGAAGAGACAATACTACGCAAGGAATAGAGTTCATATACCCCAGTGATTGTGTTAAAGGGTTCGGTTCTAAGTTTCTAGCATCTGAAGAAGTTCGGAGCGTACAACGGCCGAAACGTCGTATAAATGGCAACAAAGATGAGGACAATAGTCGGAATAATGTAAATACTGTTTGACTGATTTGTTTTTTTTTTTTAACGGCATATCAACTTTTTATGTAATGGAAGGATAATGAAAAGGATAAATCACAATGGATAACATAACGACGGAATTTAATTTTTTTCGGAGTTTTGGAGCAATAAAAACGTTATGTATGAGTAGGACCGAGCCGTCAAAAATTACAACAAAATATTCATATTAATACGCCCTCAAAAATGACGGCTAAAATGATGTACCTATATTGAGTAACTTATATTATGACATAAGAATAAAGATAGCAAAATAATCCAAAGGACAGGAGGGATATATATAGCCGAGAAATTGTAGGAGGATTTGAAATATTAAGTAAGTAATTCATCGAGTTTTTCTTCGACCTCGATAGAATGCAGTAAGCTCTGGATGGCCGTTTCGTCCAAAATTTGGGACTCATCAGCAGTACGCATCCACTACCAGGAATTGAAACCTAGACAGCTGCATCATTAAGCGAAAGTCATACCAACTGTACCACAGGCCCCGGTGACGAAGGGTTAACGAATCAAACTCGATGTAGCGCCGCTCATTCACATATTCCGTGTTGGAACTCTGCTGAGCTTCTTTTACCCATAGGACTCTGCCTCCCAGAGCCACTACTACTATCACGAAGCTGCTCACACTGGAGCATTATAATCCGGTTAAGCAACAATATTCAGACGAGAAATTGTAGGAGGATTTAAAATATCAAGTAATTTATCGAGTTTTTATTCGGCCTCAACAGAATGCAGAAAGCACTGGACGGCCCTTTCGTCTTATATTTGCGACTCATCAGCAGTGCGCATCCACTACCAGGAATTGAAACCAGACAGTTGAGCGAATATCATACCAACTGTACCATGGACCCCGGTATGACGCTCGCTTAATAACGCAGCTTTTAAAGTATACTGTTCGTTATTTTATGTTAAATATGTATCTTTGATAATTCCACTATAAATAACTATTGTTGGTAATTTTGCTATAAATATGTATTGTTGGAATTTTTTTTATATAAAAATTTTTTGCTGTTTTTTTTTAATATAAAAGTCTATTTTTATAGTTTCATTGACTTTTCTTTTTCTTTTGGCTTTCACTATTTTTTCATAATTGGGGACCGAGCAGGTGCAGCCACCCAGGAACATAGTGGATCCGGGAACAACTGTAATTAAAAGGTTGTTCTACGCTCCTTCCTACAATCTCTCAATGATAGAACTGGCTGCTGGATGTAATTTATCGTTATATGCAATGTTGGTATTTTTCTTAAATACAAATATATAGCAGGTAGGTTTTAGTATAAAAACGTACTTTTTGACATTGTTTGGGGGCTTCATTCTTTGTTCATAAGTCGGGCCAAAACAGGTGCTGCCACTGCGGAGCAGAGTGGATCTGGAAACAACAGTAATTACAAGGTGGTTCTACGCTCCTTAAAACCTCCAGTCTCTCGATAAGAGACCCTGCTGCTGGATGTAGTTCATAGTCATATCCATGACTACGCAACAGCACATGTTAAATAGGTTCTAAAATACGTTTTTCGATTGATAGTTCCGTTGCCAAGAGCAGTTGTGCGAGCATTTACTTTAAAGTGATGATCAGTGCAAGAAAATAAAACACCTTAAACTTTGCTTTTGTTGTTAAATGATCTTTCAGAAACGACATTAAATACCCATTAACACTTCGAGGATTTTGACATCTGCTGCTTACAGTAAATGGAGCAAAGATTAAATTGGAATTTTTCTTATATCTAAATCAGCTTCGCGATTTAATCTTACTCAGATACCCTAGGGACAAACTGTTGACTAATATCTTTAAAATCATTTTCATCTCATGCCACTGTTCATATATATATATATATATATATATATATATATATATATATATGTATGTATGTATGTAACGCTATCTTGTGGAGAAAGAAACATTTTCCCTAGTCTATCTTAACTTGTAAATACATACTTAATGACCTTTCATACACGGCACATTATCGATTGCCTTCGTTGATGCGAACGAAATACACTGTCCTTATATAAAAACAAATTTTGTTGTAGTTGTTGCAGAGTTCACTGTTTTCTACTCTTGTTCCACCCACTTTTACCAACTGGCAAGATTTCAAACCTGGGTTTTAAAGCCCATTTAGTGCTGAGAGCTCATCTGATTCTGTTTAATGCAACATAATAATGTCGTCAGTCCCTAGGGGACCACTATCGACCGACAACAGTTGATGCTTCATTCAAATAATTTTTTGTTTTGTTTTATTTTCTCTTTTTTTTTTAAAGATTGGACACCTTTATTTGCCCCAAGAAAATTTCAATGTGTTTCGGTTTTGAAACGATAAAAGAAATACTCGCAAATAACCAAAGTATGCTTTGAGAGATGCACTTTTCCTCTTTTTTACTGGCTGTAAAATACAGCTGTTGTTATAATGTTTTAAACGTTATTAAAGTCTTTACTTTCTATTACTTCACATATACACTGTGTGAACTCAGTTAAAGAAAAGTTGATAAAAGTATCATCTCTTCTCACTAAGAGATTAGTGCTATACAATTTTTATTTGAATTACACCTTTAAGCAGATTGGTTTCTCTGGAGTAAATATTTAGCTGAAAACAATGTCTTGTAGGTTGGGGAATTTTAAAGTGGGAATTTGAAAACCGTAAGTCAAACATGGTCGATATTATTTTCATATTAAATTGAACAGAAATAATTTATTAAACAATGCAAGAGGAAGGGCAGTAAACATTTTATGTAATGAGTGAAAAACATTTACAATGCTGTAAACTACTTGCATATCATTTAGTGTATGTGAACTTGTCGGAGTAAGGTAGACAATAACAGAGTCGATGATTTAAAATTATTAAACATGTTTCTGGGAATGAATAAGACCGAAGCAAATAGACAAGTGTCGGTGTCATAGACTTGAAAACAGAAAACATGTCGGGATATCTAGAGTTAACCTTGGCTGGTAAACATCCAATGACACGTGGAGTTCGTAAAAAACTTGTTGGAAAAGTAATATTAATATATTTGATTTTTATCATTAAATTTATTTTAAATATTTCCTATGATTTTTTTAATTATATTAATGTTTCCTTTTAATTTTTTTATGTGTTTTTAATATATTTCTTCGTTGGAAAAGTGTGAAAATTAAGCAACGTCTAGCCTGGTCAGTACTTAGATGGGTAATCGCTTCTAAATACCAGGAGTTATAAGCTTGGATGTATGGATGGTATAATAGATAAGGGTCTGGAATTGTTAATCGGATAGCTAACTTCAAAGTCCTTATGCGAACATACTCTTGGGAAATATATGAATCCGCCTTTCTTTCCCTCAGCTATGGGCTGCTTATTAAGATTTCTATTACTAAACCACTATTACTTCAAAAAGAAAATTATTTTAATATAAAACCTTTTTCTGACTTTAAATAATCTGAAAATGGTTGATAAGGCGAAGAAAACGATTCCATCAATGAAAATTGATAAGCTACACAGGCATATCTTTTACATATATTTACATTTTCTGGAATATAAATATTTTTGGAAACTAATTTGGTCACAAAGTGAGGGATCAGTTTATATATTGATTGTAATATTGAATTGATCTTCCACGTTATATCAACATTATTATTTCTTGTATGTTTATCAAATTGCGTATGAAGCCATCTCAACTCTACAATCTGAGTTAATTAGTAATACTTGTATCACTAAAAATCTGTTATCTTCAAAACATCTTTCAATCTAAAAATATTATCTGGCTTTAAACAACCTGCAAATGGTTAATAAGCCGTAAAAAACGAATCAATCACTGGAAACAGAGAGGCTACGGGTAGATGCCCATTAGATTTATTTACATTTCTTGGAATATAAATGTCTTTGAAACTACTTTGGCCAGAAAGTGAGGGATCAGCTTATATATTGATTGTAATATTGAATTGATCTTCCACCTTATATCAACATTATTATTTCTTGTATGTTTATCAAATTGCGTATGAAGCCATCTCAACTCTCCAATCTATGAGTTAATTAGTAATACTTGTATCACTAAAAATCTGTTATCTTCAAAAAATCTTTCAATCTAAAAATATTATCTGGCTTTAAACAACCTGCAAATGGTTAATAAGCTGTAAAAAACGAATCAATCACTGGAAACAGAGAGGCTACGGGTAGATGCCCATTAGATTTATTTACATTTCTTGGAATATAAATGTCTTTGAAACTACTTTGGCCAGAAAGTGAAGGATCAGCTTATATATTGATTGTAATATTGAATTAATCTTCCACCTTATATCCACAATACAATATCTTGTTTGTTCATCAAATTCTGAAGACTTGCATCACTGAAAAATGTTATTAACAAAACAATTCTTCGTATCTAAAAATATTTTCTAACTTTAAATAACCTGCAAATACTTGATAAGCCGTATACAAACAAGTCAATCAATCAATAAATAAATATGCTTCTTGTTTCTGTCTGACTTACCAATAGCTGATACGTATCTTTCAATTGGTTATGTAGTCATACAGGTGTTATAAATAATGATTCCATGAAAAGTTAATGAAAATTACTATATATATACAACTGAGATAGAGTTTAGTTATTCAGAACGATATTTAAAATGTAAGGTGTGGCTAAAACGATGCTGGGTTTTCCATGTATAAAGCAATTTCCATGCAAATGGGCAGTTTGTTTGATGTCGCAGTTCTAACCAAGGAAACATCTGAATTAAAAGAATAGAGTATGAAAAAAATAGTCGTTAAACCATAAAAAGAAAGTATTATCCTCACAACATAGATGAAAGAAAAAAGGAAATAATTATTCCATGAAATATTTATTGACACTAGGGGAAATGAAACTAAAAAGAATGAATTATTACCAAAAGACAGAATGAAACAAAGAAAGATAAACTTATCACCACATAGAATGAACAAGAAAGAATATTCCCACTATAGAATGAAAAAAGAAAGAATTATCTCCACGGTATGTAGTGGGAATAATTATTTACTTTACTTTCACTTAAACTATATGGTGAAAAGATCTAAGCAGATCAATTTTCATAACACAATTTCAACACTGTAAGATACGCGGATGACACGGAGTTGATAGTAGACACAGAAAGGAAAATGCAGCACCTCTGGTAGCAACAGAAAGCGAGAAGAAAGAACTGAGCATAAAACTTAAAAAAAAAACTGAATGTATGGTCATCAGCAAAAAAGGACCCGAATATGTCAACTACAGAGCGGAGAAACTAAAAAAAAATAAACAAGTAAAGAAATTTAATTACCTGAGAAGTATTCTGAGAGACGATGGAAAGTGCGACGTTGACATCCAAAGACGCATTGGCATGACCAAGGATGCATTTCAAAAGCTAAAAGCTAACCAGAGTACTGAGAGACAGGAAAATCTCATTGAAAACACAACAAAAAGAATGCTGGATTGATGTTATATCTGACTTTCTACGTGAAATTGAATATGGGACAATCTCATCAAGGATGAAGGCTTGGTGCAGCAGAAATGTGGTTTTACAGAAGGATGCTGAGGATAACATAGATTGAGAACGTGAGCAACGATAAGGTGTTGAAGAGGATGCAAATGAGAAGAAAACTCATACTTAACATCAAGAAGAGACAGATGAGGTTCAAGTGACACGTAATGAGAAAGGAGGGCCTGGGGAATTTAATACTCACAGGACGGATAAAAGGAAAGAGAAACAGAGGAAAGCAGCGCGAGACATATATGATAGGTTGAGCAAATGAATGGTGGAGTGGTGTTCAGGAGAGATATATCGATGGAAATTTTGAGAGAGACAAGCGAGTGGGTCAAGTGAAGGTCCATGAAGTCCTACGTCTTGAAGGAACACGGAACAAGAAGACGAAGAATGTAGTGGGAATAATTATTTCATTTATTATTCAATCTAGTAGGAATAAATTATAGTAAACGAAAGAATATTTCTACTACACTGAATCAAAGATGAACGAATTATTATCACTACCTAGAATGAACAAAGCAATATCGACACGCAATAGAATTCACTTAAGGAAACATTTTATTCCCACGACATTGAATGAAAAAATAGAAAGAATAACTAAAAATTATATAGAATAAAGAAAACGTTATTCCAACTGCATGTAATGAAAGATGAAAAGTATATTTATATCATATAATTCAGGAAAAAATTTTAAAATAAACAGATAAAATATTAAATTAAATTCTGAGAATAAACTAAATTAAAGATGAACAGCTGAAGAGCATAAATTTTTGACAGGTCTTTATAGATTAAAGTGGAATTTCGATGCCTAGCAACGAGAGCTTGTGAGCTGAAAATCACGAATTTCATACCTTAAACAGTTTTTATTTGCCTCAGACTTTGACAATTACTACGTCCATATCGTGTGCCAGAAAATCTGGTCTTTGATTCTAAGCCCACAAGACTATGCAGTATTTATAATTGACGCTTCTCTTGTGATATGACAAGAGGCAAATTCAGGTTATACTCATTGAATTTGATCAACATGAATAAACGGTATGGTCATATAATGATGGAAAAACATTTCGTTTCTCATTAAGGTTGGATCCTGGGAATGACGATAAACTGCATCCAGCAGCAAGACCTCTGATTGAGAAGTTTTGAGGAGTATGGAACTACCTCGTAAGTGCTGTTGTTCTCATGTCCGCCCTGACCCGGAGTGGTAGCACCTGTTAGGTTCTCAGCTATGGGCAAATAGTTAACCCCCAAACTGGGGTCAAACACTATGAAAGTATAAAGATACACTTTTAGAGAAATATATACATAAAAATAGACTTTTATAGAATAATATACATTTTGAAGAAAATTATTACCATAACACTTTTTTAAGGAAAAACATATTCTCAGAAAAACATTTTTGAATAAAAATTTTTTTTAAATTTTCAGTTTTCTAAAATAAAAAAAGAATAGTCTATAGGTAACGGACACACACACAGACACACACATACACAGAGAGAGAGAGAGACAAAGTTCCATTCATAAATAAGTTTAGATATAAATAAAATTAGACTTTTATAGAAAAAATATCCAGTTTTGAAGGAAAAATACCACCAACAAGACATTTTTTAAGAAAAAATATTACCAACAAGACAGTTTTGGTAGAAAAATATTACCAAGACATTTTTTAAGGAAAAAAAAAGAAAAATTATTGCCATAATAAATTTTTGAAGGAAAAATTATTACCAGCAATACATTTTTTAATTCAAAACTAGAAGACATCTTCAGTTTTCTAAAGTAAAAAACATTTCGTTAAAATCTGACTAAATCAACTTTTTACTGTAATTGAACATCAAAAAAATACCTTAAAACCCCATCTTTTTGGCATAAAATAATCCACAGAGGTTGATATGACGTTAAACAAAACTCAAACACAAACTCATTAAGGTTGCAGAAAGTCCTCGTTTTCGTTAATATCTATGTGTTTTAAGAAAACAGCGAAATTTTCACAGGTTAAAACTAGTATTAAGAATACTAGTTTTAACCTGTGAAAATTTCGCTGTTTTCTTATTTTAATACTCTAAATCTTAATATTTCAGTTAATGATTGAATAAGCGCATGACAAATTCTGTCACAATAAAATATCCGTAGAAATTCTCATGTTGCATCATAAAATAATTGAACTTGTAAACTTTAACAAAATATGGCAATAACAAAAATATCTCTCTTCTTTGTTCATATCATTTCTCCTTGCTTGCATTCGTTGTTTACAGATTTCTTGTCTCCTTTTCTGCTCGCAAACAATTTTTTTCTCTAACGTTCTCTTGATGCCTCTCTTTCTTTCTTCCATTACAATGGTTTTCTCCGGAAATAGGATGCATTTGCATAATACATTTAATTTTATTCATTACAGCAAAAGCGTGACACACGTAGGTACCTAGGTAGGTATTACTGTATTATAATATAATGATTACGATTTGCTATGTTGTTCACAGCGAGAATGAAAGGATTTATTTAATAATATAAATAAAAATAATCGGATGAAAACTATTTTTCTGAGTTGAAAGAGATTCAAGATGAAGACAGCAGAGAAAGACTTGAAATTATTTTTCAAAACAGAAAAATGCTATAAGTACAATAATATTCTCTCTCACACACACACTCTCTTTCTCGCTCTCTCTGTCTCTGTCTCTCTCTCTCTCTCTCTCTCTATCTATCTATCTATCTATCTATCTATCTACCTATCTTTCAATATAGATTGTATATATTCTACAATAATTCTCTTTTTATTTTATATTTTCTGTTCGATGTTTTGTTTCATTTAACATGCGTATTTGTGTGGACGCTATCCGGCGTTCCTATCTTTAATCTTTTGCCTGCATGCGCGTTCATATTTCTTTCTAAAACGTGACACACGTACGTACTACGTTATTAATATATGAATAATGAGACAAACTAATTTGGCATTTATTTCTTTGTAAGCAACGATGATTCAAACTTGTCTTGATGGGTTTTAATAATAGTTGGCCGACCATTGTACACCAAAAAGCTGTGTTTTTATTGGCCTTAGTGACCTCGATTTGCTCGGTACCTTAAGAAAGCACAAAACATTGCTTTCATCTATACATATTAAATATTTCGTGAAATATATTTTTTTACCTTAAGACAAGAGTCACTGAAGGGAAACAACCAGATTGAAAAAAATATTTTGCCTGGTTTTCATTGATGAAATAGTTGCTGAATTGTTTATTCTTTATTTTTTATATATAACATAAATATGAAATGTTTATTTTTTATTTTACAGTTTTGATAATAAATGATTAAAAATGCAAGTATTACCATTTTGCACGACCTGTGACAAAAGAAATAAATGCAAGGGCAGTGGAAATTTAATTTAATGATGTGGAAAGTTCAGAAATTGTCAAAGAATGTGTGACCCGAAACTGGCTCAGATGTTCCCAGCAAACTGACACCAGACCGGAAGAAAAAGCAAGCTCAGAGAAAACCTTTGCTGTTGAAGTTAAGGCCCTGCTTAGAATAGTTAAAAATTAGTCAAGCACAAACACGAGCACATTGTCAGCAGGACTTAGTTCTTCACAACGACAACTGACAATTTCATAAGCCCCACCTACTGAAAAGATGTTGTTGATAAGTTCCTTTTAAACTGACCAATGATCAGGCTCGACGGCGTGTGGATATTTGCAAACAGCCGTTGGCAAATCCTCAAGATGTCCGTTTTTGACGTCGAATTCTCTCTAGAGATTTAAAAATAAATCCATTTTTGTCATCCTGATAAGAAAAATTAGAGGCCTAGTTCAGACCAAGATTCGTAACTTTTAAAACAAGAACGGCTTGAACAGTAGATCATGTTGCGTCTTTAATAGAATTTCGATGGTGGGTTTTATTGTGATCTTGTCCTAGATGGTCATGGTCTGAACGCGGATCTTTATTGTTCTTCAGAGAAGTTGCCTTGAAAATAACTGTAGAAATCAGGGTTGATTATATTGCAGATTCTTCTTTGGATTTTCTTGAGAACCTAGAGATGAATAACAGAAGTACACAACCAGATGCGGCAACAGTATTCAATTCACGGACGAATGGTACATTTGTAAATGTGCAGGCTGGATTCTGACAAGAAAAACTTTCAAATAAATAGGACGAATGTATTGTTGCCAGCAAATAAAATGCTGAACATTTTGAATACGAATTAGATATAACACTGAAATCCGAATGTGCTTTGGAATGGCAACAAATGCATTTTAAAAACTAAGCAATATACAGTAGGTTTCGCTAAAACAAATAAAATATTATGAATAGTAACAATTTATATGATAGTTGATGCCGGGCAACTTCCTCACAGGAAAACAGAAAAGTAATGAAAATACTAAGCGTAAAACACAACAATTACTAAAAGTTGCAATGAATAGAAAGTCGTAGAGAGACATGAACGCCCATATCCTAAAGAGACATGACACTTGGAAGAAAAAGAAGCTTAAACGTAAAAGTATTCCCAAGTATTTTTACAATACATTTATTTTTAATGTCAAGTCACGGCAGAAAATAAGCTACTAAAGTCTGCCCCAAAATTGATTTTCTTTATTATGTTGAATTGATATAACTTTTTAAGACAGAAAAAATTCAAAGTAATCTTTCCCTTAGAATAGCTGACAATCAAGGCGAGACAGTTTAATAAAATTTGCAGGAGTAAGCGTCCGCGTCAGTCAATTATAGAAATTAAATGAGAAACGTTTACACAGGAGAAAAAACACTCGGAGAAGAACCTTAGTTGCTATTTATTGTCGCAATATAAAGACAGGATTCGTGGTACCACAATCTATGGATAAAGGATGCAGAGATCAGCTTGCACGCTTAACCACGACGATTACAACAAAAACATATCAGCAAACATCAAGTTACTCTAGCATGCCGAACATCTCATAATACCGCTCAGAGGCTGAGTCAAAAACAGCTTCTGTATGCAGTGTACAGGACTTTTCGCCCTCTGATAACTCACAATGGGAGAATTTTTACCAATATGTTGTTTAGTCTCTTTATAATGAAAAATTAAAGACAAAATAATCATAATCCTATGATAAAATCAGTATTTAAACTGAGTATAAAATACAGTTTTTCAAATTGTTGTATATTAATAGTGTCATTATATACAAAGAGAAGTCGTTGTATTTCATCTCTTTTACAGTGAAGCCCAATTAATTTGCATCTGCAGTTGAGATTTGGGTGTTACGCTCAAGTAAGTGTTAAATACCAACGTATATTGGGCCTTCTAGCCTTGAATGAAAATTTGTCTAAAAGAAATAATTCAATAATTTAGAGATGATACCGAAAAACAATGATATTTTCTTTATCAAGAGGACACATTAAATAGAGTTGCAATAAAGCAATTAATAAAGAAAATATGGAGAGGCAAGATCTCATATATATATATACATATTTTTAATGGTTTAAAATTTTATTATGTCATTAAAGACAACAAAAATTTACTTTAATCGGCCATGCCAAATTTTAAAACAAAAACACCGGTCGACCGGTTTCGTCCCCTTTCACCAGAACTGTAAAACGGGGGAAAATTATGAAAGTAAAATCTGTCATGGATGAAATTAATGAACTGAAGAGGAAAAACTCTTTTTTATTACTTTTACTAAAAGTTATTACATCTAAAGATACTAGAGGCCCAGCAGAGCAAGGCCAAGCGAACACTCTCTTTGTTTACAAAGAGAGGACTCCACTGTACTAACAGTATCATGAGCCACATTACAAAACTCATCGTCCGTATTCTGATGAATAGAGCGAGAAGCAGAATCAGACTAGAGATAGAAAAATGATCTCACTTTCTGATTCGAATTGCAAATGTTCTTTCTTTTCCGATTTTTAAAACTTTCTTGTTGTCCACATTTTGCCTGCATGGTATTCTCAGCATCTTTTTTTGTAAAGCCACCTTTTACGTAATGTATCGTCTCCATCTGTGAGGAAATTATCCGTCACTTAATGTCATATAGGAAGAATTATATTTCATAGCAGTTCGAGATTTTTTAAAAATTTTTCCTTATTTTGAATATGCATTTTTCTTTATAACTCTGCATCTTTCAATTTCTTTGTCAAATATATCGTATCTGCTAAAACGTTATACTGCATTTGATAGTTTTTAAATCTCCAATTCGTGTCTCGCATCTTGCGCAATCTATTTTGCTGACAAACATACATCTTGGTATCTTCCAACTGATTAGTCTTTTCTTCTAGTTTTTCTTGACGAACATGTCTAGGATCTCCTGCAGTCTACTTTCTGTGTCTGCCATAAACATTGGGCCATCACATCCTGATAAATTTGTGTTCGCTAATAAAACTTACTAATACATCTCTTACGGTCACCTTGTTGTTTAACTTAAATAAATCTGGTGAGAATAAGCATCATTGTCTTACACTAGTTTATATTTGTATCCACGTGCTCAATTCGTTTTACAAGTAAGAAATACTACGGGATTGAACATCTATCTCAAATAGGTAAATATAACGGAAAAAATTATGTTACGTTAACAAATTTTGATAGTCATAAAAAAGTGGATACTCTACAACAATGTAGAACGCCAGATTGCGTGGTCTATACCAAATGAAACTACACCATCTCTATTACTAGCAGATCTTCATCGAAAAAAGGTGATGCAGTGTAGATGTTTCCATTGAAAAGAAGTTCTCTATAAAGTTATTTTTTTCGGAGATCGACGTCATTAATTCAAACACTTGTTATTCCCAGTTAGACATGGCTTATATGTTTCCACTTAAGATTAAACTTTACTTCCAAGGAAAATGGTGAATTTTATTTCTAAATGTTCTCTGTTGAAAAAGAAGAAAACGACTCTGAAGATAGAATAATGAAACATTCTTAATCATGAAAGAAAATGAGAAAATAATTAAAACATGTCAGTGTGAGAAATTTCGAAGAAAAATAGATTGAAGGAAATTACAGTTTACCCCAACATGTGTTATTCTCTTATTAAAAATTTTAAAGTTATTTCCCAAACTTAAGTATTGTTAAATTTAACTTTTAGCACTCTGCATTATTAATATTACTTTCTGTTCTACCTCATTTTTTCCACGCTTCTCAATTAGAGTATACTTCTTGTTAATTTTACTTTAAGTAGTTTTCTGTTGCTCTAGCAGGGTATGGCAACACAACTATGAAATTCGAACACACTATTGTCCAAGGATTAGAGTCACCTTAAATGGCAGAACAAACTTTTCCTACAATAACTGAAGTTACATATAAAGTGTAAATGTTTTTCACAGATTTCAATTTGAGAAAGTTTGACAGGCTAAAAATTTTAAACTTGACAAAAAAAGTGGGAAAAAAAGCTAGTAAGTAATGTGTAATCCAACATTTTCATATTCCAGATATTTTTGTGTGTTTTAAGAATTTTTTTCTTTGTTTTTATTAAAGATACATTTTTCGTACAACAGGACATCGTATTGATGCAAGAACGATTTCTGATTGTCTACTTTTACAATTTCGACGAACTGTTACATCCATCTTCCCGTCGGATTCACACATGGTCTGATTAGCAGCTACTTGGTCTGACTACTCAATGTCCTCCTTTAATGAATATCTCGCACGCGAACTTCAGAGTAGACACAAAATGCGAGCAAATATTTGACAGAATATTCGGTTAATTTTAAAAATGTATTACTTGAATAATATACAATGTCTAAGAACTTAAAAGAAACTATACGTAATTAAAAACTGAATATTTGCAAAATATTATGATGATATCTTAAAGGTCATGCAATTGTTATCTTTCTTCATAAATTTTAAATTAATTAAATTCTATTTTATGTTGGTATCCATTCAGTCGGAATATTGTATCTCATTAATAATATTCATTAAAAACTTTTTTTATTTTTAGAAAAATGTATTAATTAAAAGAATAGTTCCAAATAATGCGACCAAAATGAACTGAAATTGTTTAATTTGTTCATTTTATAAAATTTTAGTTCATGCAAATTTTGAAAATTTCTATTTTACAAGTACTGGAAGTGGAATAAAAGCATTAATGACACATGTGCTAAATCCATCTTAAATTTCAGTTTATGTAATTATCAAGTACGAAACACTTCAAATACCTCGACATGTGGTTAACTTATAACGAAATTTAGTTCAGGAGGATAAGCTGAGATAGTGGTAGTTTTTCCAACACTGACAACTACTACACAACAAAAACATAAGTTTGAAAATCCGAATCATGTTCTTAAATAGCCTCCTTAAATAGAGAAACTTATAAAGATGTTCGGCAAGCTAACAAACCCGTTCAGAAATATTTAATATCGCATTTCTAATATCAATGGTTTAACTAGCTTTAAAAGAGTGAGGCTTGTGGGTCTGATTGAAGACCATATTCTTTTGCACCTTTTGAACTGTCACTACATAATAACAATGAAAGAACTATAACAAATAAGAGAACCCACATCACTCGAGGACTTCCAACAGCAGCAACAACTAAAATGAATAGCATATGTAATTCGTAGATAAATAATGACATAACTGAAATGTTGACATTCCTCACTACTTCAAATAGAATGTTAGGAAAGTAATCCTTATCAATACTGAAAAGTTTGATAACAGCGACTGGACTTGAAAAACCTATTTTACTGAAAGATTGTTTTAAGAGAAAGATTTTATAAGTGTCAATTAGCTGCTCAGTCAATGAATGCCAAATGTTTTCTTATAGGGAAGCGGCTAATATTATCGTTACCGTTTTTATTTACTACAAATTCATATTTACTGTTGCAATTGGAAGAACAAGGATTAGGAGAGATAGTAAAAAGTTGAACTTTACTAAAACATAAACGACAGAAAATAGTAGCGAGACATGATTGCGTAGAACCTGAAGGTACACGACACATGAAAGCAACACCGTTGACATCGTAATGTTTCAGCTAATCGATTCTCCAAATTTCTTCAGATTTAGAACATGTAACTAAAATAGAGGAGCTATAATTTTAGTAATTTATGTGACACAAATGATTCTAATTGACATATAGAAATGTTTGTATTATCTTCCATTTTAATCCAAGGTAACAACCTTGTATTTAAATGAACACTGGTCTGTTCAACAGGATAACGTAAGATTTACTTCATTTTTTCCCATTTTCCAACGAGGTTTAGTCCTCATCCAAAAGCGCTTAACATCAGTCCTACTCTCTAAGAAAACTGTACATTAATTATTATTTTAAGTTCGCAATCTATTTTTGCCAAAGGAAAAACACTTGTGCTTCTTTATCAAATGTAAATCTCACAACAGCCTTAAACAGGAATGACAGACATTGTAATAACTACACAAGCATCAAAAAGAACGATTGGCTCAACAGTTTAAATTACACTCAGATTGTTGCTATAAATATGCGTATAACCCCCTAGTATGTGTGTTGTGGTGCGTTATGGGTGTCCGTTATGGTGCAGTGAATATTGGCTAAAAACGAGTTCGAATTCCATTACAAGCAAATACTATTAGGAAAGTTATTAATGTATCTCTTCCCACAAGTTTTGGGTCAAATAACAGGATAGACTGGATCCTGTAGCCTTGGTTGGCAACCAGTATACTGCAGAAATGAATGTCAACTACTGCGGGAAAACTTTATGCCCAGTCAGTCATGTCTCTTTCGAGACATTGTTATCTCAGCGTGTATTACGTATGGCAGTTAATTGACTGACAACTCGATGAGTATGTGACAAAATCCATGTAAAATAGGGTCTAAATTTTAAGATAACTTCTTCCAAATCCATATCTTATAAAGAATTACACAACATTAAGCAAACACTTGTCATTAATGGATTTCCTAACTCCGTTATTGATCAACAAATTAAAATGTATCTCAACAAACTTAACAATAGCTCTAACAATATTGATAATATTAATAATAATGGTGTACATCAAAATAAACATAGCACTATTAACTTATACTCTTGCAATCAAATACATAATAATTACAAACAAAATGAAAAAACTCTCAAAAACATAATACGTAGAAATGTTAAACCAGTGGATAGTAATAATCAAATTAAACTCATCATATATTATAAAAAATTCAAAACAATTGACCTCATGGTCTCTAATATTCCTACAAACACTCAACTAAATCCTCGACAAAAAACCAGTGTAGTGCATCAATTTACATGCCCGTTCAGAGATTGTATCTCTGGTACTAATAATATACCCACTACATATATTGGTTTTACTACAACCACGCTCTACCGTAGACTTACATGTCATCTTTCTGATCAGAGTACAATTAAACAACATTTCTCAGAAAAAATATAACCATGTAGGTAATATCAGACAGATTTTAGTCAACAATACAATAATCCTCACTCATACACATAGTAAAAAGA
The DNA here is from genome assembly GCA_037127315.1 of Ascarosepion bandense. NCBI lineage: Eukaryota > Metazoa > Mollusca > Cephalopoda > Sepiida > Sepiidae > Ascarosepion > Ascarosepion bandense. The sequence continues at coordinate 7,089,151 of JBBBDQ010000181.1, read as the reverse complement.
ACCTTCACATATTGAAGCCATCTACATTAAATCCAAACAACCCACACTTAATAGAATCACGTTTAAATCTGGTCATAACACATTACATTGCATCTAAATATATGGTTCTGTTATCATTTCGATCTCTCACTCGGTGTGACGTCATAGAACCGCATTACAATTTTGCGAACTGCGTTTGCTATTTTTGGTAACTGTTGCCGTTGCTTAGCGGAGTTTTATGTCAACACAAGATAAGATCGTCGCTGATGGTGGATGTTTTTGTGTTAACGTTCTTGTAACCTCTTTGAAGATGACTAATGTGAGCCGAAAGGTTAGAACCAACTTATAAAAAATTATCCAAATGTTAGAGAATTTTTGTCTTTATTCTCAACTGAAATTAAAGCCAAAATACGATGTTTAGAACGGCTCATGATTAAACATAATATACATTCATTGTCTCTTATATTTAACAGTATATGTTTACAAAATTATCTGCTGCCTCGATACACTATATATATATATATATATATATATATATATATATATATCGTTAATAACATTACAAAATGAATCTTTTCGTAGGATGTTAAATTTTCATCTTTTTTAATACACGTATTTCTTTCGATTTTCATGTTACATATAATCATGTTACATTCGAAAAATGAAGCTAATGTTGTTTGCTAAAAGGAAGTGAACAAAAATTCAAGAAATGTTTTTAACTTTATAAAACAGGTGAAATAGTAAAACTATAGTCATTTTGTAATTAAATTGGGGAACAAAAACTTTAAAGTCCTGAAGAAGGTCTGAGCGTACAACGACCGAAACGTCATGAATTTAGCAATAAAGGGCAGGGCAACGGATGGAACAATATAAATAGTTTGAATAAAGACCTTTCTTTACATAGTATTTAAAAACGTGAAGAAGGCTAGAGTGTACACCTACCGAAACGTGAATGTGTTAATAAAGAAAAGGGCAGTGGTTCTAACAATGTAAATAGTTTAAAAACTGTACTCGAAAAATATTTAAAATCATGAAGAAGGCCTGAGCGTACAACGATGGAAACAATAAAGGTGTGGAGAATGCTTCTGACAATGTAACTTGTGTAAATAAAAACTATACTCTAAATAATCATTTCACCCCAATCAAGGCAGTTTTACTGCTGCTGGTGCGCAGGGGGTTGCATAAGAGAAAAAGGAACAAATTACCGAGGTTGTCAAAGAATGGGTAAGAAAAATATGAGAACACTAGTGTGAAGAGAGCTGATGAGAGTAGAGTGGACGGGGAAAAGAACATGAGGAAAAGGATGCGAGTCAGAGAAATAGGAATGGGCAATTGACCTTACATTTAAATTCTTGGAGATTATATCTGTCAGGGAAGCAAGTATACGGAAGGGAACTCTACAGATGGGAAGTGTGAGAAAAGAAGCTAATAGAGTAAACGATTAGGTAACATTTTATTGTTTTTACTGTAAAAGGGTGGACCTAGTTGCTAGTCTATTAGCTCGAGTAAATTCATGCATCAGATAGCTAAGCTCGTCAGAGCAGAAGCCGTGAAAGTATTTGCAAAAGAGACAGAGGAATGCCACATTACGCCGGTGAGAAAGTGACCGCATCTGAGCTACGAAATCGGGATCGATCACATTGCAGATTCTCCGTTGGATTTTGTCAAGAACGCCGTGGTGAAAAAGGGAGGGGCACCTGACCAGATGTGACAGTAGTATTCAATACACGGACGGATGGTAGATTTATATATGTGCAGGATGGATTCAGACGGGAAAAACTTCCCGACCCGACACAATGAACTTACTTTCTTAGCTGCAGATTTAGCTATTGATTCAATGTAGTGATTCTACTAGAGGTCTGTTAAGAAAGTTAGGCTGAGGAGGCGCAGAGCTTTGCTTTCAGGGATACTCCACTAATCCATGCTAATGGGGAGAAATGGCAATTGTCTATGGTGGTTAATAAATAGCAACTTCGTTTTAGATGTATTAAAATTCCCGAGATATTTCTTACCCCAACCCATCACAGATTCGAGGTCCTTTTCAAGCTCAGCAGCAAGGTTTGCTTTGTCAGCCTCAGCGGGGAGAAGGCCGGAGCGTTCAACTGCTAAAATTTGTGAATGTGATAGTAAATATGGGGCCAATGTGAATAGTGTAAATAAAACCTAAATAAGATTTTAAAACCTTTTAGAGATCAAAGTATTTAAACTTCTTAAAATATATTTTCTTCTCATTGGAATTTTCAAAACTGCTCCACCTGAATATATTGAATTTACTAACTTCCCCGGTTTATACAAGGTGTTTGAATTTTACCCATTACAAATACATACATTTAAGAGGCCAGCTTATATTCAGACCAGTTTATTAAATTGAAAATAATTGGAGACACGAAAAGTTATTACATCTTTAATACCTGGTTCTAACATACGAAATACCATGTCACAGATAACATCCCAGATAACGTAATAAAAATATTACTGACATCAGCATCATAGATTTGGTCTTTTTAAATACGGCTCGTACATTGTGTCTGGCTGCAAAACACATGTAAGTAAACAAACGGGACAATCCAATAAAATAGTTCGCCTCCGCACACATAAACAATAAAAACATTGATATAGTACCCAAGATATTAAAACTTAACTGAGATATCTGGTATAAAAGAGCCATAAACACATACATCCGGAACAAAACGGAAAGCAGGAAAAAATATATTATGCATAATACTGTTTTCCTACTTCGGATGAAATATAAACAACTGATTACAAATGTGCAAAATGTGCGCTGTGGTGCAGTGAATGTCTATTCGGAATGACAAATCAGGGAGCCGAGTTCGAATTCCAGTTGAATTTCTTGCATTCACTTACGTACAAATGCCCTTGGGAAAGGTATTAATCTGTTTCTTCTCTCCTGTTATTGGTTAATGATAGGACAGATTAGGTTCTATAGTCTTGGCTGGAAACCAGTCTACCGCAGAAAGCAATGGCAATCTACTGCGGGAGTATCTTCTGCCCAGTCAGTAATGTCTTTTTCGAGACATGATCGCCCAAAGCGTGTATCACGTATGGCACTTAACTGACTGACTCACTGATAACAAATCGACATATTGAAGGAAATCTCAGCCATAATCACTTATATTCAAAAGAAAATGGAAGCCAGGAAACATTATATTATATATAATAGTGTTATCATAATTCGTTGAAAATAGAATGACTTAATAAAAATTGATAATAATATGATTGACTACATCCAGAAGAAACGGAATGTTGGAAAAATCATATTCTTAATGCACATATAATATTTCTGAGAAAATATGAACAGGTGATAAAAAATCGCACATATAAAAGAAAATCCAAAAGATCATCTTCTACGTCTAGAGGAAAACGGAAGCAAGTAAAATTATATTATTTATAATACTGTAACATCGCTGCTGTTCTCGAGAAATACCTCTACTCTGCAGGAGACTGGGGTAAGAACTGGCTTGTAAAACGAAGCTGCCCTCTGTCAACCACTAGAGGCAGTCCCTCCTACTCACCTTCACAAGCATAGACCTAGTGAGTCTCCCTGAAAGCAATACACTACGCATCGTCGATTTCACCCTCTCTCTTCTGACCTCAAGTGAAACCATTATATTGAATCAATATCTAAATTGGCAGCTAGGAAGTTTGGGTGCCTTTGTCGGGTCAGGAAGTTTTTCCCATTTGAGTCCATCTTGCATATATACAAATCAACCATCCGACCGTGCATTGAATACTGTTATCATATTTTGCCGTGATTGAGTATTTATATATTTATATTTACATGTGATAGTTTTGAACTTGCGTTTTGTGTTGTGTTTATTTAGCTTTGTTGGTATTTGTTTTAATTTCCCTTAAAAATTGGCATGAACTTCCCGGATAAGCCAACAGAAAGAAGTTTTAACAAATGGTATATATTATGAAATTTAAAGAAATAAAGGAGGACTGCGTTCGCCTATGTACAGATGAAAGCTAAAAGCTAGAAAAATTATATATAGTTTTAATTGGTGTCAATAAAACTTGATCAAAATAACATTACGGTATCAAATTTTATTAACTAAAGCGCATATGACCATTCCAAGAACCCTTAGAATAAAAGTGTTACTCCCATGGTATGACAATACGGAGTTTAAAAGTTGATATAAGAAAGAAAAAAGACAGATCACGAAGAAAGATCTTAAGAAAAAATAGTAAAATATTAACAAAGAAAACTCAAATATTGCTAACTCTACGAGAAACCAATATCTCCATTTAATTGAAAACGAAATGAATGGAGCCAATGCTTTAAGATGTGAAAAAAGCGAAAACTCATGCAATCACGACAAACAGAGAAAGTATATCGTACTAAAAAAGCGAAAAGTCACATTTCAAAACAGACATAACTAAAAATGCTTGCAGAAAAATAAAAAAATCAAATCTTAACAAAATCTATCTCCAAACATAAACAATAACGAACCTTTTGATGAGGAAATTATGATAGCTCTTTAAAAACTAAAATATAATAAAGCATCATTTGACATAGATGCAGAATATTTGCAAATAGCTTAATTTCTTTCTGAATTCAATAACAAGTTTCTAAATATTTGTCTATATTTCATAGATAGACATTGTAATTACTTACATTATATACATAGTTCAGAATGTTGTCCTCATCTTTGTTGCCATATGCACCTTCAGTATTTGTTTATAAATCTGATAAGAGGTATTGCAATTATTTACATTTTTCGGATTGTTTTCTTTATCTTTGTTGCCATATTCACGTTCAATAATTGTGTATATTTCTGAGATGAGATATAGCAATTATTTATTTGATTTTCATTGTTCGGACTGTTGTTCTCATCTTTGTTGCCATATTTACCTTCAATATTTCTCTATATTTTGAAGAAGAGGTATTGTAATTATTTACACTATTTACATTGTTTGGATTGTTGTCCTTATATTTATTGCCATATTCACGTTCAATATTTTTCTATATATGAGATGTCAACTGACGTTGCACTTATGCTTTTGCAGATTGAAGCTATCACGGGAGCAAGCATAGAAAAGACGGAAAGTGCTAGAAAAGAAACTTCTAGAGAAGAAGTAGAGATTACATTTGTATATTTTGACTGTAAATAGATAGGACCTTCTTGCCAATCTAGTTGCTCGAAGTAAATTCATGAGAGCAGGGCATAATGGATGGAAGCTCATCAGATCAGAAGCCGTGAAAATACTTGTAGAAAAGACAGAGGGTAGCCATATTCCGTCGGTTAGAAAGTGACTAAAGGCGAGCTGCAAAATCGGGACCGGTTACAATGCAGATCCTCTTTTGTATTTTTTCGAGAATCCCGTGAAAAAACAGTCCAGCATGTGAACTACAATTTAGAGATACCAAAATTAAACAAGTGAAAAAATGTAAATATCTAGGATAACAAAAAATGCGTCACAGCAAAAAATGATTTCTAAAAGTTAATCAAAATCTTAAGAGACAGAACAGTCTCAGTAGAAACAAAGAAATGATTACCCAGTTGTTGTGGAATATATGTGGTAGTGAATGCTAGACAATGTCATTATACATTAATAGGAGACTTGAGGCAACAGAAATATAGCTCTACAACGAGGCTGAGAATAACATAGGCTGGTCATGTAAGCAAAGACAAAAATAGAAACAAAAAACACTAAGAGTGCTTGGAGAATTTAACATTCACATCACATATTGAAAGCCAAAATGACATAGGAAAGGATCACATAGTCTATGTCAGTCAGTTAAGAGCCATACCTGATACACGTTTGTGCGATCATATCTCGAAATAGACATGACTGACTGGGCAAAAGATTATCCCGCAGTAGGTTGCCATTACTTTCTGTGATAGACTGGTTGCCAACTAAGGCTATAGAATCGAATCTGCCCTGAATATTTAACCTATAACTAAAGGGAACAGACGCTTGAATAACTTTCCCAATTGTATTTGCACGTAAGTGAATGCAGGGAATTCAACTGGAATTCGAACTCGGTTCTCCGATTTTTCGTTCCGAGCCGATATCTACTACACCATAATGCACATTCAAATAATCTACGTACGGAACTTAAATTTTTTACAGAACAGGTCTCGGAGATATAGAAAAAATGACTAAGAGCCATAAATCACATGAAGTTGTGGAGATCCATGATCATCTATGCTCTGTAGAGACACGGCATTTGGAAGAAGAAGAAGACGAAGAAGAAGAAGAAGAAGAAGAAGAAGAAGAAGAAGAAGAAGAAGAAGACGAAGAAGAAATGGGTATTAAGCATAGCAATTAACTGATATAATAAATATAAAGGAACAAGCCATCCACAAAGCTTACTTTTAAAGACATCAACGCCTTTTTGTGAGATCTGAGTAGTCAGGTAATATGAGTTTCTTCTTTCATTGAAAATGACTCGAATTGTCATTTTGTTTTCATTTTACATTCGAATAAATCCGAAAATTACAACGATAGAAGTAAATTCGATATGGCCGTGATTGCGAAATAATCTCCTCACACAAAAAGAGACTTGAAACGATAGAATGAATGAATCTGAGAACACCAAGGAGAAAACATGTGAGCAACGATGTAGTTTTAAAGAAAATAGAAAAAAATGCGCTTTTAACATGCGTGATGAATACATTATCGGAATGAGAATTCGAATTCCAGTACTTTGCATTCACTTACACGCAAATACCCCTGGGAAAGCTATGAATGTCTTCTCCCTCCATCTATGGGTTCAGTAGTAATACATATTGGGTTATATAGCTTTGTTGCCTATAGAAAGAAATGGCAACCTACTACGGAAAAATCTGCCTACTTAGTCATGGACCGAAAAATACATGATTGCCCAAACGTGTATCACGTATGAAACTTAACTGACACATCTGGATAAAAGAATTGAATAGCAGGACAGATTGGGTTCTATGGTCTTGGTTAGCAACCAGTCTAGAGCAGAAAGTCATGGCAACCTACTGCTGAAAAATCTTCTGCCTACTCGGTCATGGATTAAAAAACCATGATCACCCAATCGTGTATCACGTATGGCACCTAACTCACTGACTGCCATTTCACATCAAATCAGAAAAAAGGCAATTTCTAGGGTACATAATAAGGAAAGAGCGCTTAGAAAAATTGATACTCATAGGATCGATTGAAGGCAAGAAGGACAGAATCAAACAACGCGTAACCTAGCTAGCGAGCTTGGGTAAATGGATGGCTGGCAAAACAGTGTTTAGAAGAGACAATAAGAATTTATTAAGAGCTGAAAAGAACAGGATATTGGGAAACGCCATGATCGACTATATCATGAAAAAAATGGTACAAAGAAAAAGACTTTTCTAGACCAAACCTTTCAGCTTATACTATGCCGTGATTGGCCTATTTAATCTTATTTTAATATATACCGAATTCTCGATTAACGACTTACCTGTTTAATGACATCCAGACTTGCTAGCTAGTAATAAATCTGATTAAAATAAAAAAGATAAACCCAACCAGTCTGTATTGTACGCCGTCTGTAAACTGATAACAGAACGTTATCGCTTTCTTCAAAATGAATCAGAATAAACGGAAAAAATAAGTGAAAAGAATCCTTTGTATTGCATTTACAGTATGCAAACGGAAGTAATATACAGAATGCAGGACTGATTTTTTAAATTTCTCTATTGTATTCACTTTTCAGTATAATAGTTACCGTACAAAGACTTTAAATTTAATTAGAAATGTTACGTATGAATCAAAAGTGACATTAAAGTTATCTGAAGCTGGTGACTCATACTCAATATGGGCGTAATATGCTAAAAATAGAAGCTAAGTATCACTTCTCATTTAGTAACCAGGTCGCCAGAATGAAACCTAATCATTAGTCTGTTCTAAAAAGATATTCAAATCAAGCAGTGAAAATCATTTTCATCAACTAGGATATGTTAGTCACTTTCATGTGTGGATTCTACTTCATGACAAAAACCCTACTGAACTGTATTTCTTTGTAAAATTCAGTTCTTAAAATTTTGATCATGATTTTTTCTTTCTTCAAAATGACCAAAAAAAACGAATAACGTGAAAAACAAATAAAAATACAATTTGTATTGTATTTACAACTTGCACACGGAAGGAATGTGCAGAATAGAGATGATTTTTCAAATATCTTTATTATATTTACTCTTTAGTATACTACCGTATTGTATAAAAACTTAGGAATAATTTAGAAATGATACAAATGATGCAAATGAAATTATTTGAATGTGGATAGCGTAAATTCATTATAGGCATAGTAGCCTGAAACAGCCATTTTTTAGTTAAGGATCATTCCATTTAGTTACCAACACTTTAGGACGAAACCCGGTTGCTAAATAAAGAGTTTAGGTATTTAAACAGATTTTAGTGGTAAATGAGACTATTGATCAAATCCATATGATGGGAAAATTACTTTTCCTACAATTTATATCCTTTAAATATATAATACTTGGAGGATATTTTGTTATAAAAATTATTTATTTCTTATATATAAAAGTTATATACAAGCCTAGTTTAAAGTTTTATTGTTGGTTAAATATTTAAATAACAAAAATCAATAGGAATAAAGTTTGAATGTATAAATGTTATTTGAATGAAAGGTAATGTATCTAACTCAACCGGAATTCGAACTTGGCGTGCCGATTTCTTCTTCTGGGTTGCTGGCCATTAGCCAAAAGCACATCCTAAACAAACCTGTCGGCATTTATTAAATCACTGAACTGAAGCATGATAAAATATAATTAACTCCCTTATGAAAGCTCAGTAAAATTTCGCTTTTATGAATTTAAAAAATATAAAACTATTTTAGAGAATTAAAAGCATTTTAATGCCTAGAAATAGGGGCACTTTGAAGTGAAAATTACGCACTAAACTGGAAAATTGAAACCTGGAATATAACAACAACTACTGCTTTCTTAAACTGTTTCGTTGGCTTTTTGTAAGTAAAAGTAAAAAAAATATAAACCGAAATTTTTCTTTCTAAATATTCTCAAAGTTTAATCATTATACGCAATCAAAATGAAATTCCTTTCATTGTTTACCTAAATTGTTATTTTACTAAAATTAATTAGATTTTGTTTTGTAATCGAGAAATAAAGTATTTTTAATCGAATTTAGCTTGAGCAAGGCAGTAAAGACACTAAAACACAAGCAGTTACGAAGCGTGAAAGAATTACAAAACAGAAAGTATAATGAAGGTGCGAGAACAATAACATATCAATCAGGAAGACATTAGATAACGATTGACATTGCATTTAAATTTTTGAAGATCAAAGTCGGCCGGCACTCATGAAGACGGAAGAGAGTTCTACACTCAATAAGTGCGAGAAAAGAAACTGTTAGCATAGAACTAACTATTACACATAAACAATTCAACTGTAAATTTGTGAGACCTTGCTGCCAAACTTGTACTCTGCTTAAATTAATAAAGTTTGAGTACCCTAAATATAAGCTCGTCCGAATAATTACCATGAAAGCATCTACAAAAAAGGCACTAAGAAGCAACATTATAACGGTGGAAAAAGGACTGAAGCCGAGACTCCAGGTCAGAACCAATAATATTGCTGATTCTGCTTTGGATTTTATCAAGAATCTCTAAGTAAATAGCAGCAGCAGATAAACATATGTGTAAGCAACATTCAAATCATGGATGAATGGTAGGTTCACAGATATGTGAGATATAGATTCTGGAGATAAAACTTGACTAGCATAAAACAATAAAACAATTTTCTTCGCAGCTGACCTAAAATTCAGTAACAGTTGTCTTTGCATTTTATTCTGTTGAATCTTTAGTAAATTCTGCTTTCGCAGAACTTCATAGCAAATTCTCTGACGAGCTCATTTCCCTGGTTCCTCAATGACATGTATTTACGCATGCTACCAGATTTACATCAAGGTTCCACCTTGATACTGTCGAAACAGTTAAATATAACACCTCTTCTACTCTAACAGTTTCTTTTCTCGCACTTCCCGTTTGTGTAACCCCCGTTTGCTTATTCTCTGATACCTACTATCTTCAAAACTTTAAATGCTACGTCAGTTGCCACATTTTATCTCCTTGATTCCTCACCATCTATTATCTTTTCTTGATATCCCCTGTATATTGTTTTACTTTTTTCTCTCACTGTAACTCTTGCGCACCAGCGGTGGTTCTGCCTAGCTTGGGGGGAAATGATTATGAAAAAATGTAAAAAAATAAAAATAAAAAATTTGACCCCAAACAGTATCGATCGCTATAAAACTCTTTGATTAGGAACATTTTCTGTAATAAAACCCAGATCTAAGATTTCGTCGAACCTATTCCTGCAGCAAAATCTTTGGAATGTTCATCTAAAATTAGCGTAGAACTGCCTGATAAGTCACACAAAGGCGTTGCAAAAAATGGGTTTTCGAGAAAACGGTAACAAACAGAACACTTTTACTTCGCATCAGAAAGAGACAGTTATAATTTCTAGTATGGTGGCCCTTAAAATTTGGCACGCACAGGACATAACGAAGGCAAGAAGCAGAGATTAAAAGAGCATATAACTTTAATAATGAGCATGTGTAAATGGATGATATCAAAAAGTATAGTTGGGATAGCAAAAAGACTAAATTTATTAAGATATACAAAAGATAGAAAACTGTAGAGAGCCATTATCATCTATGTACTGAAGAAACTCGATACATAAAATACTTTCTTACCCCGAATATTTCTGTTTAAATTATAAGTTTGCGTTTTTAATCTTATTTTAATATACACCGACTTTTCACTTAACGACTTACCTGTTTAACGACATCTAGACTTATTTGTTCTTCTTTATGTGTCATTTCATGTCAGGACGTAGACGATGACTTCCAATTGCCCATATCCTTTGTCGCTCTCAAAACTTTTCCTCTTGGTATCTCTCTCGGACTCCGCGCCACTATCCACCTACTTAAGCCAATCAAGTATGTCTCCCGCTGCTTTCCACTGTCTCTCTTTACTTGTATCCGTCCTGTAAGTATTAGGTTCTTCAAACCGTCCTTCCTCATTACGTGACTTAGAAACCCCCTCTTCCTGATGCAAAGTATAAATTTAATTTCGTCTTAACTCACACGTTTGGTTCATTATACTCTCAGCATCCATCTGTAGAACCATATTCCTGTTGGTTCTAGTCTATCCTTCATCTTTGAAGAGTCTCGCATTCACTGCCATATAGGAGTATATATATCACATAACTGTCCTTTGCTTTATTTCCAACGAAATCTTTTTGTCTCTCAATACTCAGCTTAGCTTTTGAAATGCGTCTTTTGCCATGTCAGTGCGTATTCACCTGCTATAAATTCCAATAAAAATTTTTAAAAAATAAGTCCAACAGATAGCAAAAATACAAAATATATTTTTTAAAAAGTGGAAAATTGTGGAGAACCATGATCGCTATCGTCCTGAAGATATATGGCGTATAAAAGAAAAATTGATTAAAATATAAATGTACTATATATTTTTAAGATTTATATTGATACAAGAACTAAATTATTTCTGATTCAACCTAACATTATTTTCAATTTTTGTAGCCGGTAAGTTAGGAATTTAACTTGTATTGACACTCATTAACCGATATTGCGTTCATTTCAAACATCGTCTGAAACCAAGTTCACAATTATGTTTCAAAACTCAATAAAGCCACTAAGATGCAAGGGCGAAAGAATTTGTTTTTATAAACGTTTCATCCCGAACAAGGCATTTCACTGCCACTACTGCGCAGGGGGCTACATAGAGTGGAGGAAGGATGGTTAAATATAGGAAATGTCAGAGGGCGGGTGATAGGCGGTTAAGGATACCGAGAATGGTTAAATATAGGAAATGTCAGAGGGTGGGTGATAGGCGGGTAAGGATACCGAGAATGAGGATTGGGTAGATGAGAGTGTTCTGAGAATAATTGGAAGTTAATGTGATATGAGGTGTCTATTGACCCTACATTTAAACACCTGGAGATTGTAGCTGTCAGGAAAGCAGACTTGTGGAAGGGAATTCCACAGGCGGGAAGCGGGAGTAAAGAAGTTGTTCGAGTAGAAATTACGGTTACATCTTATCTGTTTAACTGTAAAAGGGTGGGACCTAGTTGCTAATCTAGTATCTCCTGCAAATTCGTGCTTAGGCGGCACCAGTGATCTAAGTTCATCGGAGCAGAAGCCATGAAAGTACTTGTAGAAGAGGCACAGGGAAGCCACATCACGCCGGTGAGAGAGTGGTTGCAGCCGGTCTGCCAAGTCAGTATCAACCACGTTACAGATTCTCCTTTGTATTTTGTCAAGAAGCCCAAGGAGAGTAGCAGGGGCACCTGACCAGATATGGCAGCAGTATTCAATACACAGGCGGATGGTAGATTTGTATATGTGCAGGATAGATTCAGGCAGGAAAAACTTCCGGGCCCTGCACAGAGAGCCGATTTTGATAGCGGCAGATTTGGCAATGGATTCAATATAGTCATTTTATTTGAGGTCCGCCGAAAATGTAAGGCCAAGGAAGCGTAGTGTTTTACTCTCTGGGAGGCAAGCCTGTTCCATGCTAATGAGAGGTAGATGCGATTGTCTATGGTAGTTAGTTGATAACAGCTTCGTTTTAGAAGCATTGAAATTTACTAGCCATTTCCTACCCCAGGCCACTACGGATTGGAGGTCCTTTTCAAGCTCGGCAGCAAGGTTCGCTTTGTCGCCCACACCGGGTTTTTAATCGAGGCGAGAGTAGATTGTGGTGTCATCGGCGTACATGCCTGCTTGGGATCTAATGGCGTCGGGGAGATCATTAATATACATCAGAAAGAGCGTGAGACCTAGGATAGAACCGCGTTCGTATGGTAGTTTTGGGAGGCATGTCCATTTAATACAATGTGCGGTTAGAGAGGCATGACTGAATGAGGTCAAACAGATGTCCAGTTATACCGTAGCTCGGAATTAAGAAGGGAGTTCCTGAAACGCTAAGTGCGAGAGAGGAACTGTTAGTATAGAATGATTATATTTAGCTATTTCAGCTGTAAAATTATGAAATTTTGCCGCAAACTTTGTACTATGCATAAATTGATGTTCCAAAGAAGAGAACTAATCAAATCGGTGAGAAAATGACTGAAGACGAGATGCCAGGTTAGAACCAATAACATTGCAGTTTCTTTGTATTTTATCAAGAATTTTAGAGTTACAAAGAAGAAGTAACGGACCAGATGTAGTAGCAATATTGAAAGCATGACGAATTGTAAGATATATTCTAGCGAGAAAAAAACTAACATAGAAACAGTGGGTGTGTTTAGAGAAATATGTCAAGATGACTTATTCTTCTACCACACTAGTTGCTACCCAAGGCTTTGTAACTCCCACTGCATTTCTATTTATACCATCGAAAGTGACATATGGATTAAATCATTTTCAGTGGTATTAATGGTAAGTAAAATAAAGAAATTCGGTTAGAATTTGAACTCTTCACGACTTTTCTATTTACAGTACCGATAACTTTTATGCTACCAGCTTATCCAAACGACACGACATAGAAATAGAGGCACGTGAAATATTCATGAGAATAGCTAATGTATAAATAAATTTGTTAAATATGCTAATAACTTCATTTAACTATTTCTCTCCCTCTCATCAAATAAGTTTTTCTTGTTCCCGTCCTCTGGTTTAAATCAGCTAAAATTTGTAAAGGCATAGATAATACCATTTGCAAAAGTTGAGTCATTTGTTGATGCGCCTGTCCCGAGATCACTTCGCATCTTTTGATTTTTTTTTAATCGACATCTCTTTACTACGTGTCCGACATATTCTGTTATTCAGTGGTTGGGACTTGGAGTCAAAATAGCTGGTATCGACAAGACATTAGGAGCCAAAAATATATTGAATAAAAATATTCTTGACTAGAGCAAAATATGAAGAAAAAAAAGATATGCGCAAATCGATAATTCAAAAAGAAAAGAAAAAACGCTGCTTGTTTTTGTTGCATTACATTGCAACAGCATGTATTTATCTGAGTCTGACAAACTAAGAGTTTCGAAGAAAAGCTGAAATGCACTGAGTCATACAAGAACTGAACTTGAAAATGAGAGTCTATCTGTCAGAGGATTATTTCGGTTCGGTTTGGGAAGCTAAAAGGAATGGCGCCTATCTTCCGCTTTCCAGAAAGAAGCTTTCTTCATTTTTTAAAAAACTTTTTATCTCTCATTCTTCTACCTACGATCAGGTTCTATTTATATTTGTATATTTCTTTATTGATTCCGTCGAATCAATGTAATACTTCTGCTCGATATTGACCACAAGGAAACGTGCGTAAGAAGTTCTTTTTTTTCTTTCATGTTTTCTTTTCATTCCTTTGTTTTTTATGTTTTGTCTTCTTTTCAAATTTTCATGATTCTTTTGCAGATATACATTTTAAAGATGCATCTAAGTTTAAAAAAACATTCTCGTGCGGGTCAAATGCGTTTTAAGAAGCGATGTTATCCATTAAAGACGAGTTTCAGAAGAGCATCCATATCTGTCCCTGGCACCAACTTCAGACTCTTTAAGCTTTTGTCATTTCAACTAAACTTATTACTGCTTTATAAGATCTTTCATTCATTATTGACGTGGTAGTTATCATTATTAGTAAGACGAGCACTGCGATGTTGTGTGATCCTTATCCAACTTGTCTCGATAGTTCAATTATGACTAAGTAATGGGTTCGATCTCCGTGGGTGGCCTGTACATTCGGCCTTGTGCTACATCTAAAGTACGCGTAGAAAACATTTTAGGCTACTTCAACGCGGTGTAATTGTTGGCAAGCAGGTTTTGCTAGATTCATTGCAACTTACTAGAGAGTTTGGTTCTAACTAGGTGCCCTATAATTTTGGCTTCCTACTACATTTAAGGTACACGTAGAAAAAAAGATTAGGCTACTTCAATATGGTTTAATTATCATCCAGCTAGTTTCGATACATCAATTTTGACTGACTAGTGATTTTGGTCCTCACTGGATGTCCTCTGCTTTTGGCCTTGTGCCACATCTACGTTACGCATAGAACAGCATTTCAGGGCATTTCTCCGTGGTATAACGGTTAGCAAGCTATCTCGATAGATCATTTACTATTGATTAATGAGTTTAATCCTCAATGGGTACTCTATACCTTCGGCTTTGGACTATCCAGCCTTTACAGAGTTCAACAGTGATTACGCAGCTTGGTAGAGCATTAACTATTTTCCACCCTGCAATCCTTATTCCACTGACGAAGCATTACTAACTTCACACGCTTCTACCGTGGTTACCATGAGAAATGAGTTATTTTCTTAGGCCCACTAGCCCAGACCTTTACGGCTAGGAGAGCCATGCTGTGTTCACGAAGTAAAATAATCCCTATTCCCTTTGTGTTCTTTACTATCGCTTTTGGGTTACACCTAAGCTCAATCCTCAGTCAGTCCGTGAGTGACTAGGCGGAAGATTTTTCCGCAATAGATTGCCATTTTTTTCTGCTGTAGACTAGTTTTCAACAAAGGCTATAAAATCCAACTAGTCTTGCTATTTATCCCAATAGCTGGAGTGAGAAGAGATAGATTAACACTTTACCCATGGGTATTTGCGCGTAAGTGAAATCTAAAGAGTTCAACTGGAATTCGAACTCGGCCCACCGATTTCTCATTCCGCTGTACCACAATCTACATAATAACACAGAGAAATAGTCATATTTCCATAAAACGCTTGAATTCTTGAATTTCCGTAGGTTTGAACTGTTATTACTTAGATATGAGATGATCAAAAAGACTCCTTTCCCAGAGTATAACCTAATTAATTCCTTAATAATATATTATTAATAATTACTTAATTAATAATAAAAAATATTAATAATTGCTTGATTATTTATAATAATACATTTACCCTGAAACTATAATAAAGAACATTCTAGGCTTATATATGTGTATAAATATATATATAATGTATTTCCTTGCTGTCCTACTCAGAGTGTTTTTTCTTATATCTAAATGTACGTGTTGTATGTTTGAGGGGGCAATACGATACCAGAGGATGTGTGCTGAAATGCCTACAGCATATCTGTGGTAATGGATATGAAGTAGAAACTAGACAAACAAAAATAAGACAGAACAACAATAATTAGGAAGAGAGCAGATGTTAAGTTGTTAGAGTCGCATAGAGCGCAGCCCAATAATAATTGTCAATAACACTCCAAATTATTTTCAACCTCCCCACATGGGTAGAAGCCCGAGGTATATGCGACACAAGGCCAATTAACGTAGATAAAACCGATCCCGTAAGTTAGGAGAAAAATCTTGTCTTCCTTTGCTTATACGAGACTCTATCATTCAGCAGAGTTAAGTCTGGTTTCCTCTCCGCACAAAGGCAGAGACTGCAAACAAAGGAACTTCTGACGCACGCAGCCAATCTTCTCACACTGTCAATAACACTCAGAGATATTTACGACCTTCCCAAGTGGACATAAGCTCGAAATAGATGTGACACAAGGCCATTTTAGAGGAAACAACGAGCCCCTAACCTCGGACAATATTTATTGTCTGCTTTCCTCCTGATGAGTTTCTACAATTCGGCAGAGACTCCTTTAGGATCCTCTCTGCACGAAAGCAGAGAGTCTGACAAAGTGAAAGACTGACACACGCAGTCGATCTCCTCACACTATCAATGACACTCCGAATTCATTTACGACCTCCCCAAAGCCCGAAGTACTGGTAGCACAAGACCAATTAACGCGGATAAAACCGAGCTCGTAACCTCGGAGAAAAATTATTTTCTGCTTTTCCAAAGACGAGACTCTACCCTTCGGTTGATCGTTATCTGGGTTCCTCCCTAATCGAAAACAATGAGTTCAACCAAGTGAACGACTGACACACATAGGCAGACTGTTAGTAACACTCCGAAATATTTACAACATCCCCACGTGAGCAGAAACCCGATGTAGATGCGGACACAAGACCAATTAACGTGGGTAAAGCCAAGCCTCTAAGCTCGGACAAAATTTCTTATCTGCTTTTCTTCTGAAGCGTTTCTACAATTAGGCAGAGAGTCTGACAAAGTGAACGACTGATGCACGCAGTTGATCCTCTCAGGCTGTCAGTGACACTCAAAATTATTCACGGCCTTCCTACGTAGACAAAAGCACAAGGCCAAATAACATAGGTAAAACCGAACGCATCAGCTCGGACAAAAATTCTTGTCTACTTTTCCACCTTCAGCAGAGTCCCGTTTGGGTTCCTCTCCGGCCGAAGGCAGAACGTCCGACGAAGTAAACGACTGACGCACACAGTCTATCCCCTCAGACTATCAACAACAATCTTAGATATTAACCACCTACCCTCATGGGCGACTGCCCAAGGTAGAAACGACAGAACGCCACCGGGCCCGTAAGATCAGACAAAAATTCCCTTCTGTTTTTTCCTCAGATGAGGCTCTACCCTTCGGCGGAGCCTCATTTACGTTTCTATATGCCTGAAGGCAGAGTGTCTGACAAAAAGAACGACTGAAGCACGCAGTCGATAACACTCCTAATTATTTTACAACATTATCATCTGGGGAGAAGCCCGAGGTAAATGCAGCACAAGGCTAATTTACGTGGGTAAAACCATGCCCGTGAGCTCGGACAAAACTTCTTATCTGCTTTTCCCCGGACGAGACTCTACCTTTCGGCAGAGCCTTATCTAGATTCCGCTCCGCCCGAAGGTAGAGAGTCAAATAGAGTGAGCCACTGACGCACGCAGTCGATCTATCTCTTATTTATTATTCTTCCCAGGTTCACCCTAACCCGAAATGTTTAGGGTTCAAGATTTAAGAAAATAATGAACCCTAAAACAGACAAAAAAGTATTAATTTATATTTTTCTTGTTTTGATATAAATATACCAGCAATTTATTTTCATATAAAAAAATCACCAATAATATATATTTAAAGGAAAATAACCAATAATATATTTTCCCTGTAGTTGAAGGCATATAATTGTGTTCAAAATATATTTAGTTGAAGCCATAAAATTATAAAATATTTACATTTTGGCATAACGCCAGAAAGGTTGATATGAGTAACAAAATAAACCAACCTACCAAACTCCGTCCCCATTTCTATTATCCATTCACACAAGCTTGTCACATATGTAGCATGTTGCCTTCCCCTGTCCCTCTTGCCTTTGATATGCCCTGTGAATGTCAAATTCACCAAGTCCTCCGCTTTCATTATATGTTCAAGAAATTTCAGCATTCTCTTTCTGATTCTGAATGTGAATAACCTTTTTGTGTCCATTTTCTTTTTAGATTAAATAACCCATATGCAGCTAAACAAAATCAACCAACCAAAAATACATATTTATAATAAACTTACCAACAATGCATATTTTAAGCAAAATGACCAACATCGCTTTTTCTCTGAAGGTGAAGGCATACAACTGTCTTCAAAATATATTTATGTGAAGCCATAATATTCTGTTTTAAATATTTAGATTTCGACATTAGATATTTGTTAGAAGTTAATATGCTGCTAAGAATAAACCAAACAAAACACATCTTGTGTCACAATGATTCCAACTGTCTGTTTCTATGTATAATTGGGTTATTTGTTTCTATTTTATCTAATACTTCCTCGTATGCTAATTATATTGTCTCCGGCATCTTTAGAACCAAATCTCTGCTGCCTCGATTTTTGCCTTCATCTGGAAACCGATTGTCCCGCACCCACTGCCTTAGAGAAAGACCGATATTACGCAGCATTTAAAAACTCTTTTCTTTTTTCCCAATATTTTCTTTAGACTTTGGAAAATACTTATTCTAATGCAGCTTCGGATTTCGGTGTCACATTTTCTGCCATATCTTAAAATATTTCCCAGATAAGTTCTTGTACCTGTTCAATTTTAACGACACCAATGTGTAGCTTGAATATTGTTTAGTCCTTCTTGCTGATTAGTATGTGTTCTGTTTTCTTAAAATTACTCTTTGCTACTCGTTTTCCGCTATTAACCTGTCTTGAAATTATAATTTACTTTTGCCTTGTCTTGAAGTTATAATTTATTTTTCTGCGTACTCTGTATTGTTAATATTGTGACCAACAATAATAAATCATTCTCGGACTTTTAGTTAACTTAAAATTGCTTCCTTAAAGACATAAGATTGCTTCGTTATAAATATTAAAGGCATAAGTTTGCTTCGTTTTAAACATTAAAGGCATATGATGCGAAGACCGTTTTGTACTAAATCTGAAATAAGGAAGTTTGAGCCAAAGGTCTTAAGATGCAGAAGCTTTTTTCCTTGTTAGACCCAAACTTATCTCTAAGAAAACAAAATCTTAACCAAAGAACGATTTGCATTGATTTTGTTTCTGGAAATACTACTGTATGAGGAATCAATAGAATAAGAATGGGTAGGAAAAAAGTATTTTAATCTAACATCTTTCACTTTAACAAGCTTCTTCAAAGATGTTTTGACGATGAATGACTTCAAAAATTAAAAAATCTTTTAAAAGTCCACAGAGACTGTATGTTGCTTGAGGTTTGACTTTATTGGTCAGATACGTGGAAGGTGTAATAAATCAATGGATGAATATTTTAAATGTAGAGAAAAACTTATGTCTGTTTATGTGTGCTACGTGTAATAGAAATTTTAGCTGTTTATTATGAATGTAAGTATATGTATGTGAACATAATGCGTGAAACGTATTTTAATATATATATATATATATATATATATATATATATATATATATATATATATATTATGTAGGTTAATATGTGGCAATAAAAATAGCTACAATTAAATATCTTTATTATTGTTATCATTTTCGTAAAAGAATGCAGGGATAAACGTCTTCATAACTTTTTATATTTTCTGTTTTATATTAACATGGCGAGCCAGTTTTTATTTCAGACAAATGTTACTAATACGAGAGTAGATCAATAAGTTCATAGCAGCCAGAAACACTGCCGCTTAATTAATATTGCGCTGAAATCGCTGAATTATATGATTAATGCAGAAATGTCACTTGGTGCTCCGTGTCAAAAGATACAGAGTTATTTAATAGTGAGTTTTGTAAGAAGTAAGGGTCGAACTTACTACTCCCTGGTAATGATCAAATAATCTAGAGACGCTCATCATTCAGATATGCCGGAAATGAACTAAGTCTAATTCATTAATAAAGGATATAATGTCTTGCAAAATAAGGGTATTTTTCATCGTTACTTATGGAACACTAATAATCTGTTTTTCTTTCTTTTCATTTAACAGAATATAAACAAAGTGCCAAAATAAACTAATTTTGATTACCTACATCGATTTTTTAAAAATATATAATTCAGTACATACATCATTTTCTTTTTCATTTAAAAACGTTTTATTTATGTATAACAAATTAGTTCTGTACAGACAGCGTATTAATAAATGTCATCGTGAATAGGCATGCCTCCACATCCTACCGCACGAACGCTGGTGTCCCCCTAGGGCCTATCCTAGGTTCGACGCTCTTTCTAATCTTCATAAATTATCTCCCAGACCTGATCAAATCCCAAGTAGGCATCTACGCAGATGACACCACCATTTACTCCAGCATCAGTAAGAAATCTGGCGAGGCGGACAAACATAACCTCGCTGCTGATCTTGAGAAGGACCTCCCTTCAGTGGTGGACTGTGGTAAGAAGTGGCTCGTAAATTTCAATGCTTCTAAAACGAAACTTCTATCTGTCAACCATCACAGGCAATCTCTCCTGCCACTCATAAGCGTGGACCAAGCAAGTTTTCCTAAAAGCAATACACTGCGTTTCTTCGGTCTTATCCTATCGTCCGTATTACATTGAATCAATAGCTAAATCCACTGCTAGGAAGGTTGAGTCCCTGTGTCGGACCAGGAAGTTTTTGTTTTGCCTGAATCCATCATGCACATATACAAATCAACCATCCGACCATGCATTGAATACTGTTGTCATAACTAGTCAGGCACCCCTGCTGTTCGTCTCAGTGTTCTCGACAGGCTCTAAAGGAGAAGCTGTAATGTGACTGGTCTCGACCTGGCAGTTCGACTCCAGCCACTTTCTAGCCGGCGGGATGTGGCTTCCCTCTGTCTCTTCTATTAATATTTTGATGGCTTCTGCTTTTACGAACTTATGTCACTGGTGCCCCCGCCATAAGAATTTACTCGGGCAACCAGACTGGTAACAAGGTCCCAACCTTTTACAGTTAGACCAACCAAATATAGTCGACAATTTTACTCTAGCAGCTTCTTTCCTCACGCTTCCCGCCTGTGGAACTCCCTTCCATATACTTGCTTTCCTGACGGCTACAACCTCCAGGAATTGACATGCAATGTCAATTCGTATCTCTTATCCACTTGACTCCAGTGTTTTCTACATCTCCCGTGTATCTTGTTTTTTTCTTTCTCTCTGCCTTCGCAACTGTCTTCACTCCTGTGTTCACGTCTTTTTCTTGCCCTTTCTCTTTCATCCACTATGGCTGCTTTGTCTTTCTCTTCACACTCCTCCTACCTAAACTTTAATTCTCTTAATTCCCAGTGGGGGTACCACCTTGCTTGGAGTAAAATGATTAAAAAAAGTGTAGATAGGCTTGACTACCAACATTCTCACACTCTGTTAAACAGGCGAAACACATCACTCAAAAAGGCCCGGGTCTGATATATAGATGTCACCACAAATGTAAAATATTCATATGATTTTTATGATGTACTAATCTTCAAATGGCATCTAAAAAATTTGGACCCAATCGGATTATTAGTTTACAAATTACAGTTATTTAATTTAAGCTACTGTTGAAAACTTTTCAAACAATGAAAAATTCTGAACTTCGTATGTTTATAAAACATTGTGTTCTGATGAGAAAATGCTGTTCAAGCAACTCAATGGCTTGATAAGTGTTATTCAGACTCTGTTCCGTCGGAAACAACGGTTAAGTGGTGATATGCTGACTTTCAACGCGGTCGTACAGGCACAAATGTTGCTGAACGCTCAGGTTACCCAAAATCGGCAGATGTCTCGAAAACAATTCACGGACTCGTTTTGGCCAATTGTAAATTGAAGCTGAGTGAGATAGCAGAGAAAAGTTGCATATCAGAAAGCAATATATTCACTATTTTGCATGAACATTTGTCAATGAGAAAACTGTGTTCAAAGTGGGTGACGCGTTTGGTCACAGTTGATCCAAAACAACTTGGCGTAGACGTTTCAGAGCGTTGTTGTAACTGCTTCAACGCAACAAGAAGGCCAAATTTTGGCCTTCGTATTTCGGGATGCGGAAGGTATTTTCTTCATCAATTACCTTAAGAAAGGAAGAATAATTAATAGCGAATATTATATAACATTATTGGTGCGTTTGAAGGAAGAAATCAACAAAAAAAAGGCCCCAAATGGAAAAGAACAAAGTGATCTTTCACCAAGACAACACCGTGTCACAAGTCGTTCGTAACGATTGCAAAACTACATGAATTGCACTTCGGATTGCTCATGCATTCACCCTTATTCTCCAGATCTTCCCCCAGCGACCACTGGCTGTTTACGGATCTCAAAAGAATGCGCCAGTGAAAGAGACTTGGCTCGAATGAAAAAGTGATATCGGAAACTGAAGCGTATTTTGAGGCTAAACACAAATCGTTCTACAAAGAAAGCTTCTAATTGTTAGAGAAGCGTTGGAATCAGTGTATCACCCTAGAATGAGAGTATATTGAGAAGAAAATTCGAATGTTGCTTAAAAATTGTTTTATTAATTGACCCTGGGATTTATTGAATGATGTGCAAACGTTTTATCCGGTTTCATGTTTAGAATTGTGTTTCCAGTTTCTTCTAAAGTCCATTCTAACTCTGTTTCCTTCTCGGTCTTTTAAACAGGAGTAGAGGTTTATCCCCTGTTTTCGGTTCCTCCAAAAAATATACTTTATTCTATACTTCTAACGTCGCTGCCAAAACCCTGAAATGTTGAATTATTTACATTATTCGGACTATTGTCCTCATCTTTGTCGCCATTTTACGATGTTTTGGCTGTTGTACACTCCGGCCTTCTTCAGGTGCTAAAAATTTTGAACCGAACCCTTTATTACAATCACTGGGTTATATCATTCTCATCTCTTGCGTAGAGCCTCTTTTGATAGTCATAAGTTATCTCCCTCTAACCCTTTAAGTTATTTGTTCACCACTGTTGTAGCCTGGTATTGAACTCACAACTCTTTGGGTCAAGTCACAGGAGCTAACCAACGTCTATATGCACTGGGCCATTTATCTTTGATTTGACCCCAAAAATTGTGAGTTCAACACCAGGCTACAGCAGTGATGAACAAGTAACTTAGAAGGTTAGATGGAGATAACTCATGACTACCAAAAGAGGCACTACGCAAGGGATAAGAATGATATACCCTATTACTTTCTGCGGTAGACTAGTTACTAGGCAGGGCTAAATAACCCAATCTGTCCTGTTATTTAACCAATTACTGGAAGAAAGAGACGAATTAATACCTTTTCCAAGGTACCTAATTATTAGATAATATCCGTATAAGAAATAGAAAGAGAGAAAGAGAGAGAGAGAGAGAGAGAGACTAGTATTCCTATTTCTCCCCACCGCAACTATTCTTTCATGGTTTCTGTGGATAGTAGGCTTTTTAAAAGGTACAGCTTCTCAACTTACACTATTTATATTAAAACTATTCTCCTCATGTTTGTCGTTCGGCCTTTGTGCCTTCCGGGCATTTTCGGGTGTATATTTATATGTGTAACCTCTAAGGGATTCTTTATACAATCAACGGGATTAGGCTTTTCGCGTTCCATCTAGGGGTATCTTCTAGTTCTTATTTTTATTTCCAAATTTTCAGTACTATTGTTCAATATTAGAACCAGGGATTGAATACACAATAACTATGTTACAAGCTTCACAAACCATCACTTTTAATCAACAGACCATTGTTCAGAATTTCTTGTTGGTTACTGAGATTTATATATACCTGAAAAAGACCATAGAGTATAACGACCGAAACGCTATAATAACAACTGTAAAGAGAAATAAGATATTCCCTAAATAAATAGTAAAAAAATGATAACTCCTCATTCCAGAAATACAAACGGTTTTGAAATATATCATTTAGATTGGTTGCCAACCAAGGCTAGACAACCCAGTGTACCCTGCCATTTAAACGTTGCGTATCTTTAGTTGTAAATTTGTTTGAGTTTATGTCAAAAGTAACCTTAGTAAACCACAGGTTCCTAGAATATTTTAATGCGTTCTTTGAAAACCTTTATAAAATTAATAAGTAAAAGGATGCAATAAATTATATGTAAAGATTGAATTATAGAAAGTAAAAGCTTGTATGGAAACTCTGTTTTGAAGAAATAAAAGAAGCCAACTTTTTAAAAATCCAAACTGTAAAATTTCCCTGTTTTACACCCAAAATGGCAACATCCCACATTTTTACGTCACAACGGTAAAATCCCCTGTAAATTTCACCTTTCTCACCCCAAATCATAAAATTACACTTTTTTTTCACCCAAAACAGCAATATCTCATGTTTTTACGGACAAAATTGTAAAATCCTTAAACAAAAATCCCGCTTTAAACGCCCAAAAGCTAATAACAACATCCAATGAATGTTCTTTGGAGAAAGAGAAGTAGGAACAAGTATTCAACAATAACAACTGCAGCAGTATGACCTAAAAAACCGCCGTTAAACTATTCAAGCGATGTCAGCAGCAGACAGAGTAGGTTAAATATTCTTAATTCTAAATCACGAGACAATACATTAGTTGGTTAAAACCTTGATTCGTGAATTTGTTGATGCAGACTTAGATTTGGTAAAAGCAAGGCAAACAATATATGAGCAATACTACATTAGAAGAAGACACGATATATATATATATATATATATATATATATATATATAGCGTAATAAGAACAATCTAACGCCATAAATTAAATAAAAAATTCAATTCAAAATACCCTGAAAGTTAACCAGCTCAACGATGAACATCGCAAAATACAACAGCTGAAATGTTGGAATAATATTAACAACATCGAGTAGCAAAAATTAGGACAACATTTCCATTATGAATAATATAAATAATGTTTTCCTTTCGGAAGAATGAAAGATTAAATCACTTGTGTTAAACTGAGTTATTAGTCTTCACCTGGCATTCAGCGTCAATCACTTTTCTCACCAATGGCACGGAGGTTCTTTAAGTCTTTTCTAAAAATACTTTAATGCTAATTGTTCTGGAGCTTCAAAAACTTAATGAATTTAAGTGGATTATTAGATTATGCGTTAGGATATCGGCTCGGAACGAGAAATCAGAGAACCGAGTTTGAATCCCGGTTGAATTCCTTGCATTCTCTGACGCTCAAATACCTTTTGCTGCTTTTTCCAGCTATGGGCTTAATAGCAGATGATTCCCGTAAAAAAAAGTGGTAAATTATTGCGGTAAAATCTTCTGCTCAATTATTTTCATATCTCTTACGAGACATAATCGCCTAAGCGTGTATCACGTATGGCACTTTGTTGAAAAAGAAATATTCTTTACGTTACATAAATGCTGTTTTGTTTTTTGTCTTTTTTTCGTTTTGTTTTTTTTTGTTTTTGTTTCTTTGTGTGTTTTTTTTTTTACGTGATACACGCTTGAGCGATCATGTCTCCAAAGAAACATGTCTGACTGGACCGAACATTTTCCCGCAGTAGGTTGCCATTACTTTCTGAAGTAGACTAGTTGCCAATCAGGGCTATAGAATCCAATATGTCCTGCTATTTCAACCATAGCTGAAGGAAGAAGCGGTAGATTAATATATTTTCCAAGAGTAATTGTGCGTAAGTGAATGCAATAAATTCGAATTGGAATTCAAATTCTACTCTCCAATTTATCGTTCCGAGCTAATATCCACTGCACCACAACGTGCATTAAAAAAATAACAGTCTTATTTTTAACGATTAAAGGATAACAGTTTTATTTTGGATGCGTTACAATTTACAAAATGTTTCTTGCCCCAGTTAACAACTGGTTGGAAACTGATTGGAAATCATTTTAAAAGCAGTTGCCAATTTTACTTTGTTGCACCTATCAGATGTTTTTTTTTAATTTTTTATGGTAAAGTTCACCCTGTACATGACACTCGAGGGAGCAGGCTACTTTAAACCTACACATGAACAGGTTAAGATTATAGTGGTCGGGAAATCACCCATTTGGGAGTCGGTTCCACGGAGAAGTGGTTCACAGAAGGATGTTGTTCGGGTGGAACTTACTTCACACCGATGGAATACAGAGAGAATGTCGGTAGTTTGCTATAATGCAAAGGAGACGAATTAATACGTTTCCCAAGGGCATTTTCGCATAAATGACTGCAAACGAATTCAACTCCGATTTCTTTTTCAGTGCCGATATCCACACCATTACGCACATCCGATGAGATAAAATACTCTCCAAATAAATGATTTCGACAGCCAAACTGTGTCCAAACTGCCACTTTGTCTCCGTGGGTTGTTAGAATATATTGTGTTGTCACCGTTTCTCTATAATAAAACCGCACCTTATCCAGTGGAAAATGAAACTTATTGAACAAGGCAACGTTCTTCCAGTGATACAAAATCTAGTTTCGACGCTCATACAAATTAAAGATTCGTTGAGGATTGGTTAGCAAGGTTTTTCTCTGAATGCCTTGCGGTTAAAAACCCAACATCCATCAACATTGTTGTACTGAATCTCGTTAACTCAACTTTCCTTGTTCTTGATAGTATTTAGCTACAGTACAGCTACACAGCGATGTCACATGAAAACACTGGTTTTCAAAGTTAAGCAGCGTTGAACCTGGTAAGTACGTAAATGGGTGAGCGTCTGGCAATACTAAGTACTTTAAGCTTGGATGTGCAGATGGTATCATGCATTATGGATTAGAGCTGGAAATCAGAGAGCCGAGCTCTAAATCTAGTCGGGATCGTTATATTTGTTTACGTTTGAACACCCTTGGAAAAGTTTTAATCCATCTCTTTTCCACCAACTTTTTGGTTAAATATTAAGACTTGTAACAGTAAATAGTTATTTTCTCCAAATAATTCTTACAAATCTAAAATAATTTCTGGTTTTAAAAACTACCTGCAAAAGGTTGATAATCGGTAAAAAATATTCAAGCAAGGTACAGAACAGCAACATTTCTATTGGCTATACATAGCATGAATATATCACTTTACTCGTAGCATTGATATGCGTTAACCGTGGAATGCGTTGTTATCAGTTGACGACTGTTCACCACGAGGTTTACTACAAATTATTATTCTGAACGTGAGAACCTCACAGGCTATGCTATATCGCAACTGCTCAGATTTAGTTTTCTGGTAATAACAACTGGACTTTTATCACATTCTCTTAAATCTTGCTATTTTTCAATACGTATTGAAGTATGTAATGTATAAAAATAGTCAAGGTCAACTTATTTGCTTAAATATTTTTTATTCTTATATATGGAGCTGCTACAAGGCAATAGCTGCCATTAATACCAAATATCACTTATCATTATGTTCTGGCTAATCAATGCATATACAGATAAAATCTTATAATATAAAGAAATTGATATTAACTGTCAAGTTACCTAACCTTTCCCATGTCTCGACAGATATCTACCTTATGAAACCTCTCCACAGAGAAAAAAACATTGGTTTTACTTCTTTGAAGATTGTCTTTCAAGCTTTAATTTATCTAAACTTTTGGCAAAACATCTTAGTTGTGTTCTGTTAAAACAGAGTTTCGAAATACATAAATATACATTAGAAATGTTTTGTTTGAGCTAATCACCTTGGAGTCAAGAAATGATTTACTAATGTCGGTATAGATGAATAAGGTGTTATTTAGTGAAGTGACAAACCGCCTGCATTCAGATAGAAAATAAATTCAGTAATTATGCAAGAATAGAACAAGAATGTATCTTATCACCAGACTTATTCAATCTATACAGTGATGCGATTCTGAGAGAATTAGAAATCTTAAGAGGACTAATTATTGCAGTCCCAGTCATAACATAAGATAAGCAAACGACACATACTTGATAACAGAGACAGTAAGGAAACTTAAAGAAATCCTACAAATGCTCAACGAAAGAACAAAGAAACAGTTGCTAGAATATTGAATGTATGGTTGTCAGCCAAAGAAAACAGCTTCACATGCAAATTGCCAATTGAAGATACCAAAGTTAAAGCAGTACAACAATTTAAACATTTGGGAGTTTTTTTAACCTGGGAAAGGAAAGTGCAAATATATTTAAAAAACAGAAATGTTTCATTGTGAACGAAGAAAATAATACTAAACTGTTATGGAATATCAGCACTTCTATATGGTAACGAATGCTTGGTAATCTTCTCATTGAGCATGTGAGAAACGACGAAAGTTTGAGAAAATTGAAACAAAAATAGAGCATTATGTCTGGTTAACATTAGAAAAAGTTCGATTTTTTTTTTTTAGAGTACATAATGAGAAAAGAAGGATTAGAAAATTCGGTATTCACAGAACAGATAGAAAGCAAGAGAGACAGAGGAATACTACATATAACCTGGATAACGAGCTTGTGTAAATGGTTGGGAGAACAGGGTTTAGGTAAAAGAAGAAAAAGAAAACTTATTAAGTGCTAAAAAGACAGAAAATTGTAGAGAGAAATCGCGAACAACAAGAAAAGACAAGGCAGATAAAAGAAAAAGAAGACAACAGGAATAGCAGAAGAAGAAGAAGATACGACGCCATGAGAAAAGTTAAAGATTTAATTGTATATAATATATTGGCTGTTCGTTATATATGAAGCAAAAAGGATAAATAAATGTATTGTTTGTAAAGTCTAAACGGCGAGAATTCGCGATGATCACGTTGGCTCAAATGGCATCTCGTAGATGCTCGCTATATACAGCCTCGGGACTTGTATGTCTCAAACTCACTTCTTTGACAGCTGGTGGCGTCCATTTCTATCGATTATTTCTCTTATTGCTCGCTTTTAAAACCTTTTTGCCACTGCATTAAGCACCGGCATATTGTCGATCTCTAAATGACAACTAAACCTCGCTGAAAGACGAGCGGTTTCTCTCGCTTGAATGAACATTTTGAGACATGACAGCTGCCGAGAGAAAGGTTGCATTAGCAGCGGGAGAATCTGACCCTTTTTGCTTGAGAGGTCAAGCGATTTAACCTTAGAGCTATCCCTATTGATTAATCATATTGGTACTTACTAAAATTTCGAAGCACCTTTCAAAACAACAGACACCAGAACTATCTACTTTAAACACGACCAACACTTGGATTTAGCTGAACAAATTTTAGTTAATAGAAAATCCATTGAAGCGTGTAAAAGAAGAGAAACAAAGTTGATTAACAATAACGCGACTTCCAGGCAGAATATATTAAATGAAATTCAAGACAATAATGTTATAAATGTTACGCTCAAAAGCAGTTAGAGATTTCTCGTTAAAGATAAACAAAAATCACTAATATATATATATATATATATATATATATATATATATATATATATATATATATATATATATTATTATTATTATTATTATTATTATTATTATTATTATTAATAACATGGCAGTAATTCTTAATGAATTAATACCTACCACCCTATTTAATATATATAGATATATTTATTTATTTATCACCTGATCTTTTGAGAAATCTTAGTGAAGAAAAGTTTCGATTTCCAGCAACTGAACCTGTGTCCCTCGGGGTAGAAAACGTGAAATTTCGACTTGTCTGACTTTCTAATTATTCAGCCTCACACTTGTATTAAAGATTCCTTTTCGTGTGTGGAATCTATACACAAATTTTCCTCCAGTAGTGGTTTCATGTGTTCATATGACATTTGTTCCCTATTCATCTGTGTCCCTTTGTCTGAGACAATAGAGATTTGTTGTGATATTTGTATCGTTCGTCGTTGTCTCCTCGGGATGTTTCTGAGTGTTGATCTCATGAAATTCACCTCCTCGTCTGTTGAATTTAGTTTTCAGAATATTATTTATCGATAAATTGACGGGGTTGCGATGGGATCGCTTTTGGGTCCTTCACTCGCTATTGTTTTTGTTGGCTTTCATTTTTTTTATTATTTTCACGTATTGAGTGTCCTCTAATGTATCATCGTTATGTTGATGATACTTTTTTCCTCTTTAATGATAGAGTTCAAGCCGACTTATTTCTCAACTTATTAAATTCTGACCATCCGTCATTAAAATTTACCGTGGAAAAAGTCTAATTGTCGTTTGTCCTTTTTAGAAGCTCTAGTCCATAGGAATAGTAATGGCTTTTCGACTTCTGTATTTAGAAAGGCCACCTTTTCGGGATTGTGTACACGTTGAGACTCTTTCTGTCTACGTCAATGTAAAATTATTTTAAATAGAACACTAAATTTCACATCTCTTAAATTTTGTTCCAATTCCTTCCTCAGCGGTGAAATAGATTTTATTAATATGACACTTTCTAAAATTGGATATCATTTGGACGTTTTGGATTCCCTTATACATGATGTCATTAATAAGTTTTATAAGGTTAAGTAGCATGTTATTAAAAATGCCCGATTTATTTGAATCTTCCTTATATTGGTGCAATATGTGAATCTTTAACTAAGCGGATTTCGCAATCTATTGCAAATATAATTTTTCTGCTAATGTCCGAGTAATATTTTTACTCGACCGATTCGTTCTTCTCTTTGCAAGGATGTTTTACGCCACATCATGTTAATTCTGTAATTTACAAATTTCAATGTAGTTGTGGATGCGACTATATAGGTAAAATATCTCAGCGTTTGGATTATAGAATGAAGCAGCATTTACCTACCACAATTTTGAATCCGGTCACAAGTAGTAGAGAACTGATGAATACATCCGGGTCATCTATAGCACAACAGACAATAAACAGCAGGTAATGTGTTGCTGGATTGAGTGCTGGCAGGTTTTCAGTATTATCTAGGTTGCACTCATTATATCATCGTAAAGTTCTAGAGTCCATATACAGCAAATCCCGCCAGCCTTCACTCTGTAAACAGAGAGATTGTTTGCTGGGTTTGAATGTCATTGGACTCTAGTTCTTTTGCATATTTTTTCCTTCTCATTATCATCTTTTCTAAAATTGAATTAATTCCCAGAAATTAAAATTGAAAAGATCTGGGATGAAACCAGTCGTTTTTTAGTTTTTAGTATATAAAAATGTTATCAAAATTTCGCTTGTTCCTTGCTATTGATAAGTTTTGTACTGTTAAATATCTGCTCATATATATATATATATATATATATATATATATACAAAGTTATTAATTATAATTGAGAACATTATCATTATTAATATTGTGAAATGTATTGATTTGTCGGTCTCGAAATTAGGAAATTCTATAAGGGCTAAATCTTTGGGCCATAAGAAAACTGTGAGGATTGACACGTCTTATTTTTTATGACGATTTACTTAATAGTACAGTGATAAAACGAAATAATAATATTAATAATAATAACAATGATTATATAATCTCCAAATTACGGCACATAAGGACATCAATACTTCCAGTTGTGGTTTGAGTCAGTAGATTGATTGGAAAATTGTCCGACAGACTCATTCATGTGATCCCTGGTAGTCCTTAAACAAATACAATAAATTGTTCTCACAAGCCAACCTTACACATTACGAAGGGATTTATTAATATAAAATGTGTTGGATTTTAAGTCGTGTATTTTCTGTTTTTTTACAAAAATGTTCAGTGGACAATATCATAAAGCCATTTCTGAACTTGAGTCTCTGGAAGGAAATATGTATACCACATAAATCAAAAGAAATAATAATAATAATAATAATAATTTTATAAATATGAAATTATAGAATTATAATATATATATGACATTATATAATAATAATAAAATTAATAATAATAATAATAATAATAATAATAATAATAATAATTTCATAAATATGAAAATGAAACCCAAGTATAAACCTCTTGAACAGATGATACAATACTGACAAGACGAACCTCTTCAAGGCCAATATCCAGAACGTGCTCATAAGCCCAATGTTGATAAAGTTAATACTCATCGATGGTTACAAGCATCTGGATTAAAGTCCGAAATTGAAGTCTTTATTCTTGCAGTGCAAGTCCAGAGGCTATTCACTAGGAGTTATCAATCAAGTATACATAATAATGTGGGTCTAAATTGCAGGTTCTCTAAAAAATGCTAGGAAACAACAGACCATCTAATCTAAGGATATTCTGTACATGTCCCTAATGAATATAAAAATCGTCACGATAGAGTGGGGAAATATTTACACTGAAGAATATGCAAACACTTTAGAAACTATGTAAACAAACACTGGTATAAACATCACACAGCCCTGGTTACAGAAAAAGATGTTATTATTCTATGGAACTACATCATCTACACAGAAAATTGAAGCAAATAGGCCGAACATTTTGTTAAAACCTGAAAAGAAAAAAACTTGCTGATTAATTCATATGGCTCATCTAGCAGATTGTAACATAGCAACCAAAAATAGTACCAATGGTAGTACAAGCGCTTGGAATAAAAAAAACAGGAACAAAACAACACTTTGAAAGAATCTCTGGAAATCGCAACTTAAAAGAAATACAAAAATGTTTTGAAAAGTACAGTCCAGACACTAGGGGGAACTTTATCTATGTAATGCTAGTGGTGTTGTAGGAGATAGAAAGACAAATGAAATCTAGCCGTAGTAACAGACTGCTATATGGTTTAGGTCTTTCCGCCGACTTGATAGTAGCGTTATCGTAGCATAAATAGAATAATAATAATAATAATAATAATAATAATCATAATAATAATAATAATAATAATTTTAAATTAAATAAAAATATTTAAATATTTAAATTATAAAAATGGAAGAGCAGTAGCTACTTATTTTATAAAAATAACAACAACAAAAAAAAAGAAAATAATCGATGGAAAACCTACCAGATAAAAGGTAAATATTAGACCCTTGTCTAGTTTGGTGATGTTTCTCAGTTATAATTCACTCGTTTTATCCGATTCAGTTTAGATTCTAAATTAATAATCTGTATATATATAGATATTGTTCTGTAGATTATATTATATAACTAGATTTATTTTAGGTTATTTTTTGCTATTTACAAAAATGTTCAGTAGAAAATGTCATGATGTCTTTGCTTGGAACCTGGGAGGAAATGAGTATATATCAGAAATCAAAGGAAATAATATAATAATAATTATACATTGTAATACCTTATGATAGAGATGTAAGTTGTGGTACAGTAGACATCGGCTTGGAAAGAGATATTCAGAGAACCAGTTGAATTCCTTGCTTTTACTTATGCATAAATACCCTTGGGAAATATATTAATCCGTCTCTTCCCTCCAACTATGGGTCAAGTAACAGAACAGATTGGGTTCTATAGCTTTGGTTAGCAGTCAATCTACCGCAGAAATAATGGAGACTTACTGCGGGTAATTCTCCTGCCCAGTCAGTCATGTCTCTTCGATAGGATAGGTGAAAGTAGGGCGGACAAAGCCAGCAAGACTTGGTAAAGCAAATCTGGACGAAATTGCGGTTCAAGTCCTTTTTGGGGTTGATGCATTTATGATAAACTCCAAGACCTCTTTGTTATACATGGCGACATTAAGAGTAGACGGATTGCAGCGCTGACTGGAAATGCTTATATGCTGAGGAAAGTGTTGTGATTCTAAGCTGTCTGTTGGAGCTGAGATATGACATATCTTCTTTGTAGTGTCTTTTTAGATGTTAGGCGATCATGGACTCTCACTTTATCCCGTGTCGCTTTTAACACATTTCCTGTTAATATATCTCACAAGCCCTGCCTCGCCATCCACTTACTCAAGCCCATCAAGTATGTCTCTAATTCCGTCCTGTGAGTATTAGATTTTCCAAGTCTTCTTTCCCAATTATTTGTTCAAAAAACTTCAGTTGTCTCATCCTGATGTTAAGTATAATTTTTCTTTTCGTTCGCATCCTCTCCAAAATCTTGTTGTTGCTCACATACTCGGTTTATGATATCCTCAGCATCCTTCTATAAAACCACATTTCTGTTGTTTCGAGTCTCTCCGTCATCTTTGCGGGGATCATCCAGCATTCGCTGCCATATAAATGGACAGATATCGCATAACAGTCCTGTACTCTTTTCTTTGTTTCCACCGAAATCTTCTTGTCTTTCTATACTCTGTTTATTTTCATTGCCAGACCGAAATATCTAAATGATTCTCAAAACTTTTCTTTTTATCGAGTCGCTACACCACATCTACCCAGTGTTGCAACAAAGCCCTGCCTGAGACGTTAATTTTTCAAGGTCATTAGCTATGCATGTGCGTTGTGGTGCAGTGGATGTCGGCTCGGAACAAGAAATCAGGAAGCCAAGTTCAAATTCCAGTTGAAGTCATTGCATTCACTTACGCACAAATACTCTTGGAAAAGGTATTAATCCGCCTTTTTCTCTCCAGTTATGGATTAAATAAAAGGACAAATTGGGTTCTATAGCCTTGGCTAGCAACCAGTCTACCGCAAAAGGTAACAGCAACGTACTGCAAAACCTTTTGCATTATCAGAAAGAGGCATGATCTCTTGAAAGAGACATGATCGCCCAA
Source organism: Ascarosepion bandense (assembly GCA_037127315.1). Classification (NCBI taxonomy): domain Eukaryota; kingdom Metazoa; phylum Mollusca; class Cephalopoda; order Sepiida; family Sepiidae; genus Ascarosepion; species Ascarosepion bandense. The sequence continues at coordinate 7,054,599 of JBBBDQ010000181.1, read as the reverse complement.
ACGTGTATCACGTATAGCACTTAACTGACTGACTGAAGTATGCATGATTTTTTAAAATTGAGGCAAACAAGAAGATGCTCCTAAATTTGTATGTGCTCGTATTGGTAGTTGGGTTCTCCATCGGTGGTATATTCCCATTTATGAAGGTTGGCTCTACAGCAACCACCAGCTGTTTGGAGACGATTCAAACGGGCCCAGAAAGGTTAGAAATCACTGGTGTCAAGGAGTGATTCTGTAAAGAAGAGAGCCTGTGTTCCATGTAGTTAAGTAGGCTGCACCACAGTTGTGCGAATTATAATATCTATGCGCGCAAAAAATATGGCAAAATTTAATCACATGAACACGATTTCCCATTTGGACACTTTGTAGATAAATCCAATTTACTATAAGATCTGTTTCGTAATAAACCTACATATTTAGTAAAAGTTCAAGGGGGTCACCAGTTCATAATTCGACATTATATCAATATATCGTCCACCTTGTTTTGTTCTTTACAACTAAATAAGAAAAGATTAATTTACAAAGATACGGTTTTCTTTTTAGTGCCATGATAAATTTCTCGCCCTTATATTAATCGATAAAATTACATTTTCTGTAACTTTCTTTTCTTAATGCCTTTGAACAATAAAATGAATGAAATATTCATGAATAAAGGACTTATCCCGATATTTGGACGGCAGTTCATAAAAATTAAATTTTCAATCTTACAAAGCAGATTCTGAGTTGATAACAAAAAGTGAAAGGTGAGAAAATAAGACAGAGTAAACAATAGTAGGTTTTTGTTTTGGTTTGTTTTGGGGTTTTTTTTTTCTGGTATCAAAGGCTGTATTGCAAGACATTTTTCTTCATTGTTATTCTTTTATCACTTTTGTCTCGGAGAGTGAGCGTTGGATTAATTTGCTCGTCTTCACTGTTCCTTTTTTTTTATTGCAGTCTTTCTATCGCGCACTTTCCAGATTTCTTTTGGTATGCGCTATTTTCTGAAATATCGAATGTTATCTCATAAACATTACAGATGTGACGTACAAGAGAGTAAGGACTTGCACCTCAGAGCAAAACCCACAATTTCAAACTACAATAGACACTCAAAGAGGTCTTGTGGATAAAGAATTAAATCGTTGTGATAAAACAAAGTAAGAATAACAATGTTCTATATGCACTAATTAAAATATATACTCTGAAAACTAAAACGAACACCTTTTACCACTTGTTATCAACATAATACAATCTCTTATCAACTCTCAATTTGTTAAACCTTACATTACACAGCCTCTTTTCTGATTAACAGTTTAACCTTCTTTTTTTAACCATGGATGTGTTTACACTTATTAATAAATTGTTCTGATCAATCTTTAGAAGGAACGGCTCGGATTGTTGATTTAGATATCTCGAAAGTTATTTACATCGTTTTGAATGTTGCCATCAACTTTCTTGTCATATTAACGATGTTTCGGTTGTTTTCAGATGATGTACGTTGGAATTTCGAACCAAAATCTTTGTTCACTGGGTAAAATATCCTAATTACATGTGAATGCCTTTTTCTTTATCAGTTAATCTTTTAGTAACTCTACTCACAAACAAACAAAACGTCGTAAGTATGGCAAAAAGGATGTAGACAATAGTTTTAGCGATGCAAATAGTATAAATAGTTACAATACTTCTTCTCAGAAATATAGACAAATATTTCGAAGGCGTTTGATAGTGTTTGAGTGTCCTGGTTTATAAAAGTAATCAAAAGCTTTTCTAATTAAATAATCTCATAGCTTTATTGCATTTTGTTTTTTATTATTTTACGATATAGAGCAGGTTTTCGAAAATGAGGACAAATGATTTGGATGATTTACATTCTCCAAGAAGTCCTGTTTTTCAATAAATACGAACAATTTTAAGTATGTGATTTCACAAAAGTTATTAAACTAAGCAAGTGTAGTTGAGTAACTTATGTAAAAATGAATTTTGCCATTTTTTAAATATTTCAAAAAATTTTAATTTATCTGTTAATAAGTTTAGAATTTTTATTAAAATCTGACAACTATTCGATTTTTGAAAAAAATCCCAAATTACTACGTTTTTCATATTGAAAAAGGCGCTAAAGCACGAACTGTAAATATTACGTAACCCTCTGACGAAAAAAAAATAATCAGAAAATTTCGAATGTGTTACAAAGGTTTAAAAAATTTTAAAATAGTTAAAAATACTTTGTTTTTTTTCTCTTTTAACATAAATATTTTGACAAGAAAATTTTGCTTTTATTATGTTTGGGACATTTTTCATCATGCGATGCTGTTTGTTGCAGAAAAATGGGGTAACTTAGATTACAGATATATACTCCCAAGATATCATGTTAATAATAAATCAATCCGCTTATTTCTCTCTCGCCCCGAGATCACTCAGCACACGCAGTCCCGTTACTTTCAGATAGACCAATTAGGAGAACTGATATGACACAACTGTTCAATACTTCATCCCTAGTTTCTGAACAGATTTTTCTTAAGAATATTCACTGAAATGATTTACAAAAGCTGATAAAAATATTTTTCTCAGCTTTTGTAAGTCATTTCAGTGAATTCTCTAAAGACAATGAAATTCTGTAGTACCACATTTGTTTTGCTTTGAGTCTTTTCACCTGTGGTTGTCCAGAATTCACTGCCATATAAGAGTTCAGTACACTTTTTTCTGTTTCTAAGAGATACTAAGAATAATTTAAATATACTAAGAGTCATTTCTAAGAGATTTCTAAGTGTTATTCAAATTTGGTTTTTGATATGATTTCATTCATGTGACCGGAAAGCAGAAACTCTTCTCACTTGGTAATTAAAATGGGTAGATTATCTCTTGACATTAAAATAACAAAGCATAGTTGCGCTTCTTGGGCATATTGACGTGGTGTAATAGTTAGCAAGCTTTTCTCGTTAGATCAATTACGACTGAAAATTGAGTTCGATCCTCACACTTTCAAACTGTGCCACATCTAGGCTACGCTTAAAAACCGATATAGTTGCGCCTCTTACGTCAACTGCCAGTATCACTCTGAAAATCCCATACAAAAAGAATTCTTGCCGAAATTTTTTACTAGCAGAGGAAATTCAAGATAAATTATCCAAATGTGTTTGTTCATTTTAAAAGAAGTTGTTTCTGTTAAGTTAAAGAAAAACCATATACTTAAGTCATCTTGAAGAACTCTTTGTCTTCCCCAACAGTGATCATTCAAAGCAATGATTATTTTTCCTTGGAGAAATCAGATATGAGTTCAAAATCAATCGCTCGGAATTATTTTCATCCCTTGGGTTCTGAAATCATATTTAAAAAAATCACCTTAAGCTCACTTTTCTCCAGAGAAAACTCACAAAAGTCAAGATGAAGCAGCAAAACTGACGTTTTTCTTAGAGAACTTCTTGTGCTTTATTAAAAGAAAAAGCATTTTTACTGGTGTCGTTAAAATAAACAAACATGATTTTATGCTTATTTTACCAGTCGCGGTCATATAGACTCCAGGTTATTTTGCCGGTAAATAGTTTATTATTATGAAAGCAGGTAGTATTAAAAACAAAAACATGAAGACGTTTATGGCCCAGTGGATATAGACGTTGGTTAGTTTCTGTAACTTGACCCAAAGAGTTGTGAGTTCAATACCAGGCTACAGCAGTGGTGAACAAGTAACTTACAGAGTTAGAGGGAAATAACTCATTACTACCTAAAGAGGCGCTACTATGCAAGGAATGAAAATCATACCCCAATGATTGTAATAAAGAGTTCGGTTCGAAATTTCTAGCACCTGAAGAACGCTGAAGCGTACAAAGGCCAAAACTTCGTATAAATGCCAACATTGATGAGGACAATAGTCCAAATACTGTAACACACAGACGCTTATTTATTTTCATCATTAATTGTTAAGAAAATTTAACATCTTTTCCGCCATCAATTGTTAAAACCAAAGTAAAAGTCATTTATTCATTATCAATTATTAAAAGAAATATAGAAGTCTCTAAGTATTTTAAGCATTTCAGTTATCTTCAGTTTCTGCAAACGTTGCCCTTGAGCATGGTTCACATGCAAGTACACTTAATGTGCAACCACTGAAGACAAGAATCACAGACTACAGAATCTAGGTTGTTCAGACCCTTCCTACACAGCTCACACAACCACGGCGCTGTTGATCTCAAGTATAATATAGTCGTAGTTCTAAAACACTATTTATATTTACCGTCAAAATAGCTTTGGTGTTTATTTTACGAGGACCATCAAAAAAGTCTATTCGTTTATTAAAAACTGCAATTTTTATATTTTTAATTCTGGGTCTTGTATATATATATATATATATATATATATTAAAATTGAAATATTTACCCATAATATGACACATGATTCTCGTTTCTGGGTTATGTTCCTTCAGAATGCCTCAGATCGTGGTTCTCCACAACTGTATGTCTGTTTTAGCTCTAGGAAACACTTGTATCTTTAACCTCACTCTCTACCTTGCTCGTCTTTCTTCAGTACGCCTATGAGTATTGCATTTTCGAAGATCTCTTTCGTTATTTAATATTATATTTCTTACATGGAAAACCCAATATGGCTTGATCTTACTGCTTTATAGTAATAGTCAAACAGAGCATCATCAACAACCATTGCTCTTGCCGAGATATCTCTGTATTTACATCTTCGTGCGGATGCGTATATTTACTTCATTAAAAGCAAAAAATAAGTTACTTAGACGAAAAATAATTGAAAGTGCCGATATTGAATCCTACCAAAATATAAAGCAGCGCGTTTCGTTTACATACTAGAAGAACATTTCAAGTACTAGAGTATCTGATTTTTCCCTCTAGTATGTAATTAGTTTTGTATATTATACAAAATTCATCATATAAAAATAGATATCAGGTGCGTTAAAAATATTTTCTTCTGAATTTGAATGTATTTGGGTTGTTTTCTTCTGCATTAGTCTGTAGTCCAGCAACTTCATAAAAAGCAAAAAGAGATTCGAAATATACTTGTCAGAGACGACCGGAATATGACGAAATTAATGTCTATTTTTTCTTCTATTTCTTTCTTCAGACTAATGATATTTCTAATTAAATAAAATAACATTAGAGAATTTAATGATTACATTTCATTCTCTTTACTGGAGTCGGAACAGAAATAGCATGCATAAATACAACCGTCTCTGCTTTCCGAAAGTAAGATTATGTATTCTTTTATTCTTTTAGTCGTTTATTCTTTTATTATTTTATTCATTGTATATTTCTAGATTGGCTTCAGCTCCACCGGGATATTTTCAATTTATTCATTTCAGATAAATCTGTATGTCTCTTCCCGACGGCTTAAGCATCTTTATTTAATTTTTACACATTTTAATATTCTCATAATTTCATTACTAATTATACAAAGAGACATTACATACGGTATAATTTCTGATTAAGTTATTTCGTGTATAAAAAATGAAAAAAAAAAAAGTAGTTTTAAATAATTTCTTTTTCAAACCAGATATTTATTTTCGACCGAATTGATTTAACTTTAATGTCCACGTAGAGTACTGAAATGTTTTTGGCGCGACAAAGAAGGGATAAGAAAAAACAACACATGTCTAAGTATTTACAATATTTATATTGTTCAAACTGTTGTCCGCATCTTTTGTACGCTATGATTTTTCTATTTCTATTTTTCCTGTTATGGGTATAGTTTGTTATATACTGGACGTCTTGGGTTTTGTAGCCACTTTTTTAGGGACTTATTGTAGAGACTTTTGTGTTTGTTAAATATTTCTTCACTGGACGAGTTTTTACTAGTTCTATATTGTATGGAAGAGGGTATATGTTTGATTATACTTGGTGGTGGGTTTGACTTTGAGTGGATGTATAGAGGGTATTCGTTGAGTTTTATGTATGGTTGGTAATTATTATTAACTAAATCAAGTGTTACATCGAGGAAGTTTACTACGTTTAAATTTGTGTTGACTATTACTTTTAGATTTAAACTTTTAAATTCTCTGTGGATAAGTTTTCTTATTTTGTCTGTTTTAAAGTGTGTGGAATTTTGTACTATCATGAGACCATCGTCTCTGTATAGCCTTATGTCTTGTGTGTTTATGTCTTGGTGTGCAGTAAGATTATATAGTGTAAATAAGCCGATGAGATCGGAAGACTCTGCAGAGTCCAACGCACCCATTGTAATGTCAAATTAGTTTACAGAGTTATTTTTTATCCATTGTTCTTGGTTATGGATAAGAACGGATGTCTTGGCAACCATTATAATATTATATTCGTCCTTGGTTAAGTCCGAGTAATGTGTGGCAAATTCCAGTGCCAAAGTGAAGAGGTCTTTAGATATTGATGGGTAGTAGTCCACTATGTCAAATTGAATCAAGGAACAATTGTTTTTTTCTTTGATGTTGTTAAACCAATTTATGACATCAGTTGTGTTTGTCCACTGGAGAAATCCATGTTTCTGTTTAATTTGTTCATTGATTCGTTCAAGGGTCTTTTTGCTAATTTTACCAATTTCTGGTCTCGTCGGGTTTATAATTCTCGTAGGCAAATTTGTTTGGACAGCTGGTTTATGGTCTTTTAAATAGTAGTAAAAGAAAAAAAATCGGCACTGCATAAAAACAAAAAAAAACAAAATAAAACATATATTCCAATACAAAATACCTAAACTAAACGAAAAAGTGACCTGCCCAAAACTAAGCCACCCTACACCCTTCTCTTAACCTAATAGCAGCATCACTAGAACCACGAACGGACGACTAGATCATTCTAAAATCCCTATGCCCCATAAATGTACATAGTCTCATTAACAGCGACGCCACTTCAAACAAAATTAAGATAAAATAAAAAACGGATCTGTCTTAAATTAAGCCATCTCTCCTAACCCATATATCTAAGACTACAATACGACCGACAGAATCAGAGTAAGCTTCCAACCCCAATTTCACTTAAACATCATATCAACACAAATAAACCGTTTTTACCATTTAATTTTCATCCCAACTTCGTCACCCGATGAGAAGCACGTAGCTTCGAAACGCGAAAATTTTTGTGTAGTGATACTATGAATTTATAAAACCTTGTAACAACTATTACAATATAATGCTGTACGTTGTATCGAGCACTCTTTATAAAAGTAAATGCATGAACAGCAGGTAAAAAACCTACGAGTTCCACAACTTTGTTACAACATATATATATATATATATATATATATATATATATATATATATATATACTGTTTAATAAAAAACAGAATATCTACTCAAATACGTGTATCTGTTAAAATAATGTTCTAACAAATTAATTAAAGGATATATCTGTATACTCATATGATCAGTCAGTTAAATGCCATACGTGAAACACACATGTCTCAAAAGAGACATGGCCGACTGGGCAAGATATTTTCTCGCAGGAGATTTTTCCATTACTTTCTGCGGTAAACTGGTTTGCCAGCTAAAGATATAAAGCCCAATTCGTCCTGTTATTTAAGCCATAACTTGAGGGAAGACGTGAATTAATACCTTTTCTAAGGGTATTTATGCGTAAGTGAATGCAACAAATTCAACTGGAGTTCGAACTCGGCTTTTCGATTTCTCATCCCAAGCCTAAATCCACCGCACCATAACATGAGAATATATAGATATATCCGTTACCTTTATAAGAGATAGATTAAACGGAAAATGAAGTATAACTGCCAAAAGAGCTGCCCAAATCTTCACTATCCTGTCTGGATAGAGTCCAAAAACATGTGGGTGATGAATTATTTCCCATTTAACAATTGCTTTCTCACAGATAACACTTTGCAAGCATCTCGCTGCACTATAGCTATTTCTATGGAAAGTGTATATTGCTTAGTTTCACTAATTCTTTCACGGTTGAGACACGCAATGACACGCACATTGCAGCTAACATTCATTATCCATCGGTGAGATGTAAGGTCCGATCAAGCATCTTCTTCTCAGGTTTGCTCAAGCAATTATTAATAGTATACATCTCTGACCAATACGCTCTTAACCTGTTCAAGTGTAGGGTCAACCGCTATTTTCCCTAAATATCCTCATAAACTGTAGCACCTACAGGTACAGTTTATCTCGAGAGGCTGTCAACTTGAAGAGCCTAATATTGTAACGATCAGGGAAGCATTCTTATGGAACTCCGTGAATGAGTAGGAATAAGGATGAGTCAACTCTTGTAGGAAAAATAACGAGTGGGTTTAATCTGTGAACGTCTAAACGAGTGGAACCAAGGAATATATTTTGACTGAACATCGGCTATAGCAATATCGATAGAATGATGAGAGACTAGTAACGTTTCGTCTGTCGGATGGAATTTTATTAGGTGAAAAACAATTCATAATCACGCAAATGATTTGAATTCTGTGATGGATAGAAAGTGAGTATTGAGTACCTACGTGTCTTCTTTCTTCTTCTTGATGCTCTTTATTATGCTGCTGCTACTGCTCATATTTTCTTTTTATTATTATTTTTTCGGCTGTTTGCTTTTGCTTCTTCTGCTGCTAATATTTATACTTCTTCTTGTTCTGCTTCTATTGCTTCTTCCTCCGGAGTTACTACTGCTTCTTTTTTTTCTGCTACTGCTGCTTCTGTTGTCATTGCTGCAGATGGATCAGTGTAATATCTGTGTGCTGTGTATAATAAAAACGTAGATTTTCATTTCTGTTCTTGTGATCAGGTTAGCATATGTGAACGCTGCTGAGAACTAAAGTGTAGCTCTTCCCTCTTCTTTTTAAGATCAGTGTAGTACCTGTGCACTATAACTAGAATTAATATGTAGCTACTAATCCTCTTTCTAGGCTCAATGCAACATCTGTACCTCTCTCGTTTTTTGTAGTCTCCAGTGTTGTACATGTGCGCATTATTTAATATAAATTTGATATCTGTGCACTCTATAAGCCAGTAGTCTTATGCTTTAAAGGAGAGTAATATATGTGCCCTCTACTCAGAATCATCCCTTATCCACTGCCTATGATCACCGTCGTATCTGTGCACTATTTCCATGGGCAAAATGTTACTCCACAGTCCTTCACATAGATCTCTTCTTCCTTTATGTGTCGTGTCCCTTAAGAACATAGAAATTATATCTCTTCGCCTCTTCCTGTTTCTTGCTTCTCTTAAGTTATGTTGTTCTCTATCCACTTGTTCAAGCCAATCAAGTATGTCACGAGATGTTTTCCCCTGTCTCTCATTCCTTTTATCTACCCTGTGAGTATGATGTTTTCCTCCTTCGAAAGGACTAAACGTAAACTACACTAAAATTGAAAGCATGGTCATCAGCAAAAATATGAACCCAGAATGCCAATTACAGGTCAGGGACTCTAAAATCAAGCTAATACATAAAATTAAATACTTTTGAAGTGTCCTAACAGAGGACGAAAAGTGTCCTAACAGAGGACGAAAAGTGCGACACTGAAATCCGAAGAATTACTGCTATGGCCAAGGTTGCATGCCAAAAGCTGAGTCGAGTAGTGAGAGCCAGAAAAATTTTGTTGGAAACAAAGAAAAGACTACAGGAGTGCTATGTGCTATCTGTCCCACTATATGATAGCGAATGCTGAGCAATCTCCTCAGAGATGAATTAAAGGCTTGAAAAAACAGAAATGTGATTCTACAGAAGAATGTTTAGGATATCATAGACTGAACTTATCAGCAATGTCGAGGTTTTGAAGAGAATGAAAACGAAAAGGAAACATATTGACATCAGGAAGCGACAGCAGAAGTTTCTGAATACACAATAAGGAGGACTTGGAAAATTTGATACTCACATAAGATACCTGTTGTCATATTTTTTAGAATATATGTCAATCAAAAATTACAAAAACCAATATTAGATGGGAAACAAGAGATAACCACATGTACAAAAGACCGGGTAGGAGCATGATCAGTACAAAATAAAAAATATATATCGAGATCATTTAAACACTTCGAACAACAACTACAACAACAAAAATAACATATATAACTAAAATGGACAATAATGATAAAATCAAGATACTGGCTTTTCACACGAACAAAAGTATCGAAGGAATTCTCTGTTAGTATTTAAAAGGGTTATAGCATTTTGAGATTTAAATTCGTGAAAAATTACTTGAAAATTGTAAATTTCAGACGACAATAAAGCTAACTTTTTAGCATATACACCCTTTTGCAAATTAATTGAAACAAATACTTTAATATTCTTTCTTTCACCATACTGTCAAATTCTCGACCTACTGGAGTGACAGGGTGCAATGAAATTTTTATTGTATCCTCCGATTAAGTAATTTACACTGATGTGAACTAATATGAACCTATATACACCATTGTTTAAATTAACTGAATAAAACTAACTTAGTCCACTTTATTTCAACATACGGTCAGTTTAAGATCCACTGGAATGACAGGGGATAATCAATTTCTATTTCTTCTACAGATTGGGTCATTTACAGTGATGTGCAGTATTATGAATCTATTTTCGGGGTGCATAATGTAATTTGTCTGGCCTTGAAAAATATTGCATCATCCGTGATTGCATCAGATTTTTATCACACCCAGACAATATTGTTGCGGCTGTCGATTAGTTGTCCTACGGTCATTTTCTTTCATAGAAGTTACTCTAAGGAAGCGTACGAAAATTGTAACTCTGCACGAACACACTGACAAGCCTTACGGAAAGATCGCGAATATTGCTGTTGTTAGCCTTTCACCTGTCATCGTGTCATCAACATTGAAGATCAAACTATTTAGGTTAAATCTATATGCAAAAAAGTATTCAAACTGCCTGCATGCAAATTCGAAACCTCATTCCCATTTTTAGATACGTTAGCGCTTTATGCCTTTGATATGTCCTGCGTCACAGGTTGCTGCGTATCTATGTATGATTGATATTTATTTTCGAGTGTGAAATCTCTTTGACTATCTAGGAGATGTATTGATTCGAAATTTATTCAATTCTAATTTTGTTCTATTTGCCCAATCAGAATCACAACAAGTACAACAGATGAAAAAAAGGAAATATTTTGGAAGTGTTATTTGTGAAACAAAAAAATAAACATCACAAGCGATCGTTGTGAATATTTAATAAATTGTGAATGCAAGGAGGCACCAACGGTCGCAATCAATGGCGGAGATCGTTAAATTTGAGTGCAAAGAAATATTTCTGGAAGGAAGCCAGACAAATGGCGGCAAAAATCATTAAAAAAGGGGAAAACGGATAAAAGAAAAAAAGAAATACAAATTAGGATAAAATAAAAACAATATTTCTTCGTATGTTCTTTTTCATATTTTCATGTTTGCATATTTAATAAAAAACAAAAAGTAAAACGTAATAAAATCAGTCTTATTTTTTCTAGTAACGACCACTAATGAATACTATAAATTTCATCGAAATTCGCAGAATCAAAAATATTTTTCACCTACCAATTTTTCATCTTCGTCATTCAGCCAAATTTGGAAGCAAATTTCACACGTTTCTGTTGATATAGATGATTGCCCTTTATTCATAGCAAAAATTGTTCGTCGTAAAATATTTAGGAAAGAGTTTTTATTCTTGCTGTTATAAAATTCTTATCAAAACAAGCCGATAATTTTTTATGTCCGAAACAAACATTTAAAGAACCCTTTTTCAGGGCAATGAAATATATAGCTTGTCTTAATTTCTTAAGCAAAATATTGTCCTTATTATAAATATATAAAAATATATTAATTATCAGTTATTTAGTTTTTGTTTTTGTTTTTTATTCTTTTTTCGTTTATTTTTTTCCATGATCGCCACTAATGTGCAGGGGGTTACTTCTTTCTTTTTTATCTGTTGCATTCTTTCAAGACGTAGGTAACCATGGACTTCCACTTGCGTCTATCCTTTGTTGCTCTTTACACTTATCTTTTCCAAACTGTGCTACGCCTTCTATTGCTCAAGTTCATAAAGTATGTTTCGTGCTGCTTCCCCTGGTCTTTTTTTTTCGTTCTTTATCTATCCTGTGAGTATTAGATTCTTCAAGCCTCCTTCCTAATTATGTGTCTCAGAAACATCAGTTTCCTTTTTGATAACACCCTTTACAAAGCCTTGTCATGTTTAATCCAGTTGGTTACAACGAGAGAAAAGAACATGGTACAGCAAGTCTTGAAGAAACGGTACAGCCTCCAAAGGAAAATCTGTAACACCAGCCACTTTCTCACCGGTGGGATGTGGCTTCCCTCTGTCTCTTCTGCAAATATTTTTATGGGTTCTGCTCTGATGAATTTAGGTCAATTGTGCCTCTCCACAAGAATTTACTCGTGCAACTAGACTGGCAACAAGGTCCCACCCTTTTACAGTTAAATAAACCAAAAGCAGGCGAGAATTGTACTCCGGCAGCTTCTTTTCTCATACTTCCCGCCTGTGGAACTCCCTTCCATATACTTGCTTTCCTGGCGGCTACAATTCCAGGAATTTACATGCAATGTCAATACACATCTCTTATCCACTTGACTCCTGTCCTTTCTACTTCACCCCGTGTATCTCGTTCTTTTTCTTTCTCTCTACCTTTGCAACTGTCTTCACTCCTGTGTTCACATCCTTCTTTTGCCCTTTCTTTTTCACTCCCTGTATCAGGTTCATCTTTGTCTTCACTCTCTTTCTGCCTAAGCTAACTCCTTTTAACTCCCTTATGTAGCATCCTGCACATCAGTGGCTGTACCGCCTTGCTTGGGATGAAATGATTAAAAAATAAACAGGAAGCAAGGAAACGGAAGAGAGTTTCACAAGCGGGAAGTGGGAGAAAAGAAACTGTTGCAGTAAAAGTGGTTAAATTTAACTATTTCAGTGGTAAAAAGGTGGGACACCGATGCCAATCTAGTAGTATTCACGGGGTCGGGGCACTACAGAAAAGAAGTTCGTCAAAGTAGTTGCTATGAAAATATTTGTAGAAAAGACAGAGGGAAATCATGTCACGTCAGTGAAAAAGTCAATGAAGTTGAGACGCCAAGGCAGAACCGATTACATTACAGATCCTTTTTTGGATTTTGCTGAGAACTTCGAGATGAATAACAAGAGCAACCGAACAGATATAGCAATAGTAATCAATGCACGGACGAATGGTAGATTTATTTCCAAATTGCTTTTTTGGTTGGGAAAAAACATCATACAAAAATGTTTTAAGAAAAAATGCGAAGATGACAAGAAATAATCTATATACTAAAGTGTAATTGTAAGGTCATTTTTTCGTTTTTTATTTTATTTTAGTCAAACAAAGCTAAAGACTGTCTCAATATGCAATACCTTCTTTTACTGTTGACGCGTATAAGGTTAGCGTTTGTCTCCTAGAATTATTTTCATATTCACCTATTTTACCATTATTTGTTTCTCTATTTTATAATTATATGTTTATCGTTTTCGTTCAACGGCAGTCAGTCTCTAAACACTACTTTCTGCTGAATGAAATATTACAATTGCAGTAAAAGTTAATCACGTTAATGGCAGTTTCTGCATAATAAAAATATAAAGGCGTGCATGAATGTATCCGCCCATGCACAAAATTAGAAAAAATTAACTCACGGTGACAGCGTGATTGGTGGTATAGCGAAGTTATACCGAACTTTTATTCACATATTTTTATGTAATTACGATCAAAAATGGAAAATTTCTGATGAACTGTTTAATGAACACTTGAACATTAAGGACAAAAATCAAGATAATTTTGTTAATTAAATACATCGAAAATAATTTTTGTTCAATATCTCAAGGTAACATTACGCTCATAATTACATTCCTGATAAAATAACACGCAAAACTATTTTATTTCGTCTGTTTGTTTATCCGTTTAGCCAGTGTGATCTTATTTTTTGAATTATTTATTTATTTTGATTTGTATTTTGATTTGTATTTTTTAATTTATTTCGGTTCTTTTCTGCCTAATTTTTGTGTAAATTGTTGTTAATTATCAAATTTAGGTTTGGTATATTAGGGCTTTGGTTATATGTAGGAATTCTAAGACCGGCCATGATTGTTTTTTTTTTTTTAATTTTATTGTTCTCTGTCATTCCCTTGCTAACTGGACACATGGCTTGGAGGTGATCCCCCCCCTCCATCACACTACTGTCTGTTACTGCTTACTTAAGGTAACTTAATCTCTCCAGAACTCTCCAGAACTGTATAGAAGAAACAAAATGGAGATAATTTTTGAAATTTTCTTAACTTTTTTCTGTCAGCCAGCCTTCAACTTGGTGAGTTTAGCCAGTGTGATCTTATTTTTTGAATTATTTATTTATTTTGATTTGTATTTTGATTTGTATTTTTTATTTTATTTCGGTTCTTTTCTGCCTAATTTTTGTGTAAATTGTTGTTAATTATCAAATTTAGGTTTGACTTATACTAAGTCAAAACTTAATTAACTTCAGTCACACGTTTATTCTTTTTTTTTAATTGGAGTAGATAGTACCTTCTATCGCCCGGTCTCACACTCCACCCCCTTCTTTTGGACAGGAGTAGAGGTGATCGCCTTGTTTCTTGTTTAGGAAGGGGTTCCCGGTTCATCTCTCTTTTCTTCGGTCTTTATGTCGGTTCGGCTGGAAGCTTTTTGCAGTTGGTGTGTATGGTGGCAAAGTCTCTTCATTCTGAGGGTACCGGGTTGGCAGTTTCCTGGTTGCTGCTTCCGACTGGTAGTTAGGAGCCCGAACTCTTGCGTAGCGTCTCGAGAGGCTGCTCTGATCAACAGTTGAATAATATCGGGGTTCCTGTAGTGCCATTTCGCGCATGGACGGGCGTCCCTGCATGAATTTCCGATGGGCAACCCCGAGGCCACATTATGCTGCAGGCGGCGCCATTCTCCATCCTTCACCTGCTGCAATTAACGACCATCTGACCCTACTCTAGACCTCTCTATCCACAACTACAACCAACATGAAATTTAACAAACAAAATAGCAAGCCTAAACCAGCTAGTCGTAAATCGCCCAAACCTATCTGCGTTACCTTCACAAATATACGAGGTATTCGCAGTAACTTTAATAGTGTAGAGTCTTTCCTTCTAACTAACTCACCCGATATCTTAGCTATATGTGAGACTAACCTTGACCCTTCTATCCCCTCTTCAGAGCTGTTCGTTCCTGGTTACCTTCCTCTCTTCAGGAAGGACTCCAATGTCCATATGCATGGGCTTGGTGTATATGTCAGCGAACAACTCCCCCTAGCCAGGGTCACATCTCTTGAATCCCTTGATCATTCCTTCATGTGCTTCCGTCTCTCACTTCTAAGCTCGGTTAGCTATCTCTTCTTCCTCTACCGCTCCCCCTCCTCCTCTGACTGTACGTTACTTGATTGCATCTCTAATAACATCGACAGGGCCATTTCTTCTCACCCATCTGCCCAAATATTTGTGTTTGGCGATTTTAACGCCCACCACACCAAGTGGCTTGAAAACTCAGCCACCGACCTTGCTGGGATCCGCACCATGCACTTTTCAATAGCCCAAGCTCTAACGCAAGTGGTGGACTTCCCCTCGCGTTTCTCTAAAAACCCTAACGGAAGGGACTCTTTACTCGACCTTTGTTTTACTTCCATCCCAGACTCCTGCACTACCAGGCAACTCTGCCCCCTTGGAAATTCTGACCACGCCGTAGTCTCCGTAAACATATCAATCCGCACTAACTCTTCCCAAGAAAACCAGACCAGCAGAATATCATACTGCTACCAAAGAGCCGACTGGGACTCGTTCAGGGACTTCCTCTGCGACGTCCCCTGGAACAACGTCTTTGATCTTCCTGTCGAAGACTGTGCCTCCGAAGTCTCCTCTTGGGTTAAGGCTGGCATCGATGCTTTTATCCCTGCCAGAAAATTCCAACTAAAACCTAATTCGTCCCCCTGGTTCGCACCCGCTTGCTCGGCCGCTATTGCCCACCGGAACCATTTCTTCCGGCTCTATCGAAGCTGCTCGTCGAACCAAAACAGGAGCCTTTTCACCTCAGCACGGAACAAGTGCAAAAAAGTACTGAACGAAGCCAAGAGGGCGTTTGCTACCAGAATTAGGCAACGCATAGCATCCTCTAAGTTTGGCTCCAAAGATTACTGGCGTCTCTGCAAAAGCGTGCTCAGCAGGAACAAGACTTCAATACCCCCACTAATCAATGAATTTGAAGTTCTCACCTCCCCAGCCGACAAGGCTGAGTGCTTTGCCCGTAAATTCTCAACCAATTCGACACTGGACTCGTTAGGAATACCTACACCAGACTTCCCACCCAGAACTAAGGCTCAACTAAATAACGTCCTCATCTCGCCCTCGCTGGTCGCCAAGATAATTGCGCAACTTGACCCACACAAAGCGAGCGGCGGTGACGGAATCCCAGTCATAGTACTGAAGAAATGTGCCCCAGAACTCTCCTCTGTCCTCTCTAAACTCTATAACCTCTGCCTATCTGCTTGCTGCTTTCCTGCCTGTTGGAAGTCCTCCTGCGTAGTTCCTATATTTAAGAATTCTGGCGAACCCTCGGACCCCGCCAATTACCGTCCTATTAGTCTCCTTCCAATCTTTGGCAAAGTTTTCGAAGCCATTATCAACGCCGAGGTGATTCAGCACCTTATGACCAATGGGCTTCTCTCTGACAAACAGTATGGGTTTCGCTTCACCAGGTCTACTGCTGATATGCTAACGACCATTACCGAGTACATATACCAGGCACTCGACAAGAATGGTGAAGCCCGAACCGTTGCCTTGGATATCTCCAAAGCATTCGACAGGGTCTGGCATGCTGGCCTCTTGTGCAAACTGCGGAGCTATGGGATAACTGGACATCTGTTTGACCTCATCCAGTCCTTCCTCTCTAACCGCACATTAAAGGTGGTATTAAATGGGCATGCCTCCCAAAACTACCAGACGAACGCGGGCGTCCCTCAAGGTTCTATCCTAGGTCCCACGCTCTTTCTGATCTACATTAATGATCTCCCCGACACCATTAGATCCCAAGTTGGCATGTATGCCGACGACACAACAATCTACTCCCGCATCGATCAGAAACCAGGTCTGGACGACAAAGTGAACCTCGCTGCCGCACTGGAAAGGGACCTCCAATCCGTAGTGACCTGGGGTAGGAAATGGTTGGTAAATTTCAATGCCTCCAAAACAAAGCTGTTATCAACTAACCACCATAGACTATCGCATCTACCTCCCATTAGCATGGGACAGGCTAGCCTCCCAGAGAGTAAAATACTACGCCTCCTTGGCCTTACACTCTCGGCGGACCTCAAATGGAATGACTATATTGAATCCATTGCCAAATCTGCTGCTATGAAAGTCGGCTCTCTGTGCAGGGCCCGGAAATTTTTCCCACCTGAAACTATTCTGCACATATACAAATCTACCATCCGCCCGTGTATTGAATATTGCTGCCATATCTGGTCGGGTGCCCCTGCTGCTCTCCTTGGGCTTCTTGACAAAATACAAAGGAGGATCTGTAACGTGGTTGATACTAACTTGGCAGACCGGCTGCAGCCGCTCTCACACCGGCGTGATGTAGCTTCCCTGTGCCTCTTCTACAAGTACTTTCATGGCTTCTGCTCCGATGAGCTTAGATCACTGGTGCCGCCCAAGCACGAATTTACACGAGATACTAGATTAGCAACTAGGTCCCACCCTTTTACAGTTAAACAAATAAGATGTAACCGTAAATTCTACTCCAACAGCTTCTTTTCTCGCGCCTCCCGCCTGTGGAACTCCCTTCCACAAGTCTGCTTTCCCGACAGTTACAATCTCCAGGTGTTTAAATGTAGGGTCAATAGACACCTCCTATCACACTAACTCCCAACTATTCTCACAACACTCTCATCTACCAACCCTCATTCTCGGTATCCTCACCCGCCTATCACCCACCCTCTTAAATGTCCTATATTTAACCAGCCTTTCTCCTCTCTACGTAGCCCCCTGCACAGTAGTGGCAGTGACATGCCTTGCTCGGGGTGAAACGCTTATAAAAAAAAAAAAAAAAAATTTATGAAAATGTGTTTGAATATTTGTATTGATGGTTATTCTTTTTAATATGCAATGTCCGACCAGGATATTTTATATCGGACAAATGTTATCAAGACATTTAGAGAAATGTTTCAAATATTTTCGTATAAACAAAAAAGCTTGACACTAAAATCCAAAATGTTCCTTTTTCTTTTATAATCGTATTATAATTCAGCTTGTGTCGACATGATTCGACATGTTATTAAGTAGAGTTAGAACACACATTATTCCTAGCGATTTCCACGGATAGCTAATGAACATTTTTTATTGTGGGGAAAGACAAAAAAGACAGATTGATATGTGTATAGACTGAGATGTATAGACTGAGATAGATAGATAGATAGATAGATAGATAGATAGATAGATAGATAGATAGATAGATAGATAGATAAAAAGGAGAATTTTTATGACAATGTAGATAAATTTTTACTTGTGATGTGTTTTATCCGTTAGAACTTCATCGGATAGAATTTATGATGTTGGTACTACTGCACATGCCCACGAACTAGGAATGATGTAGACTCCAGAATGTTTTTATAGAATTTACATATATATATATATATATATATATCTAGCCGAATTCATTTAGAGACGTTTTCATTTTCTTTCAATCACTTTTGTTAGTAGGTATACCACAGTATAATAATAAGACGCAACACGAAAAGTGAAACCTACTGTAGATAACCTTGTGCTCAAGGCCCTGCAGTGACATTTATGTCGGAGTGAATTCTTTTCTTCTTTGATCAGAATAGCATTTCTTATTTCAAATTTCTCGTTCCGTTAGGCAACCAACGCATTTGACGTATTTTTTCCTAGATAAATCTCTTATTTAGATTCCTTGAGGCTTCTTCTGTGTATTTTTTGTGGCAATTATTACTGGCGACGGAGTAAATTCTTCCTCCATGTTTTAGCTTATACTTTTTTTTGTTTTTTGTTTTTTGTTTTGAATTGACTAAGTCTTTTTATCGTTTTGGAAGTAGTAGTAGCAAATATTATGAGTTGAGTTTAGATAGATTCTTTTTGAAAGTAGATGTGATTGACTTAGTTGATAGGATAATGTATTTTGATTCATTGAGATTTTCAGGAGGGGTCGATTTTTGTTTTAAAAAATTTTATGAGACTTTTGTTTTCTACCAAATATAAAATAATTTGGATACTGGAGAAGAATTTTCAATGTATTTCTCCTCTTCGTGTAAATAATGCAGGTTGCATATTCTGAGTGTTCTTAAGTCGAATCTGATGATTATGACGGACTTTATTTTGTTGTTATGATAAGAATAAAAATTTATTTGGTCGATTTCTAATAGACACCGAGTTTTAAACTGTTTTTAACACGTTGTAGCTTGATATCTAGGAAAAGTAAGGAATTGTGTTCTTTCATTTCGTATGTAAACTCTATTTTGTGTTCGATTTTGTTTAGTTGATCTACTAGGTTAGGCAAATGAGTATGACGTGAAAATATAAGTAGAGCATCATCAACATAACGGAAGTATTTATTATTTTTTGGAACAGATAAGATTCGAGAAATTCTAAGAAGGTATATGCCATCACTTCACTGAAAGCAACTAAATTGGTAATCCGAATTTTGTTGGTAAAAATCATTATTAAATGTGAAATAGTATTGATTTATGAGGGGATTTTTATTATTTTTGCTGTTGGGAGGGAGAGTTTTATCTTTGATTGATTTAAATGGATTTTTAGGAGATTTGGACATTTTTCAACAACGATGTTGGTATAGAGGGATTTTGTATCTAAGTAAGACATGCGTTTGTCAGTTGTGTTCATTTCCTTTAGATTTTTTTAACTAGGCTAACTGAATTCATTATATGAGATGAACTAATTGTTCCAAAGGAAGAGGTTATAATTTTGATTATGGCTTTTGGCAGTTTATGGGGACTTTGAAATGATCGCGCGCATCAGGATACCTGTTTTATGGGTTTTAAATGGACTTAAAGTTTCGGTGTTCTAGGGTAATATTCTATGAATACCAAAATTAGATAGATAAATAAGTAGAAATAAAGACAAATTTTAACATAGATAGATGTCAAAACCAAGGCAGACACATTAATAAATAAGTAAAATAAGAACAAAGAAAGCGGAGGTGATAGCGTGTTCATTTGATAAACGTCGACTACAGTAAAATTGAAAACGCTATCAATTATACATCTTTTTGTTTGTAACCTATTATTTCTTTAAGTAATTACAAGCATCCATATATATGATTGTTATTGCAATATTTTGTTAAAGTTGTTAAGTTCAAATATTTATCAATTGAATAGGTAATTTCTTCAAGAATTTTTCAATAGTCGAACTTTCAAGAAGCTTATTCAAATTAGGAATATTTTGCGTTAGAAAATTATAATAGGAAAATACTGACATTTGCAAGAGTATTTCAAAGAAGTTTATCGAATTAGCTAATTTCGCCAACATATTTTTTGTAAAATTTGACAAGGATAAATCTAAATATATTGGTTCGTACCAAAGGCACATTGGGGTAGTAATAAGTACCTTCCAATATCTAAACAAGAAAGAGGAAACTTGTTAGAAACAAAGAAAACGTGACGAACTTCTATATAATACAAATCCTCTTATATGTTAGTGAATGCTGCACATTCTGCTAAAAAATAAAGCTTCGATGCGAGGCAAGCAGAAATGTGGTCTGACATAAAAATGACAGACATTTTGTAATCAAAGTGGAAGTTTTAAGAAAAATGTTAGTACAAAATATAACTATGCATAAAATCAAAAATAAACATTTGAAAATTCCGAGACAAATTAGGAAAAACAGCGTAAAGCTGCGAGCAACCTATCTTTTCATTTCATCCCAAGCAAGACGGTAATTCCACGAGTAACCCAGCGAGTGAAAGTAGGTATCGGCAAAATTAAGAAACGAAGGAAAGATGAATGAGATTCAAGAAAGTAGAAAATGTTGATTAACGTTGCATGTAAATTTTTAAAGATCGCAGTTATGAGGAAAGTAAACGGAATAGAATTCCACAGGCGGGAAATGCGAGAAAAAAACTGTTGAAGTAGAAGTTGTGGTTGCAGTTAGCTATTTCAATAGTAGGAGAGATTGTGAAAAGATAAACGTTGACTCGTAACAAAATCGTCTGACTAGGCAGTAGATTGCTATTATTTTCTGCGGTAGACTGGTTGTGAACCAAGTCTATAGAACAGAGTCTGTCCAGCTATTTAAGCCATAGCTGGGGGAAGAAGCGATGGATTGATACTTTTCCTAAGGGTATTTGCGCGTAAGTGAATGCCACAAATTCAACTGGAATTTAAACTTGGCTCTTAGATTTTTCGTTTCGATCCTATAACCACTCTGCCACAACGCACATTCTTCTGATAAGAGTAGCTATTTAAAATAACTACCAATGTTATCTTTTACCAACTAAGAACTCAGAAAATAGGGCTTTGTGTAGAACCATTATCGTTCCCGTTCTGGCGATAATTATTGAAAAACAACATAATCATCCAATAAATTAATCGGATCAGAAGTCAAAGATCCTCTATGACTTCTTTGAACGTTCTACAGGGTGCGATGAATGAACTGCCGTCTAAAATACGCAAAAATTAAAATAACACTGATACCTCATTTAAATAGGTATATTTATCAAAATTACACAGGAATATATTAAAATAATAAAACGTAAATTTATCTAATAAAATCTCCACTGGCTTTAACCAAGGTCTCTAGACAACTTTGGAATCTTCTGCGTCTCTTTTGGACGGTCTCCTTGTTTAAGCTGGTGAATGATGTCATGATACTTGCTTTCAGTTCATCTTTGGTGATACAAAGAGTTTTGTTTGGGATGCAGTTGATCGAGAGGATCAACTGCATCCCACACATAATGATCAAGAGAGTTGCAGTTCAGGGAGTTCGGTGGCCAGATGTAAGGTGTGATGTGGTCGCAGAAATTGCCTGGCAACCATGATTGGTTTCTTCTGCCTGTGTAGCATAGTGCAGAGTTCTTTTGTCAGACAAACGTTCTTCTAGCAGCCACCTTCTTGACCCATAGCAAAACTACCTCCGTGAGAAGATTGATTAAGGCATAACATTACCATCACTAGTGATATATCTAAGCACCTTCTTAATCGCCATTAAACTCATCCAACTCTTTCCTAATCCTCTGCCCTGTTCTCAGATTGACATCCAAACACTTTGAAATGTTCGTATTGAAACTCACGGTTGGAAAGACGAGCAGTACAGCATGCTCTTTCCAAATGTCTGGTTGAATGAATAGTGACTCGGTGTTCCTTTTATCACTGACGATGCCCGACTCAACTTTTTTAGTGCATAGTCGAAAAAATAGACAACAAACAAAGCGCATGCGCCAAATTAAAAATATGAATCATTTACGACATCGCGCCCTAAATATTCTATATTCGATACTGTACGTAAAATAAATAACAAGCACAAAGTAAATACAGAAGTTTGATTACTTTTGGACTGCTGGCAAATAAAGAAACAAGAAAAATTAAATAATTGTATATTTATTCCCCTGGCTCATCAAATTTACGCTCAAATTATACGCTTTTTCCTTTTGATGAAATGTCATTATATTTTAATATATGAGATCGTTAGTTTAACGTGGAGTCGCCATAATCAATATTTTGGTCAGACGTGTTTTGCAGGAATTTTTCTCCTATTTCTATTTTATTTTTATCCACGCTTGAACAGCTTCCAGATTCTGTATATTCATTTCCTTTGGGATTACTGACATGATTTTGGCTCGACGAAATAAAGTTAATCCATTTTTTCTTCATTGCTTATTATGAAAGGAAGAAGGAAAACGGAACTCGAGGCTGTCAACAACATCTTGAATTGCAAGAATTAAAAATAATTTCTGTCAGATTTCATTTTCAATCATTCTTTAATTTATTTCTTTTTTGTACTCCTGTTCATCTGTGTATTTATCAGCAATAACTTTGATAAATTGCTAAAGTTAAAGGTTGAAAATGGTTTATATTTGGCACCGGTGTTCAAATACAGATGATAAGAGTCAGTTAGTTAAATGTCAGACATGATACACGCTTGAGCGATCATGACTCGTAAGAAAATCGTCTGACTAGGCAGTAGATTGCTATTACTTACTGCGGTAGACTGGTCGTGAACCAAGTCTATAGAACAGAGTCTGTCCAGTTATTTAAGCCATAGCTGGGAGGAAGAAACGATGGAGTGATACTTTTCCTAAGGGTATTTGCGCGTAAGTGAATACCACGAAGTTAACTGGAATTTAAACTTGGCTCTCAGATTTCTCGTTCCAATCCTATATCCACTCTGCCACAATGCACATTCTTCTGATAAGAGTAACTAGTTAAAATAACAACCAATGCCCAGGTAAAAATATTATCAAGGGCCGAGTTTCCGATTATAGCAGTAACTAATGACTTGATGCAGGACATAACAAAAAACAAATGATTGTAATGAGTTGACATCAGGGTGTTAATCAAATAATAAATAATGTCTGTAGTGATATAACAGTCCAAGTGATAGAAATGTATGTAATGTGTTAAGAGAAGTACTGTGCGTCAAAAGGTAACAAGATGAAGTAATATTAATAACGAATGAAATAGATAAATAAATAATCGAAATGAGGTATTAAGATAATGATCAGGTAACAAAACGTAGTAATCGATGTAATGTGGTAAAAGGAGAAAATAATGCTCATTATGAGGTAGCAAGTGAAGTAATGCCCATAATGATGTAACATGATGCAATCAATGAGGTAACAAGATAAATTAATGCTCGTTTTGAACAAGAAATTATAATGATTTTCATGATGCAATTCGTTATAGTAATAATGAGGTAGAAAATAGAAGTAATGTTCTTAATGAGATAACAAGATGAATTAATCGTCATTATGTAGTGACAAGGGGTAGTAATACTCCTAATGAGATAACAGGTGGAGTTAAATCATTAATGAGGAAACAAATAGAAGTAATGTACATTATTAACAAACAAACGTTAGGAATGCTTTTTCTTCTTCCTTCTTCTTCATGTGCCGTGTCTTTTCAGGACGTAGGCGATCATGGACTTCTAGTTGGCTCTGTTTGTTGTCGCTCTCAAAATTTTTTCTCTTGGTATCTCTTCTAAGCCACGCTCCGCCATCCATTTGCTCAAATCTAACAAGTACGTCTCGCACTGCTTTCCCTTGTCTTTCCTTTCCTTTATCCGACCTGTGAGTATTAAGTTCTCCAGACCCTCCTTCCTCATTACGTGTCCAATCAGTAAAGAGGTAAAAAATAAAGTAAGGTCAATAATTAGGCAACAAGAAGAAAATCTATATAGTAATGAGTTAATATGAAGGTTGTAATGAGAGTAAAATATGTAGTTAGTAATGAGACAAGAAAAGAGATTAAAATTAATCATGATGTAACAAGTTAAACTAAAACTGATTAAAATTATTATAAAAAAATACTTTATTTAAAATCAAGTCAGTGCAAAAATGAAAATAACAGCGAGATGGTTGCAGAAAATTTAAGTGTTAAATCACCGACCATTTTGTGGGCAATGTTGTTAAGACGACGCCTATGAAAGACGAGCTATTGGGTTGAAAATGACGTATTGATGCTTTTCTGAAGCTAGTTCTTTATTCGTGAATTTCTCTTGTCAACTTACGATAAACTATCATAAAACACGGTAAAACTAGGAAGAGGGAAATATATTTCGGCTGAATAAATTTCAAAATATGTGTAAGATTCGAAATCAACCATTTTGATACGTAAAATTTATTTGAGTCTTTTAGGCTAAGTCTGGCCTAAAATTAATAATCTTTGACACTCAGTGATTATCAACTCCATAATCCCAAAGTGAAGCAGGTAAGCCTTCACTTTGGGATTTATTATGTTTCAAATTCACAACAAAAATAATGATCCTTGAGTCTCGTCTGCTAGACATTTAAGTCTTCAAGGTTATGTGATCAGTCAGGCTAGACACTTTTTTTTAAATCATCTCACCCCAAGCAAGGCATTCCACTGCCACTATTGCACATGGGGCTACATAGGGGAAGGTAAAGAGAAGGAGTGGTTAGACATAGGGAATGTCAGGAGGAAGGTGACAGATGAGTAAGGATACCGAGGATGAGGGTTGGGCAGATGGGAAGAGTGTTTGATAGAATAGGAGCAGATTAGTGTGTTAGGAGGTGTCTATTGACCTTACATTTAAACTCCTGGAGATTGTAGCCGTCGGAGAAGCAATTTCCACAGTCGGGAAGTGCGAGGAAAGAAACTGTTGGAGTAGAAGTTACGGTTGCATTTTATCGGTTTCACTGTAAAAGGGTGGGATCTAGTTGCTAATCTAGTATCTCGTTCAAATTCGTATTTTATAGTCATTCCATTTGAGGTCCGCTGAAAGTGTGAGACCAAGTAGGCGTAATGTTTTACTCTCCGGGAGGCAAGCCTGGTCCATGCTAATGGGAGGTAGGTGATATTGTCGATGATGGTTAATTGAGAGTAGCTTCGTTTAAATCCAATGCCTCGAAAACCAAACTTGTTACAGTCCATCAGCGCCGACCAAACTCCTGTCTTCTGTATATCTCTCTGTAACAAATTTGATACACTTCAGTTTCTTTCTCTTAGTATGAAAAATGTTCTTGATCGCTGAAGCTGAAGGTCGAAAATGGCACCGACGTTCAAAAACGTCTCCGAGAAAAAATTATTTTCCACCCACCAACATCTCTCTATCATTCGGGATGTGGCAAGTACCTCACTGATCTATCGCTACTATCATGGACAGTGCTCGGATGAACTACATTCCTAGGTTAGACACATCTAACCTTCACGTCTAAAACCCACCGTGTCACTTACATAGTAGCAGACCACCTATATGTTCTCCGTATTACGCACCTCGGCGTGGTGTAATGGTTAGTAAGCTTGTCTTGCTAGAACCTATTATAACTGAGTAGTGAGTTAGATTCTCACTGAGTACCACATACTTTCGGACTTGTCCCAAATCTAAGCAGCGTTTAGAAAATCAGCCTTGAGCATCTAGTGGTGGTATGATGGTTAGTAATCTTGTCTCGCTAGAACCATTACAATTGAGTAGTGAGTTCGATCCTCACTGGGCGTCCCATACGTCTAGGCTTGTGCCACATCTAAGCTGCGCTTAGAAAATTACCGAATGTCCTCCGTATTTCATCGGTGAAAAGTTACTCTCAAACGACGTCTTCCCGCGAATCATTACTCTGTGTAACTCTCTCCAAATAGGATGCTACCCACAAACATTCTAGTGTCAACCGTTATCTTCCTATTCATATAAGCTACTGCTTAACAGAATCCTTTTCCTCAAGTGTCCCCTGTCCTTGTACAGAGTGAACCTTAATTTAAAATTAATTTGGTCTGCAGATAAATGTTTCATATTAAACGATCACCAACTGACTGTACATAGTCTGGAACCTTCAGTTGATTTAAGTTTCAAAATGGATAGAGCTAGTTTTGAAAAATAGATGTAAATTATCACAAAGACTGTGTCAATGTGAAATCACTACAGAATTTAGAATATCTAGGCAAAAGTACATCAATTTAATAATTTTTTTCCGTAAGTAAGGCCTTAAAAGCTACTAAGATATAATGGGTAACTAAGATGGCCAATGAACAAAGACGGTAATACTAGAGCAAGAATTTTTAGTCAAAAAATGACGGTTGGCGTTGCATTTATATTTTTGATATTTTCTATGGAATGATAAAAAATGTCAAGACTATTGTATAGTGACAAGAGCTAAATAAAATTGACTTCTAAGGCAAGCTATTATATGCCAAAACTAATTGATAAAAGACTCATACAAACATAGTTTTAACCTGTAAAATTTTAACACTTTTCTTATTTTAATATTCTGCTGAATCGTTATTTTTAAAATAATGATTGATTAAGCCCGTGGCAAATTTTATGACAATAAAATATATTTAGACATTCTCCTGTCGCATCATTAAATATTTGAAATTAACAACGTTATCAAAATATTGAAATAACAATCAGCGTCAATATCGGAGTTCTTGTAGTGCCATGTCGCGCATGAATAGGTGTCCCTGCAAGCGCTTTCGGTGGGCAACCCTGAGGCCACACTCTGTTGCAGCCTGAGCGAGCTTCTCTCTCGGCGCAGATCGTGAATAATGACCGCCTGCATCCTCTACTCTAGGTACTTCCCTATCAACAAACCATAACATGATAAACAGAATCAGAAAAACTCCTAAACCAGCCAAACTCAAATCACCAAAATCCCTTAACTTTTCTTTTACTAATATCCGGGGCATTCGTACTAACTTTCCTAGCGTAGAAGCCTTCCTCCACGAAAAGTCCCCTAACATCCTAGCACTCTGTGAGACTAACCTCAACTCATCAATTCCCTCCTCTGACTTCTCCATCCCTGGTTATCTCCACCTCTTAAGGAAGGATTCCACAGTCCACATGCATGGGCTGAGGGTCTACGTTAGTGAACACCTCCCTATAGCTAGGGTGACATCACTCGAATCTCCTGACCACCAATACGTATGTCTCCGTCTGTCACTTCTCAGTTCGGTTAGCTATCTTTTCTTTCTTTACCGTTCTCCCTCCTCTCCTGACTGCTCCCTTCTAGATAGTATTTCTGACAACATAGATAAGGCTATTTCCTACCACCCATTGGCTCACATATTTGTATTCGGAGATCTTAACGCCCATCACTCTGAGTGGCCTAAAGACTCTGTTACTGATTCAGCGGGCATCCACGCCATGAACTTTGCTATTTTCCAATCCCTTACGCAAGTGGTGGACTTTCCCACACGCTTTCCAAGCACTCCCTCTGGACACTCCTCTCTAATAAATATATGCTTTACCTCTGCACCTGACCCCTGTCAAGTCTCGCAGCTTTGCCCTCTCGGCAACTCCGACCATGCTGTTGTCTCTCTCAATATTTCTTTCTGACTGGGACGCCTTTCGCGATTTCCTATGCGACGTCCCTTGGGGAAAAGTGTTTGATCTCCCAGTTGATGACTGTGCCTCTGAGGTTTTGTCCTGGGTGAAAACTGGCATTGATGTCTTCATACCTACCAGGAAGTAATGTCTAAAACCTCATTCCTCTCCTTGGTTCTCTCCTGCCTGTTCGGCCGCCATTGCCCACAAGAACCATTACTTCCGACTATTCCGGAGACAGTCATCTGATCGCAATAGGCGCCTATTCAGGTCTGCTCGTAATGAGTGCAAGAGAATCCTGAATGACGCCAAGCGGTTGTTTGCCGAGAGAATGAGACAGCGAATAGCTGAACGCAAGTTCGGCTCCAAGGACTATTGGCAGTTATGCAAACGGGTGCTGAACAATAGCAAATCCACAAACCCTCCTTTAATCAATGAATTTGAGGTTCTCACGTCATCTACGGACAAAGCTGAGTGCTTTGCTCGCAGATTCTCATCCAACTCCACATTTGACTTATCAGGAGTACCCTCACCCGACTTCCCTATTAGAACAGGGTCTAAACTGCAAGACGTATATATTACCCCGACAGTAGTATCCCGAGTAATTTCAAAACTTGACCCCCATAGGGCGAGCGGTGGCGATAGAATCCCGGTGATAGTTCTTAAGAGGTGTGCTCCTGCACTCTCCCCTGTCCTCTCTAAACTGTATAACTACTGCCTTTCTGCTTCCTGTTTTTCTGCGTGCTGGAAGATCTCTTCAGTCGTTCCTGTATTTAAAAACTGTGGTGAACCCTCGGACCCATCCAACTATCGCCCTATCAGTTTTCTACCAATTTTCAGGAAAGTGTTCGAGGCCATAATTAATGCTGAAATAGTTCAACATCTTACTGCCCACAAACTCTACCCAGGCAGTACGGCTTCCGCTTTGCCAGGTCCACGACCGACATGCTAACAACCGTTACGGAGTACATGCTCCAGGCTCTTGATGAGTCAGGCGAGGCTCGTGCTGTTGCTCTGGACATCTCCAAGGCTTTTGACAGGGTTTGGCACTCTGGCCTTCTATGCAAGCTACGGGGTTACGGTATTACCGGACGCTTGCTTGATCTAATCCAATCTTTTTTAACTAACCGCAAAATGAAGGTCGTTTTGAGTGGGCATGCCTCTTCATCCTACAGCACAAATGCTGATGTCCCTCAGGGCTCTATCCTGGGCCCGACGCTCTTCCTTATTTTCATCAACGACCTCCCATAGGAGATCAAGTGCCAAGTAGGCATCTACGCAGATGACACCACAATTTACTCCAGCATCAGTAAGAAACCCGGCGTGGCGAACAAACATAATCTCGCTGCTGACCTTGAACGGAATCTACACTCTGTGGTGAATTGGGGCAAGAAGTGGCTTGTCAATTTCAATGCGTCTAAGACCAAGATGTCAATCATCACAGACAACCTCTCCTGCTTCCCATAAGCATAGACCAAGCGAGTCTCCATGGGAGCAATACACTGCTCCCCCTCAGCCTTACCCTCTCTTCTGATCTCAAATGGAACTACTACATGGAGTCTATAGCTAAATCCACTTCTAAGAAGGTTGGGTCACTGTGTCGGGCCAAGATGTTTTTCCCGCCTGAATCCATCCTGCATATATACAAATCAACCGTGTATGGAATACTGCTGCCATATATGGTTAGGCGCCCCTGCCGTTCATCTCAGTGTTCTCGACATGCTCCAAAGGAGAATCGGTAATGTGATAGGTACTGACTTGGCGGCTCGACTACAGCCACTTCCCCACCGACGAAATGTGGCCTCCCTTTGTCTGTTCTATAAATACTTCCATAGCTTCTCCTCGAACGAACTTAAGTCACTGGTGCCTCCTCAACAGCTGTTTACTCATGCAACCAGATTGGCAACTGGTTCCCACCCATTCACAGTTAGATTAACCAAATGCAGACAACAATTCTACTCCTTCAGCTTCTTCTCTCGCACTTTCTGCTTGTGGAACTCACTCCCAAGTTCTTGCTTTCCTGATGGCTACAACCTCCAGGAATTTAAATGCAATGTCAATACTCATTTATTAACCACTTGACTCTAGTTCTTTCACTACCCCGTTTATCCTTTCCTTTCCACCTTTGAAACTGTCATCACACCTGTATTCCCATCCTTCTATTGCTCCTTTCTAACTGGTTCGTCTTCCTCTTCACTCTCTTCTAATTCATCTTTTTACACTTATGTAGCCCCCCTGCACATCAGTGGCATTAGCGCCTAGCTTGGGGTGATACGATTAAAAAAAATAAATAAATATAGAGTTCTCTATCTCTTCTCGTTCATATCATTCTTCCTTGTTTGCATTCGTTCTCTGTTATGTTTACGGATTCCTTGTCTCTCTTCTGCTCATAATCGTTCTCGTTTTCTCTGTCGTTCTCTTGCTGCCTCTCTTTGTTGTCTTATTCTTTCTTCCATTACAATGATTTTCTATGGAAATATAATGAATTTACAAAATACATTTAATTTCATTCATTACAGTATAAACGTGATATACATAGATGCTAGGTACGTAATAGTGTATTAAAATATTAAGACTGCGACTTGATATGTTGCCTAATATTATTACAGTAAAACTGTATATGTTCAATGTTATCAATGTAAGATTGTATACGTTCAATGTTATCAATATAAGACTACATATGATTATTGTTATCAATGTAAGACTCTACTTGTTCAATGTTATCGATGTAAAACTGTATAAAATATCGAATAAAACAATCGTACATACTTTTCCTTTTACAGACTAAGAAAAATTTAGGGAGTAGTGCAGTAGGTGAAATCTAAAATTTAATTTACTGTGAAAAAGAAAAAT
The DNA here is from genome assembly GCA_037127315.1 of Ascarosepion bandense. NCBI lineage: Eukaryota > Metazoa > Mollusca > Cephalopoda > Sepiida > Sepiidae > Ascarosepion > Ascarosepion bandense. The sequence goes on along the minus strand of JBBBDQ010000181.1, from coordinate 7,023,894 downwards.
TCGCATAAAAATATAATGTCTATAATGTTTACTTGTGATCGTTAGTTAAAATTAGGAAATTCAACAAAGCGAAAACAAGATATGAAAGAAAAATCTGTTTACACTCTTATTAAAAAAAGTTACAAAAGTTACTTTTAATCTACAAAATTTCTCATAGATATTTTATTTTCATGGATGGGTTATGGGTTCAGATTGGGTTCTATAACCTTGGTCGATAGCCAGTCTATCGCAGAAAGCAATGACAACCTACTGCAGGATAATCTTCTGCTCAGCCAGTTATGTCTTTTTCTAGACATGATCGCCCAAGTTCTCATAGATATTTTATTTTCATGGATGGGTTATGGGTTCAGATTGGGTTCTATAACCTTGGTCGATAGCCAGTCTATCGCAGAAAGCAATGACAACCTACTGCAGGATAATCTTCTGCTCAGCCAGTTATGTCTTTTTCTAGATATGATCGCCCAAGCGTATATCACGTATGGCACTTAACTGACTGACTGAATGTACAACCATGTTTATTTATATATACTATCTGTCTATATTTCTGAGATTAGCTATTGTAACTATGTACATTGTTCGGAATCTTGTCTTTATCTTTTTTGTCATATTCACGACGTTCCGGCTGTTGTACGATCCGACCTTCTTTAGGCCATTTGAACTTTCAATTAAATTCTGTATTTCATCAATTAAGTTAGATTGCTTTAGTTCCACATGTCATGTCTTTCCGATTATTTAATTTCAAGTTTCGGTTATTTCTCTTTGGCATCTCGACTCTCCAAAAGTGATGTCTCCAAGGACGCATGGCCCAGTGGATAAAAGTGTTGTTTGAAGCAATCCAGTAATTTGACCAAAGTTGTGAGTTCAATACCTGGCAGCAAAGGTAAAAAAAAATCTGGGAGAGTTGAGTTATTAAAGGAAACTAAATGAAACTGAGACTGAGGCATCAAGAAGAGAAACGACACGTGGAACTAGAACAATCTATCTCGGTGGACGAAATAAAATGTTCGGTTCAAAAATTCTAATCATCTGAAGAAGTTCGGGGCGTACAACGGCCGAAACGTATAACACTAAAAAAAGTACAACAATCCGAACAATGTAAATAGTGTACATATTTACATATCCTAGTATATTAATATGTTATACTGTTCTAATTTCTTAGATGAAATGGCGCTTATTAACTTTATTATTTTATGAGTATTTCATTTACCTTAATCTCAGTTGATTCTTATCACAACTCCAAGATTGTAATTTCTTACATATATTTATTTCTTAATATTGAGATTTGGAAGATGAATATGTTTTTCAAATTGGAGAAGATTAACTGAATTATTTATCCTTAAAAAGCGACTTATAATAGCCTTACTAAAATTTCACTGAATTATGTGAATACCTTCAATTATTAGGTACAATTGTTTTAAGGGGGTATTATATATTATATATAATGGTTCATGTATAAGAACAATATTCGGTAAATGAACAAGAAATCTATAAAGATTCTATGTAATGTGTTTTGATTTCTAGAAAGACTTCATTGGACTTATAATTTAATCGATATAAGCGTTACTTTAGTTGGATGAAGTTCTTCAAGAATCCGAAACACGTTCTATCATTTGTTTGTATATTTTAAAACCTCTAGGGAAACACCAAGCAAAATCAAGAAACAAAGATTTTAATTTAAGACAAAAAGATAATAACATTTCCAGTCCAATAAAAATGGCTGTCTGAAACCCAGATAAAGAAACTTCATAGAGAGTAAAGTGGATGCAGCAATAAACTGGAGAAAAATATTTCGTAGTTATTTGACATAAATCTCAAGAAAAATAAAGTGCGTCAGCGTTTGCCAAGAAATGTCGCATTGTTGACTGACTAAAGTGTGTAAAAGGAAAAGTAATTCGCTTTTGTCTTTCTTTCATGTCAAGTAATTTCAACATGCCAACTAAGATTTGCGAGCCTTTCTTAAATACCAACAAGTCAAAATAGAAAAAGAAGAATTATCTTTAAATAAATCGCTATATCGAGCGCCAAAAAGACAGAGATATTATCTGGACATGTAAGCAGAGAAAAAGTAAGCTGCCATCTTGCTTCTCTTCGTTCTAGCTCAGAGCAACATCTTTATTTTTTCAGGTCATCACCCTTGTTGTCTTGTCATAAGACCTGATGAGAACTACATCTTTTCCATGTTGAACTATCGATCGAAAACGAGGCATACAAAATAGTGACGTTATAAGCGCGCTTGTGAAAAAAATTCAAACATTAAATTGTCACTTTACGAAGCAGCATATAAAAGTTTTGAATTTGAGTAACGGATTTAACTGTCTTTTTCGTTTTTGTTTTTTTGTTTTTTGGTTAAGTTTTTGTTTTTGTAATCTTGAATAATTCCGACTCGACAGCAATTAAATAAAACGGAACAGAAGTGTCTTAAATGACATAATAGAAAAATGTCTTAAAAGAAATGATTCTCATCTTCGTTTCGTGAATTGGGAAATTAAAGAATTCTGAATTAGTTTTCATAAGCGCTATTTGAATTCTAAGTGGTTTATACATTTTATTTGCAGACTTTTTATTTATTTCATTTTAAAGTTTTGACTTTTTCTTTGGAAATTTTCTGCAAAAATCATCTCTTTCTTGACGTTCCACGTTCTGTCATAATGTTGCATGTGATTCTTATTTAACTGAGTAAACTTGGCTGTCTAAAATTTAATAAAGTATATTTGTTGTAGATAGATAGATAGATAGATAGATAGATAGATAGATAGATAGATAGATAGATAGATGAAAAGACATATAAGTTTGTATTGTTTCTGTTTTTATTTCATTTTCTGCAGAAATCATCTCTTTCATGACATTGCACGTTCTTTCATAATGTTGCATGTGATTCTTATTTAAATGAGTAAACTTGGCTGTCCAAAATTTAATAAAGTATATTCGAAATAGATAGATAGATAGATAGATAGATATAAATTTGAATTTTTTCTGTTTTTATCTCAATGCAAAGAGAATATTATAATATTAATGCGTGATAGATCTGGTAGATACGGAAGATCTGTATATATGTTACGGTTCGCTTAGCACCGCTGAAAGTAAGTTAGGCGTATAATGTACTGAAATTATGAACGAACCCCTTTCGCTGACTTCATACTCATACTCTTGGTAAAAAATATAAACACCCCATATCACCCAGAAAAAATAGACTGAGATCTGTTGCTTTAAATATCTGCCAGTCTTGAAAGAAATATTTTAAGAAAATTTTCTATAATCTAACGTTACTTTTAACTGTTATTTGCGTTGAATGATAATGTTGTTTTATTTTCTTGATAGCAAAAATTCATGAAGTTTAAAATATACGAAATATTAGGTTATCATAAAAATTCATGCCGATTTTTAGTCGTTCATGTCTTAATACCTTTTAAAGTATTACTATGTTGGGTTGTTCAGAAAGTTTCCGAAAAAACACAAAATAAAATTATCTCATTAAATATTTATTCAACTAAATATGTATCATTTTGTTACACAACTTTTCTCTAATTTTCCTTCAATTTGGTGGTTTCTCGGCAAAGAACTCAATCAGGTCCTTTTTATGACATTCACAAAATTTTAAAATTTTACCACTGTAATTATCTTGCAAAATCTGAATAAATGAAAATCCGAAGGAAAAATTTCTAGTGAATATGGAACGAGGGGTAACACATCCGAGTCAAGCTACAACAATTTTGGCTGAGTCGCCAAAGAAATTTTAGTCTGTCATTATCCTGATGAAAAACAACACCTTCTGCCAAATTTATTGATATATATAATGTGCTTACATTTCCATTTAGCGCATAGTTCAAATGAACTCTTGAGAAAGTAAAAATAAAATTACTAACTTCGTATCAATTTTTTATCACTATAAAAATGGAAGATTATAAGGTGCATTTTTATATTACCGGAAAAGCAAAATGCCTCGTTAGCAAAAAAAAAATATATGTGTATCGTGAAGGTGCTTTAGCTGACAGAACTCTACGAAGTTGGTTCGCTAAGTTTAGACGGTGATTGTAGACTTATTGATGAAGAACACCCAAGCAGAAAACCCACTGTAAATGATGACCAGTGAGACATTGATTGAGAATAACTTGCATTACACAAGGCAGAAATTTGCAGAAACATTAAATTCATTAAAATCTACCATCTATGAGCATCTAATGAAGGTACTCAAATCGCTATAATGTTTGGGTAGCTCTGAGTGAAAACATCTTTCGGATCACATTTCTGTCTGTGATTTTCTGCATAAACGCAATTAAAATGCACCCTTTTTATGCAAATTTTGAAGAGTGATGATAAATAGATTGTTTACGACAATTTTCGACGATGAGTATCATAGGGTAGCTGACATGATCCAGCTTGAGCCACCTTAAAAGCAGGTCTTTATCCTAAGAAAATCATGCTGTGTATCTAGTTGGACTGGAAAGGGATTTCGTACGATAAGCTTCTGTCAACCGATCAAATGATCTTGTAAAGTGCTGCTGGCAATTGAACGAATTAAAAGCAACAATTGAAGAAAAAGGCACAGAATTAATGAACAGGGAATCTGTCCATCTCCATCAGGATAATGGCATACGAGTATTTCTTTGGCGACACATAAAAAAATGTTTCAGCTTGGCTGGGATCTATTACCCCACGCTCCCTCTTCACTAGAAATTGCTCTTTCAGAGTTTTATTTATTCAGGTTCTTGCAAGATAATTACAATGGTAAAATTTAAAATTTTTTGAATAGCATAAAAAAACTTGATTGAGTTCTTTACCGAGAAGTTACCGAATTCTGGGAAGACAGAATCTTTAATTGAAGTAAAACTAGAGAAAGGTTGTGCAACAAAATGGTACATATTAAGTTGACTAAATATTTAATGGCATAATTTTATTGTGTTTCTTCAGGAATTTTCAGGACAACCCAACATATTTATAAAAAAACAAATAATCATCGCTACAAATATTGAAAATAAACTACTAATTGTTTTTAAAGAAAAGTTATTCCAAATATTGGAGTAACATCGGAGGCGGTTCCTAACTACAGATTCAAAGTCCGAGGCCAGCGGTGGAAAATGTATTTCTTTCCTTGACAACGCACTTGATACAACGATTTTCGTATTAATAATAGAGATTGAACTTGATGGAATGAAAAATAGAATACAGTCTCAGTTAAAACGCCCTATATATCATTTTTCATTAATTAATTTCCCTAAAACTCAGATATTGTTAATTATTAATAAATTAATTAATTAAAAATAGAGTTGAAACATTAAACATGTTTTAAGAGAAAGACTTAAAATTACTAATTACACAAAAGTGGAATTTTCTCCTTTTTTGTACCACATCCCTTCAGGACGTGGAAGAATATAGGGCGCCACAAATGCGTGTCCTCTGTAGCATGCATTTACCAATGTTTACTTTTTACTATCTCACCCACACTCGGCATTTCTCCGCCTCTCTTACTGTCTTATTCCCAATTTCGTTCACCTACTCCGTTTCCATTGCTCTCTTACTCCTAGCTATCTCCCTTCTGTCTTTCCCTCTCCCTTACTCCCCATCTCCCCTCTTGCCCTTCTATATCCCTCTCTATTCTCCGTTCTTTCCCCCCTCTCTCTCTCTCTCTCTCTCTCGCTCACTCCACCTCCCCTGTTACCCTTCTATATTCATCTTTATTCTCTGTTCTTTCCCACTCTCACTCTTATTCTCTCTCTTTCTCCCTATCTCTCCTCTCATTCTTCTATATCCCTCTCGATTTTCCGTTCTTTCTCTCTTTCTCACACTCTCTCTTACTCTCTAACTTTCCTCTCGCTTTTCTATATCTCTTTATTCTTCGTTCTTTTCCTCCTCACTCTCTTACTTCCCATCTTTCTTCTCTTCGTTCTATCTTCCTCTTTATTCTCCGTTATTTCTCCCTCTCTCTTTCTCACTCGCCATGCACCACCAGCAATGAAAACGACCACCAAAGCTTCCGGTCGAAAAAGAGTACTTCCTCCATTTCATTAATTGAAGATATTTCACAGAGTATATGAAGCCTTAATCATTTTCACCAGAGTGAATTAAGACATCAAACCAGAAATTGTTTTCCTCTTCGCTTTTTTATATTTCCAAATGTTTGGCATGACACAATTATTGTAAAAATGAATGTAAAGTTAATTTAATTAATCTCACTTTATGTTTTATTCTGTGCAGTGAAGTGAAGATTTCCCAGTACTTGTGGCGCCATATTCACACGGAAGCAAACACTGAGAATCGACTTCTACAATTTATGGTAGAAAGGCAAAACATTTTCGACAAATATCAAAGGCCGGTTATTCTCCGAAGAAATGAGGACCAAATTGTCCATATATTTGTCAACTTAGGAAACTAGGCTATGATCGGAATTCGAAAACCGATCGATAACAGCAACAATAAAATGTAGGATCATTATTTTCTGACCTTTATATATATATATATATATATATATATATATATATATATAGGCCTGCCTTCTTCTACTGGACGCTCGTGGCCTAGGAGTAAAGTCTTATCAGCTAGTTAATAATGATGATTTGTAGATATATAAAGATTTATATATATATATTCGTCATTCACATTTAAGCATGTTTCGCTGTGTCACAGCTCATCAGGGTGGCGAAACATCCACTTGCTTCAGGCCGAGATCGAAATTCGAAAAATTTCGTGTCAGTCGGAGTCGCTAACTTTTAAGCCATAGGCTCATGGTATCAGAGAAAGGAAATTTTAGCGTGTTATATATAAGCGATGTATACAAACTCCAGTCACCAAAAGAACTCAGTAGCAAATGCTTGTGTTAATAAAATTGAGTTCGGTTCCGTAAACAATATATTAATAAATATACATTATTTTCCTCAGAGGGAGGTCGACTCGGAGTTCCATACACTGCTGTTTCATCATATCTATTAAGACGCACACTTAGTTTTCGTTCCCTTTTTCCCATCACGGTAATCTTTATCTGGACAAATTATCCAGATTTTGAATTCATATTTTACTAAATCTGTCCCTAGTTTCCTGAAGATTAATTTTTCATTGACTCAAAAAAATTCTTGGCACAAGGATGTTCAAATCGTATGATTGCAGAACATTTTTGTTTTGTTTATTCATGCCACCGAATTGTAAGAAAGATTGTTTCCAGGTTGTTTCCAGGTTTTCCATTTTGTTTTTTGTTTTTTTTTTGGTTTTTTTTGGTTTTTTTTTTGTTTTGTTTTTTTTTGCTCAATCATTCTACCTCTTACCTTGTATTCACTTGCTGTTCATTTTCAAATGATAGTGAATCCAGTGCATGTTTTATTTTCTCAAAATCTCCATAAAGAGCATGAACAGCATCAAAATGTGCTAAACACAGTGTGTCAGACAGATGCTTGACTACAAAATCTTTTCCCGAGAGATGATGTCAATACATTCCAACGATGAGTAGAACCCAAAAAAATGAATGCAGATGCTGAACAGAGTCAAAGAATTTTACAGTTTGTAGACAACTTGCTTGTACTCCAAATAAGTTCAAGTTGTGTCCAGCATATGAAGACATAGATGGCAAACTCATTGCGTTGATAAATTCATTTGGGCAACCCATTATATCGTTCAGACATATTTGAGGCATTATCGCATGACTGACCACTGCAGTTTGATAGTGAATTTTTTCTCATTGAGAAAATCTACAACAGTGTTTGTTAGATCATTTACTTTATGAGAAAGATGAAGATGGACATCAAGAAGCACTTCACATGCTCACAGTCTTTAATATATCGGACAGTAAATATAAGTTGATCTCTGGAGATGTCTGGAGTGGCATCTACACTTACTGAATAATACTTTGACTCTTTCATTTCTTCAAGAATAATACAAAGAACCTTTTGCCTCATTAATTCAATATTTTTCACAAATATTTACAGATAAATATATTTCCAGGATTTTCATACATTTTGAGATGTTCTTCCAAAAAGGGATCAAATACACTCAGCAACTCTAGTATACGTAAATAGTTAAAAGGGCTCCTTTCCTGATAATAAAATAAAGGATGATATTGTCTGTAATAGAAAGTTAACAGTAGTCTTAGTAACAAATATTAAAAGATAGAAATGAGAATTTTACCGGTGAGTCTGTGCTAGGGTTGTTCCAAGAATTAATCTCAGGAAACAGGGCCAGTTCTTGATCTTTTTCATGATATAGAAATTGTCTGCAAGTGAAATGTCTGCAAGTGAAATGAACTGGCCAAAACAAACCAGTCCTTTCATTCATATATGTGGGCGGCCACTTTGAAGTAACTTATTGCCATTGCTCAAGTTTTCTACAACAAAAGGGAGCATTCTCCTATTTGCTTTTTACTCGAGAACAAATTCAAATGAAATGGATCTTTCTATTATGGCATATATTTTTACCAGTCGCAATTTCTATTTTTAATATTTCTTAAAAAAGGGGCTTCTGTAGCACAAGGCAGTTAACTTACACAGATTAGCATGTCGCCCCTATACTCGGGAAAATGGCTATCTGACCCATGCGTTAAGACGGCTCTGGTGTATCTGAGTAATCACAAGATTAAGTTGTAACCAGAATTATAAAATATACTAATATTTAATATCCAATTCTATATCACCGTAAAACATAACTATTAACTATTAGGCATGAAAAGGTATAAAAAAATCAAGATGTGCATACAGATGGGTATAAACTAATGAGCGCTAACGAATAAACATTCATACAAAAATTCAACCTATATTTAATGAACTAGAAATAACAAAATAACATTCAAAAATTAAGGTATAACATGCAATTTGAATGAATCTGATTGATATGTTTCAAATTAGTTCTTTTAAACTATTTTAAACTAATTAATTTTTATTCAATACATAAATTAAATCTTTCGCATTTTCCATTATAAGATTTGGTTTACCTGTTGTATATCACGTAGTTATAGGTGTGTTACCGACAGTCTTTAATAATCAGAAATACTTAGAGAGAGCAGTTTTTATGCATCTCAAAGTCATCTTGTGGTCATTAAAACAAAATTTCTAAGTAGATTCAGTAAACTCAAAAAATAAAACAGTTATCAGAATGTATGCTAACTTGGTATGCAATATTTTTTTAATCGTGCATTGGTCGTTTAGGGACCAGTTAGTATCTTTTCGACAGTTCTGTTTATTTTTCGTGATTCTACAGGCTACCCAATAAAAGTGCGGTAAATTCAGAAAGAAATTGATTTAGATATCATGATTCATGTACAAACTTAAGAATCATCATACATGCACTAAATGTTTGCCTGGATGTTCAATACAAAGTTGTAAGCCTGCTAACCAGGAGGCAGTAGCTTGGCGGATAGTGTCAAGAGAAATTTCATTTTGAATTTCAATTAAGTTCAACTTCAATAAATCAATATCGACAATTTCACGACGACGATTTTGCAAGTAATTTAGAAATATACTTCAAATACATTAATCTATAACATTCAGATCTGGGCTTTTAGAGGGACATTGAGATGAACCAATTAGCACTGGTGTAGTTTCTTGAGGAATAAATTTGCCACTTTTTACTGGGCATCCTGTCGTATCGTCTTTGCTTTTGTTAGTGATATAATTATTCAGTATAATATTGTTATGGTGGCGCATAGATTTTTTGATGTTTCTAACGCTGCAATAGCTGGTCTTTAAGCTATTTTTGTTAAAAATATACTTTAGCATATTATTGAAGTGTTTATGAATTATTCGTTTGAACAAGGCGATTATAATAATGATTAAACTATAACATATTACAGTTGGAAACGTCGACTTGGTTCAATGGTTAGCAAGCTTGACCCGCTAAAAAAAATTGCGATTGAGTTCGATCCTCACCCGGTGTCCAAGACTTTGGGCCTTGAACTAAATCTAAATTACGCAGAGTGAATAACCATAATACATTACGGTGTCTCTTTCTAAGTATTTTAAGTTGACTTTGTGCTTGCTTTAATCTAAGGCTTTTATACATTTGATTTTATTCGTATCAAATATTTCATTATTGCTGGCGTTAGTGGATAATCTGAACTGGACAGATTTATATAATTTTTTTTAATATTGTTTGTGGGTGGTTGGATTCTCGACGTATTTTTGCGATACAGATCTTTATAAGACGGTTTGTAATTATCACGGTTACATCCAGAGATTTGATCACTTTAGTATTAGTGGTTGTCGTAATCTTTGGTACTTTTCTCAATCAAACTACGTTTCTTGTGTCTGTCTTTTTGGGCAGAGAATTACACCGTTATCTGTGTAAAATCCCGTATCCCTAAAGTCTAAATGACCACAATCAAAAAATCAAGACCAGATTGCATAGCCTTTATAGATAAATAGATAGATAGATAGATCAGTATACGGTTATTGAAAAAAGTGCCCACTTCGTTCTTTAATATATTATTTGTACTGCATATTTAGTTATTTGGACCATAACCCAAACTACCGTAAATAGGTTTCTATTTCCATTAAGTGATGTGCGTTGTGGTGCAGGATATACGTTGTGGTGCAGTGGATATAGACTAGGAATCAGGGAGCCGATTTCGAATTCCAATTGATTTTGTTGCATTCACTGATGTGCAAATACCCTTGAGAAATATATTAATCCGTCTCTTTCCTTCAGTTATGGGTTAAATAACAGGACAGACTGGGTTCTATAGCCTTTGCTAGTAACCAGTCTACCGCCGAAAGTAATGTCAACCTATTAATCTTCTGTCCAGTTAGTCATGTCTCTTTCGAGAAATGATCGCCCAAGCGTGTATCTTCTTCTCCTTCTTTTTCTTCTTCTTCTTCTTCTATACGCCCTGTCACTTCAGGACGTAGGCGATCATGCTTCTCTACGTCTCCCTATTCCTTTGTGGCTCTTAGTATGTTAGCTCCTGTTACACCTCGCTACCCCCGTTCCGTCATCCACCTGATCAGGCCCTGCAAATATGTTATCCGCTGCCTTCCTCTGTCTGTTTTTCCTTCTATCTGGCCAGTCAGTATCAGGTTCTCCAAGCTCTCCTTCCTTATTGCATGTCCCAGAAACATCATTTGTCTCTTCCTGGTGCTAAGTATTAATTTCCTTTTTGTTGCCATCCTTTCCAACACCTCATCGTTGCTTGCATGCTCAGTCCACGATATCCGCAGCATCCTTCTGTAGACCCTCATTTCCGCTGCTTCAAGTTTTGTCCTCATTTACGATGAGAGTGTCCAGCATTCACTGCCGTATTGAAGAACTGACATCACATAACAATGCAGCACTCTTTTCTTTGTTTTTAGTGAAATTTGTATGTGTGTTAGTACTTTACTCAGCTTCTGGAACGCGACCTTCGCCATGCCAATTCGCCTTCGGATCTCTGTGTCGCACTTTCCATCTCCTGTTAGAACACTTCCTAGGTATTTAATTTTTTGTACTTGCTTGATTCTGGTATTCCCTACCTGTATTTGGTATTTTGGGTTGCACCTTTTGCTGATGACCATGCAGTCCATTTTCTTAAAGTTTATTTGTAGTCATTTTGTCACTCCCCAGCAATACCTTCTGTAGGAAGTCTTGTAGTTTCCTTTCCGTGTCTGTAATCAGCACTGAATCATCTGCATACCTTATGCTATTCAAGTTGTGGCCTCCAATAACAAATCCTGGCGTGTCATCTAGGGTCCTCAAAATATTCTCGCTGTACAAGTTGAACAGATCCGGTGAAAAGACACATCCTTGTCTTACGCCTCTTTCTAACTTTGTAAATCTGCTGAAATCGTTACCTGTCCGTATGCAGGCCGTTTGCTGCCAGTAGAGATTCTTGATTACTCTGATGTTTTTCCCAAAAAATGTCGAGGTTGCCGAGCATCTCCATCAATTCTTTGTGTCGTATCTTGTTGACTGCCTTCGCATAATCAATAAAACATAGGTACAAGTCTTTCTTCATTTGTATTGCCCTTTTGGAGAGCATCCTAATAATAAATATGGCGTTCCTTGATCCAGTGTCTTTGATGAACCCGCACTGTTCCTGTCCTATATCTGGCTTGATTCTGCTTCTCGCTCTATTCATCAGGATTCTGACAATCAGTTTTGTAATGTGACTCATTAAGCTGATAGTTCTGTGTAGTTCGCACTCGTTTGCACGTGGTTTCCTTGGCAGTGCTATAAATATCGACTTGCATAGGTCGTCTGGTATTTTTCCTCTATTATAAGTTTCGTTTATTATTTCGGTAATTTTTCTTTACCATATTCTTCCAGGGCTATTAGCAGCTCTATTACGACGCCGTCTAGACCAGCTGCTTTGTTTCTGTTCAGTTTGACCATTGTAGTTTCCACTTCGGATTTTAATATTTCCGGTACATACTCTTCCTTGTGTATTCTCGGTTGTTCTCTCCTGTCGCAAAAAAGATCCTTTATATACTCTTCCCATTGCTGAAGTATTTCCTCTTTCTCCAATATGATTGTTCCGTCATTAGGAATTTATGCATCATTTTGAGGAGCAGGATTTTTGTCCTGTCAATTCTCTTATCTCTTTATGCATCTCTGCTTTGTTGGTCCTGCTCAGTCTCTCTACTTCTGCGCATTTGTTGTTGAGCCATTCCTTTTTAGCCTGTCTGCATTTGTTCATTATCTCCATATGTAGTTTCTTGTACTCACCTCCATGGCGTTATTTTTTGTCTCCTTTGCATCATGTGGAGAATCTCTTCAGTCATCCACTCGTTTTTTCTTCTACGTCTGATTTTCTTTGAGGCAATGTTGTTCGCTGAGGTCACCATTGCTTCATTTCGTGAGTATCATTTTGAGTGTACTTTTCCAATTTGTTCTTCATATAGCATTTCACTGACTGATGTTTTAATGACGTGATGCTTCGGCGCCATCGGGTTCTTATGTTATGTTCTGAGTGAAAACACGATGCGCAGTTAAAGAAAATTAAACAAATATTTTTGATGAATTGTTACCCCAAATGCGTCATTACATCTACCATTGAAAGAAAAATTATTAAGTTCATTGACATTAAAATGTATCGGCCATCTATATGTCTTGTATATGTTAGACCTCCATGGATAGATCCCGTTAATCAGACATACGCTGAGAAAAATTTCAATTTTCATTAAGCGGTGTTTTAATGCATTGATTTTTTTTAACTAGAAGAGCTTTCCTTTCATGCTGTCAGGATGTTATGCCTGCCTATGTCCAAAGTCTGGTCATACATCAATATTCGTCGATGTGAGGTTGATTATGAGGGCAAGACCATTCAGAGCTTGGGGGTTAGAATCGCCCAACATGTCCCGGACCAAATGCATAGACATGAGCAAGTGACACCCGGCTGTTCGCAGACTCATGCCTCCGCCATAGGCGAGCATTTATTAAATTCTGATACTTGCAGAACTACTGAGTTTTTCTCTGTGTAACAGACTCCACTTAAACTAATTGGTGTCTCTTATTATGAATATGTAAATACCTACCCTGTGCACACACAGAGAACTTAATCCCAAATTAGCCTTGTTATTACCTATCTGGAGAACAATTTTTATCACCCCCACCTTATGTCTCAATTAGTTTGTTTTAACTTCAGTAGCTGTTAAAAATTTTTTCTTATTAGTTGCTTTGTCTTATCTTGTGGACAATTTTATTCTGAAGAAGTATCAGCCGAAAGGCACCTTAAATCTTAATCGTTGTGATACATTTGTATCCAGTTTTCCTAATAAAATAGGGTCTCTTTTTTAATATATTATTGCTTGGTGTGGTAATGGCAACTTGTAGATAGATAGATAGATAGATAGATAGATAGATAGATAGATAGATAGATAGATAGTGTAGTTAAAATAGGGACAGTAAATGATAACATTTATGTCAAGATCACATATACAATAGTATCTACAAATACAATTATTACATTGACCATTAAATATGTGCAATAATATAAAAGCGGTTAAATCTTATCACAGCAGGAGCTCAAAATGTTGACCATCACAATTTACATAACTTTGAAGACTACAAGTTATAAAGTTTGAATTAAAATCAAAATGTAAATATTCACATCTGCGCAAGCTACAAAGCTATGGTATAACTGGATGCTTGTTTGATTTTATCCAATCGTTCCTATCAAATCGCGTAATGAATCGCGTTTTTGACGGACATGTCAACAGATCCTATCACATGTACGCAGGGGTCCTCCAGGTCGATATCTTAGGTGCGACGCTCTTTCTGCTCTTCACCAACAATCTCCTTGATGTAATCAAATCCCAAGAAGGCATTTACGCTGACATCACTATTTACTCTCGCCTGAGTAAGAAATCTTCCAAGGCCGACAAAGATAACCTCGCTGCTGATCTTGAAATGGACCTCCAATCTGGGATGGACTAAGTTAGAAAATGGCTCGTAAATTTTAATGCTTACAAAATGAAGCTGCTATCCTTTTTAACCACCATAGACAGTTCCTTCTACCCCCTCAGCATTGATCAAGCTAGTCTCCGGGAAAGCAATACCTGCGTCTCTTCGGCTTCACTCTTTCAGCCGGCCTCAAGTGGAATGACTACATTGAATCAGTGGCAGTATTGCCTTGCTTGGGGTGAAACGGTGGCCCAGCGGATATAGACGCTGGTTTGTTCATGTGACTTGACCCAAAGAGTTGTGAGTTCAATACTAGGCTACAGCAGTGGTGAACAAGTAACTTACCGGTTTAGAGGAAGATAACTCATGACTACCAAAAGAGGCACTACTACGCAAGGAATGGCGTTTATATATATAGTGATTGTAATAAAGGGTTTTGTTCAAAATTCTTAGCACCTGAAGAAGGCCAGAGCGTACAACGGCCGAAACGTCGTACAAATGGCAACAAAGACGAATAATGTAAATACTGTAAATACTACCTCATCTCAAAATTATAGAAAATACTTTATCAACCTGTTCAAGTTAAAAATTAACCGCTGTCTTCCCTCAAATACCCAGAAAAACTTAGCCACTTACTCTGTGACTCCTACATCGAGTAGATCTCGGGCCTTGAAAAAGTGAACACTATTGCATAAAATATTCTGATTGATGTATAAAATCGAATAATTTTAAATCTACTTTGAGCAAAGTAAACATCTCTTGGTTGGTTTCTTGAAAAACGGTGTATTACTTATTATTTAAACAGCCAATCGATATCAAGTTGAGGCTAATTCTGGTTGTTATGAGAACAATTCAGTGGAATCTAGAAAGTATCAGTAATAACATTTGTGTTCATTGGCTTTGATTAATTATTAAAACATTAAAACCATGAATTCAATTGCGATAATGTAATTAAATACAATAATAATCAACATTTCTTTTCATCATTTCACCCCAAGCAAGGCGATAATGCCACTAAAACGCAAAAAGTTATGGAAAGAGAATGACAAAACGAAAACTTTAGTAAAGAGAAAGAAGAATAGTAGAACAAGATTCAGAACGATGGAAGATAATGATTGACACAGCATTTACATTTTTATAGTTGGCGGGGAAGCAAGAGACTCGAAGAGTATTGCGTAGACAAAGAGTACGAAAAAAGAAACTATTGGAATAAAACTTACAACAGAAAAGCGATCATGCCTAGTTTCCAATCTAGTAGCACGCTTAATTTCATGTAATCTAAGTACAAATTATAAGTGTTCATTAGAAAAATTGTCATGAAAATATTTATAGAAAAATCGTAAAAAAGCTACGCCACGGATAGGAAAGTGAGTGAAGTCGAGATGTCAGGTCAGGACGAATACTATTACTTACCATTTTGTCAGAGTTTTGTCAAGAAACCCGAGATTTATAACAGGAGCACCATACTAGACATGGCAGCAATATTAGATGCACGGACAGATGGCAAATGTAAAAATGTGTAAGATGAATTTTGACGAGAAACATTACCTGTCACAAGACAGTGAATCAGAATTCATTGCATGAGAGCTAGCAATTAATTCAATATATTAACTGCACTTTAGGTCAGTGTGAAACGTGAAACCGAGAAGACGTAATATGTGGCTCACCTAGAGGATTATGGAAGACAAAAATGTTCTTTATGGGAATTTAAAAACAGCAAAATATCGAAGATGCAACGGTTGTTTTTATTTTGACAAAAAAATATGACGACATCATTGTCTATAACCTTGGAGACTCATTTTCACAATCAACATTGTTCGATTGATTAAAGTATTTTTGGCATAATTTACACAATTTAAATTAATATGTTATCGCGTAAAAAGAAGAAAAAACAAAGTAAATTTTAGTTCGGTCATTATTTTTGTAGACTGGAATTAATTACAATTTTCTACCTAAGACATTCGTAAGAATCGCAAAGTATTATTTTTCTATCATATTTCCAAAAAGAATATTCACTTCATAATATAAAACGAGTATTTAATCGATCCCTGAGTTTTAAACAGTTATCTGTACGTTCTTTTTGTTTTCAAATTTCAAAATACGAAAAACAGTGCTTATGTCATTGATAACTGTATATTCTAATGCTGTTTATTTTCCTAATTCGTTGACTTACTCAGCGTAACTTTGTAAAAATAATGAAGTACTTTTCTGTTGCCTTCTCTGTTATTTTTAATTCATGGCTTTCTTTCTTCTACACCAGGTTGGTAGATGGTAAGAGAGTTCTTCTTGTTCTTCCTAGGGCATTAGTGCAAACTCGAGCACATTAAGCAAGAATTAAAAACTGGCGGACCTTTTTTAATTTGTGAGTTACACTAACCGATAATTTGGTAAGGGACAAAAACAGGTGGTTTCTTGCTTTTCATTAGTGCGAAAGTGAAAACAACTGATTAGAACGAAATTTGAACCCAGCTCGACAGTTCCATTTTTGAGCTCATATGCGTTACAATGTATGCAAATCCCTGGTTATTTGTAGTTATAGAAAAAAAAAACAACGGCAGAATATGACGGGATAGGTAGTTTAGCAGTAAAAAGAAATTAGATCGCAAAGAACCGGAATAGGGATAAACTTAGGATTGAATGATGATACTACAAATTCATATAACCAAAAGGCTTTGTTAAACCAACCTCTTTGCACCTGACAAACATATGACTTCAAGATTTTGATTTGTGATGAACTATACGGGCGTTGTTAGGGATTTTTTTAGTGATTATGTTGAAATCTTATAGTCAAGTGCTTATTCAAAAAGCTCCAATATGAGGTTGCTGTGATGCGTAAGTTAAAAAATGCGAAGTAGGTATTGGTTTTTGTTGTATTTGTAAAACGGGATTTATGCATGGTCAATTTTGACAATAAACGGGAATGATGTATGTATAATTAGAAGAATGGGGACGGGCTTTACGGAAGCTGTAATGTGATGTGATGACATTATGACACAGATGAAGTAGATTCATTGCAGCTGTAACTTCGGATGGGGTGTCACCTTGTAGGAAACTTGAAATTGTTATGGCATATGAGAAGGTAGAAGTTACAAAAAAGAACCAATTTTTCTTGGAATAGAATTAAGCGTTTCAGACAAAGAAACACTTGCAAAATCAGCATTTTCCATTAATTTATGCCGCACCCTGTATGTCAATTGAAGTTTTTGTTAACACATCAAGGCATCAGACTTTGATCTACCAGCGACTCGATTTTGGTTGAGTTTGAGTGAAGCGTCTTGGAGAAAGTGCGCAAAAGATCACCCGAAATTATGTTTGTTTTTTTATTTTTGACAAACCCTGTATATTAATTCAAAAAAGCTTTGTGTACATCAAAGTTTCAAACATTTATGTACAAGTTACTCGATTTTGGTTGAATTCTGATAAAGCGTCTTGGAGAATTCGTAAATTGTAAGCGTTTCAGAGATTTTTGCCGTAACCTGTAAATCGATTCAAAACTGTTGCTTATATAAAAAGTTGATGTCATGATCGATAAGTGACCCAATTTTGGTTGAAATCGGACTGTGGGTTTCGGGGGCGTAGGGTTCTTTACAATGGAGAATGGAGACATACAAACACAGACATTTTCATATATATAGATTATATAAGGACTTGGATGTGCGTTGTGGTGCAGTAGATATCGATTCGAAATTTCAGTTGAATACGTTGCATTCTCTTACTCTTATAAAAGGTACGAATCCATCAATTCTCCCTCCAGCTATGGGTTAAATAACGAGACAGATTATGTTTTCTAGCCTTCATTGGAAACCATTCTACCGCAAAAAGAAATGGCAACCTTCTGCAGGAAATCTTCTGCTTAGTATGTCATGCATGGAAAGAGACATGATCTGTCCAACGTGCATCAAGTGTGAACCTTAAATAACTCATCTGGATAAAAGGATTGAATATTACTTCCATCCCAGACTCTTGCACTACCAGACAGCTCTGCCTTATCAGAAACTCTGACCACGCTGTAGTTTCCGTCAACATATCATTCCACTCCCACCCTACCGAAGAAACCCAGACCAGCAGAATATCCTACTGCTACAAAGAGCAGACTGGGATTCGTTCCGAGATTTCCTCTGTGACGTCCCTTGAAACAACGTTTTTAGTCTTCCCGTTCAAAGACTGTGTATCCGAGGTCTCCTCCTGTGTTAAGGCTGGTATCGATGCTTTCATCCCTGTCAGGAAATTTCAGCTTAAATCTCATTCGTCTCCCTGGTTCCCGCCCTCTTGCACGGTCACCATTGCCCACCGAAATCATTTCTTTCGGCTCTATCGTAGCTACGCGTCGGGCCAAAATAGGCGCCTTTTCGCCTCAGCTCGTAATAAGTGTAAAAAGCTAAAATATTGTTTACTGCCAGAATAAAGCAACACATAGCATCCTGTAAGTTCGGCGCCAAAGACTACTGGTGACTCTGAAAAAGCGTGCTTAACAAGAGTAAGTCCTCAATACCCCCGCCAATCAATGAATTTGAGGTCCTCACCTCCTCCGCGGACAAGGCTGATTGCTTTGCTTGCAGATTCTCGACCATTTCGAGAGTGGAGTTTCTACACCCGACTTCCCACCTAGAACTGAGGCTCAACTGAATGTCACTCTTGCTGGTTTGTAACATAATCTCAAAACTTGACCCTCACAAAGCGAGCAGAGGGGAGGGAATCTCAATAAGAGTCTTGAAGAAATGTGCTCCCTGAACTCTCATCTGTTCTTTCTAAGCTCTACAACTTCTGCCTATCTGCTTCTTGCTTTCTTGCCTGTTTGTAGTCTTCCTCTGTAGTTCCTCTATTTAAGAACACTGGAGAACCCTCGGGGCCCGCATATTAACGCCCTATCAGCCGTCTTCCGATCTTTGGCAACTATTATCAACACCGAGGTGGTTCAGCATCTCACAGCACACAGGCTCCTCTCGGACAAATAGTATGGTTTCCGCTTCACCAGGTCTACTGCTGATATGCTAACGACCATCACCGAGTATATATACCAGGCTCTCGACAAGAATGGCGAAGCCCGAAGCATTGCTTTGGATATCTCTAAAGCGTTCGACAGAGTCTGGCATGCAAACTTTTACGCAAACTGTAGAGCTATGGTATGACTGGACATTTGTTTGACCTAATCCAGTATTTCCTCTCTAACCACACATTGAAGGTGGTATTAAACGGACATGACTCCCAGAACTACCATACGAACGCAGATGTCCCTCAAGGCTCTATCATAGGTCCCTCGCTCTTTCTGATCTACACTAATGATCTACCTGATGCCCAGATCCCAAGTAGGCATGTACGCTGATGACACCACAGTTTACTCTCACTAATCCGTAGTGGACTGGGGTAAAAAATGGCTCGTAAATTTTAATGCTTCCAAAACGAAGCTGCTATCAATTAACCATCATAGACAATCGCACCTACCTCCCATTAGCATGGAACAGGCTTGCCTCCCAGAGAGTAAAACACTACGCCTCCTTGGCCTCACACTCTCAGCGGATCTCAAGTGGAATGACTATATCGAATCCATTGTTAAATCCGCTGCTATGAAAGTCGGTTCTCTGTGCAGGGCCCAGAAGTTTTTTCTGTTTGAATCTATCATGCGCATATAAAAATCTATCATCCACCCGTGTATTGAATACTGCTGCCAAATCTGGTCGGGTGCCCCTGCTATTCACCTCGGGTTTCTTGACAAAATACAATGGAGAATCTGAAATGTGATCGATACCAACTTGGCAAACCGGCTGCTGTCACTCTCTCATCGACGTGACGTGGCTTCCCTGTGCTTCTTTTATAAATACTTTCACCGCTTCTGCTCCTTTGAACTTAGATCACTGGTGCCCCCTAGGTACGAATTTGCAAGAGATACTAGATTAGTAACTACGTTCCACCTTTTTGCAATGAAACCGATAAAATTTAAGCGCAATTTCTATTCCAACAGTTTCTTTTCTCGCACTTCCCGCCTGTGGAATTCCCTTCCACATACTTGCTTCCTCGACAGCTACAATCTCCAGGAGTTTAAATGTAAGGTCAATAGACACCACCTAACACACTAACTCGCATCCATTCTTTCAAACACTCTTCCCATTTACATCGTTACCCGTCTATCACTCTCCTTCTGACATTTCCTATATCTAACCACTCTCTCTCATCACCTTCCCCTATGTAACCCCCTGTGCAATAGTGGCAGTGAAATGCCTTGCTTGGGGTGAAATAATTAAAACAAACAGAGCAGATTGGGTTCTATATCCTTCATTATTAACCAGTCTACTGCAAAAAAAAACGGCAACCTGCTGAAGGCAAATCATCTGACTAGTCAGTCATGGATGTAAAGAGACATAGTCGCCTTAGCGTGTATCACGTGTGACACGTTACTGACTCATCTAGATAAAAGTACTGAATAGCAGGATAAATTGGCTTCTATAACCTTGGTTTATAACCAGTCTATCGCAGAAAGAAATGGCAACATACTGCAGGAAAATGTTCTGCCTAGTCAACCATGGATCGAAAGAGACATGATCACCCAAGCACGTGTATCGTATGGCACTGACTGATCTTGATAAAAGAATTCAATAGCAAAACAGTTTGGGTTTTATATTCTTGATTGACAACCATTCTACGACAGAAAGAAATGGCAACCTCCTGCGGGAAAATCTACCTTTCAGTTATGAATCGAAACAGACATAATCATTCAAATGTAGATCACGTATAGCTTGTAAATGACTGAATGATATAAGAAATTGATTATCAAAATCAATTTTTAAGAAAGTGTAGTAATAATGTCATTCTAATTCACCGTGTTTCTTATAAAAACCAGTGTTTATTCCTCATGCCAATCTTAAGGTAGCTCTGACATTAGCATCGACGCTTTTCGACTGCCAACCTATCGAACCACGACTGCCTCTTTTCTTACTGTATCGGGTCAGAGTGCCTTTTCAGTTATTGGCCTAAAACATCACAAGATATTGTTCCTTTAAAGTAAACTCCTAGTGATTTACTGGCTTCTGATTCCGGAGTTAAATTCGCTGTAATCTTTTTGCATTTGATAAATCAAAAGAAAAGAATCAATTTATAAAACGACGAGTATATATCTAAATGATGATGGAATCACGCTTACACCACCTGTGGTCAGTCTCGAGAGACCTCTGCTGTTTTGCAACCTTTGAAGAACATTAGGGCCAAATTTATCATCGGGATTTCTTCACGGCAGGTCAAAATAACCTAAACAAAATAAATACATGAAAAATATTTCTTCAGCAAGGAGAAAATACGTATATAAAATATTATATCACTGATTAGAAAATATAACATATTCTCTAAATATCTATATTCATTAATAACAAGCAGGTCCGTACCGTCAAAAAATGTCAGCAACATATTTATATCGATATGCCGTCTAAAATGACTGCAACATATATATTGATGTACTTATTCTTTAGTATCTTACATTATGACATATAAAAAACAAATAATCCAAAACCTATCAGCGAGAGTATATATATATATATATATATATATATATATATATATATAGTCATCTGCAGACAGATATGTTTCGTTGTATCACCGCTCATTACTACGGTTAGACATCCGATTGCTTTTAGCCAGGATTGAAACTCGACCGAATCAACATCAGTCGGCGATTCTACCTCTGCGCTATGATCACTCGGTAGAAGTGTTATATACAATGTAAACACGCCAGTATCTGAGAGTGTTTTAATTCATTACTGAATGAACGATGGGTAGATGCCTGAGTAGCTACTCTTTTTTCAAAGACTGCCATCTTCCAGAGTGTTTCAATCAGCGTATATATATATATATATATATATATATATATATATAAACGGGAACACTGAAGTCAATACTCAGAGGTGACAGACTGTTTCAAGCTAGGCGCAATCATCAGCCCATACGTGTTGAGTTTTCCTCGGCTGTTTACGTGTCAGTGGTGCCTTTTGGGTTATCCTTCTAACGATTATTTTGGCTGGAGTAGTTTATTCATTTGGATAAATTTATTTTAATTGTTTTATATTTATTTTCTCTTTTCGGTTTTTGTTGTTTAATTTATGCATTTATTTATTTTGATTTTTTATTTATTTAACTTATTTGTATTATATTTTCATGCTTTTCTTATTTATTCTAATGATTGCTATGGCGTCAATGGTTTGTTAATTTGTTTATTATTTGCTTGGATTAAATTATTTATTCTTTTTAGTTTTCGATTTTTAAGTTACGTAGTACAAATTTCTTTTCATGTCTGCATTTTGAAATGAGTTCAAATTGTTTATTTATTGTTTGTTTTGGTCTGGGAAGATAATAATAGCTATTTTTCCCCAAACAAAGTCTACAGGTTCTGGACTGGTTGTTGCAGTCTGATGTTTTTTCCGTATCTGGGTTTTGTTTTTAATTTCCCAAATATACTTAGAATGCATTGTGGTGTTCGCTTATTTGCTATTCCTAAAAGATGTTTTGTGGGCTTTGTTTCTTTGTTTCCAAGGTCCTTCTGTTACGCTTATGTATATTTTTTCTCATTATCTTGCGATTTTACCGTCGCTTGCAATCTTTCACTGTTTTGTAAACAATTACTATATAAGGGACAATCATTACACGTGAGTTTAATTTGTTCGGGTTGTTTGTTAAGAGGTTTTCTATTGTGCTTTTTTCTTATTTGTGCCATGTTCTCGGTGCAACTCTAGCTAACATTCACCGTGTTTTTGTTGAAAATGTTGTAGATAATGCTTGAAATGATTATTTATGAGTTTGAAGAACATTTTTCTTATGTTTGTTTTACGTTTTTATTATACGGTGGGTTGAACCATAAGGTATTTCTCTTCCAGTCGGCATTTTTGTGCTCTGTGGTGAGTAGATGTGTGTTGCTGGGAATCCACTATTGTTTCATAGTCTTTCTTAGCCTCGTTAAATATGGTTTGAATAAAAGAGGGAACTAACCAAAGTCTGTATCTACTGGTCCACAGTGATAGAAATAAAGGGTTCTAAATTCATAGCACCTGAAGAAATCCGGAGCTTAGAACAGTCGAAACGTCGTAAACATGGCAATAAAGATGAGGAAAATAGTCCGAACAATGTAAATAATGTAAATACTACTTCATTTCAGGAGTGTAGGCAATTAATGAGAGTCTGTTTACTGTTTTTAATTCAGTGTAGCATTTTTTTAGTGAAAGTCTGCATGGTGTATTAAATTTTGTATAATAGCATTTTTGTAATAGTCATGGCACTTTTATAGTTTAGAGTGTCCGTCTTTATGCTAGTTGTTTTTTATATCAGAAGATTATGTGTGTGTGTGTGTGTGTGCGTGCGTGTGTGTGTGTGTAATGGTTATTAGATCGTTTATATTGAGCATTGAAAAAGTCTGTTACGTGGTCTATACAGGCATTTATTAGATATTAGGGGCATGTAGTACGAAAATGTGATTTCTCGGCCCGTTTGAGTGACAACCATCAGGCAAGATTATTAAAAACTTCTGTATTGTACTATACGTTTTATATGAAGGCTGTCTTGTGCAATCATCTTTGCATGAAATCAAAAAGACGCGTCGTACAGATTCTGTCACATTTGGTTGCCATGGAACAGCGTTCCATGTATGTTCCCACAGTATCTAAGCCATAGGTTCTGCAAGGAAAATAATTCTTACTTTTAGATAAAATCAATATGCGTTTACAAACTTCCTCCACCCGGAATATCCATCAATATGAAATGGTTCTTTTTCGTAAAAGTAACTAAGTGTCTGTTTATCGTAAGATATATGAATCAGTTCTAAACTAACTTCTTCGTTTAGAAGCATGAGTCAGATATAGAATGAAAGCATTTTACCAATATTTACCGACGCAAAATTCTACGTTTGCTGGCGTACTTGTTTGTGCGTCTTTTTGAGTATGGATATTATTAAGATTTCTCGAACGCGCAAGCAAATAGATAATTTACATAATTTCTAATACAATTATCCACTAATAATAACGTTCAAATTTAGAGAGAGAGAGAGAGAGAGAGAGAGAGAGAGAGAGTTGAGTTGTGATAATGTTTAGCACCAAAGTTGGATTTTTTCAGTAATTTTACTGATAAAAAGTATTTTGGCAAGTAGTGTTGTTTTTCGTAAAGTTCTCGGCATCAAGGTAGAAATAAAACATTGATAGGTTTAATGCAAATAATTTGTCGCTTTAACTGAGCAGGTTCATACCGAAATCGAAGACTCGTGGGAAAACCGTTATGATGTCGTCATTCATCAGGGTTAGATTTTTTTTTATCTACACCAGCTGTGTTGATTGACATCATTTGCATTAAACATAGATAGATAGATAGATAGATAGATAGATAGATAGATAGATAATTTTTTTCATTTAAGTCGATTCACAAGTTACTTAGGTTAATTTTTATGTAGTTTTTCTTGTATGCTTCTAATTATCTTTTTCTGAATGTAAACTATGTAGAAATTTCCCAACTGTTTTGTATGCCCGATCTCTTTTGGCTATATTTTTAGTCATTCTCAAGGACGATTTTATTTTTACTTTTAACTGGAGTTGGCTCCACAGAGCAGTGGTTCGCAGAAAGAAACTGTTTCAGTGGAAGTGATTCTTCCACGATAGAAGACATATTGATGTACGTGGTTTGGTACAATATAATTAGTATGGCGTTGTCCTAATAGTTATGGATAGACCTGGCGGAACCAATGAATGTAGTTTAACCTAACAGTTGTATGGTAATAGTGAGAAGCTTTCCAGATCTTGCCTGTGAGAGACAAGTTTGAGGGCGGAAAAACAATAGGTCACCTACGGACTCGAAGCTGCTTTTTGAGCACCCAACCGGTGATGACAACAGTATTACATGCACGGATAAATGGTAGATGTATGAATGTGCAAGATGGATTCTAGCGAGAAAAAATTTCTGACCCAACAGAGTGATGCAGCCTTCTTAGCAGTAGATGTAGCCTTGATTCAATGTAGTCATTCCAAATGAGATGGGCTGAGAGAGTAAGGCCAAGGTGGGCTGAGAGTATGAGGCCGAGAAGGCGCATTGTATTGCTTTCTGGGAGACTAGCTTGATCGTATATTTGAGAAATGTCTGCCAAACAGACTCCCAAGAAAGGGACTCACCCGAGAAAACATCTGTTCATCGTAACTGGCGGTAGTTTGGAGTTCGATCGGCGATGATGGAATGTAACTAGTTTGGTTATCAACGTATTAAATGTAATCAGTCAGTTTTTACCCCACACGCTGTTGTTAGTGCTAGATCGAATGAGGTATCAAGACTTTAGTGGTGCGCCGGCATACCGTCAAATCATCAACGCAGATGTTTACTAATGAACTGAGTCTATTTTTCTTGATCCAAGAAATGACCTCTGGGTGAATTATGTGTTAACTGTCAGCATCCCGAAGAACTGCCGGTTAATAACTACCTGTTAAAAAGGAATTTATAAATGAGAATACATTTTCAGTGATGGTATGGTTGCATGGGGGAGTAATTGATAGCGGCTCGAACTGAGCAATCGGAGAGCCGAGTTTTAATATCAATTGAATTTATTACATTCACTTACGCTTTGGGAAAGGTATGAATCTATCTCTTCTCCTGGAGAAGATCGGGCTCCATCAGGCTGTCCTGCCCAAATAAATACACTTCTCCTGCGGCTGCAGTACATATAGTGCCTGTACGGCTCTAAAGAGTTACAGGATATCTGGATATGGATATGGATCTGAAAGTAGAATAATATCTTTTATTCGATGTAATTTTCTGTAAAATCGTAGATCACTACGAAACACTGCATCAGTTTTCTCTCCTGCGTTTCATTTCCTGTGCCCTTTCTGTTGATATTATTTCGATAAGGTTAAAATCAGATTGCTAACATATTAGAAAAGACTAAAGATCATAGTTCATTCGAGTCTGACCTTATCTTGGCATAAGTTCAGAATTATCCTTAACTGACATCTTTTAAACGCTTCAATACAGCCAGAAGTTATTCACTAATAGACTTTATAGAAAAGTCTCTCACCCTGACAAATATATATTAAACAACTTTCCAAAAGTATTTTCTTTACCTATCTGAATTAATTGAATATATATATATATATATATATATATATATATCCGGCTATTATAACTTTCGGTACTCCTCAGCATGTCGATCCAGGTTATCAGAGAATGTTTGACTTAACACTTTATTTAATCTTCGGGGCAAGATTTTTTTTTCATTTTCCTGTCAATGTCTTGGGATATGTAGTTTTATTCTTACTTAACACTACTCAGTTATTGCTCGCCTCTTTTATCCACTGTGTTTACGCATATACTACCCAGCCTAGGTATTGAATTTACAATTAATATAATACCAAGTGTAATAGGCTATTATCATAGGACATACAGGGAGTGGCCAAAATAATGCCCACACCTGCAAAAAATGAGACCTGCATTGGTGAATCGACGTGGTCTAATTCTACTCAACGATAATACGCGGTAATATATTGCAAAAATAACGTTGCAAAAACTCACAGACTTGCGTACGAGAATTTATTACATCCACCATATTCTCCTGTTTTTTTTTATCATTTTCTAGCAGTGAAGCACATTTTTAAATAGTAACACTTTTAGGTCAAAACCAGAGGTGAAACAAGCTTTCGTTGCATTACAGCCAATAACTTTTTTTATCAACGAGGAATAAATAATATCGTTGAACGATGGCAGAGGTGCATAGATGCTCAAGGTTTGACTAATATTAACATTTTTGCATTTATTTTTTCAAGAATAAAACTATGTTTCTAAAATCGGCTTTTATTTTTGTAACAACCTAATAGTTGAAAGTTACTTGTTTATTATAATGATGGGTTCAACCTTTTATCTTGATTAAAATTATTAATAGATATAGATATGTCTTTAGTGATTCTATATCGCGTCATTGTGAAACCGCCTTCACTGGTTAGTTGAAAGGACCTGCACGTGGAGAATTCGTGTATCATTGGCTGACTCACTTGAGTACAGGGCAAATTTCAGTATATTATGTTTACCACTTTAACAGCAATAAAATATAAGAGATATTATTAATGGTTTATAATATTTTTTAGGCGGTGGTTCATTGTGACATGGAAACTTTTTCAAGGATTCTACAGTGTGAAAAATGTTGCCAAACGCTGAACTAAAATATCACATTCCAGATGTAAATTTATTATTGATAACATCACTAGAGTTTATCGACTAAATGGTGTGCAGTCTTTTAAATATATATAAAGAATAGTATTAAATAAATGGTCCTTTTAATCAAGAACTGAATTCTGTAGCATTAAAAGAGTAGACTGATTTGTGGTTAATTAATTCTGTTTATCATTCTATCCGGTTCATTACGAATTAATGTCATCATGAAAAAGGAGACTATGTTGAAAAATGAATGTACTTTTTTAAAAAAATAAAAGCTTTTTTCATCGTTAGGCTACAGAGCTATTGATAAATCTGCGCCTATTCAAAATACTCTCATTGTGACTAAAATATCTAACAATAATCGATGAAAAAATTACAGAAATATATACTGAAATTACATTTATTATTTAGTACGAATTTATGTCATCGACAAAAAAGGAAAATAGATTGAAAAATAAATTATTTTTTATAAATAAATGCTTTTTATATGATCAGGCCTATTTATGTACCATCGCATATCTAAAATAAAATGTGTGTCTATGTGTCTTATTAAAACATCAAACTATAATCGAAAGAAAGAAAATAAAAGAAATATTTACAGATATTATTACTATTATAATTCTCTATGAATTAATCTCATTCAAAAAATGAAAATTATTTTGCAAATAATCTGTCTACTTTAAATAAATACTTTTTCCATCGTTAGGCTACAAAAGTATTTATGTACCAGAGCCTTTTAAAATAGCCTCCCTGTGATGAAAATATATTAGAATAACCGATGGAAAAAAAATGAAGCAAATATATACTGATATTGTGACCATAATTATTCACTTCGAATTAATATCATCGACAAAAAAAAAACTATATTAAAAAATAAATGTTTTTTTTTATATAAGTGATTTTCTATAATCAGGACACAGGCATAACGAATCACTCAATTAATTCATAAAACAACAACTTTAACACAAAATTCAACTTTATTCATCAACATAGTCTTCTTCAAGGGTGATGCACAGATTCCAACGCTTCTCTAACAAGTCGATGCCGTTTTTTGTAGAACGATTTGTCTTTGGCCTCAAAATGCGCCTCAGTTTCCGATATCACTTCTTCATTAGAGCCAATTCTATTTCCCAAGAGCTTTCTTTTGAGATCTGCAAACAGCCAGTATTTGCTGGGGGTCAGATCTGAAGAATAGGGTGGATGTGGAAGCAATTCGAAGTGCAATTTATGTAGTTTTGGCAGTAATGCTATTGCCAATTTTTATTCTCCATTGATGGTTCTTTCTTTTTCAAGGTAATCGATAAACAAAATACCTTGCCCATCCCAAAATACGACGGCCAAAAACCTTGCCTGCTGATGCTGCTCCTTTGTTCGCTTTGGATGGCTATCACCTACTGCTGTCCACTTAGCTGACTGCTGATTTGACTCCGGAGTGAAGTAGTGAATCCATGTTTCATTACTTGTCACATATTTACGCAAAAACACTTTCTTGTTGCGTTGAAACAGTTGCAAATAACGCTCTGAATCGTCGATGCGTTGTTGTTTTTGATTGACTGTGAGCAAAAGCGGCACCCACTTTGAACACAGGTTTCTCATTGACAAATTTTCATGCCAATTTGTGGAGTTTTTTGGTGTTTTCTAGAACAACCGCCAATTTTGGGCAACCTGAGCGTTTTGTATCATTTGTGTCTGTATATCTGCGTTAGAAATTAGCATCCCACCTGTTAACCATTGTTTCCGACGGGACAGAGTTTGAATAACACTTATCAACAGTATTAATTGAACAGTATTTTTCCCATCAGAAAACAATGCTTTATCAACACTCGAAATTCAGATTTTTCCATTGTTTTGAAAATTTGCAACAGTAGCTTATTTTAAATAACATTAATTTGTAAACTAATAATCCGATCTGGTCCAAATTTTGTTACGTGCCATTTCAAGGTTAGTACTTTAGAAAATCATTTGGATTTATTATTAGTAAAGCCATCTATATGTCAGGCATGGGACTTATTGTGTGATGTGTTATTTATGTACGGACGCTTATCTAAAATAATCTGTCTCTCTGTCTGTCTGTCTGTCTCTCTGTCTGTCTTTCTTTCTCTTTCTCTCTCTCTCTCTCTCTCTCTCTTTGTATGTGTGTGTATGTGTGTGTGATGAAAATATTAAACAATAGTCAAAAGAAAGAGAAAAATGAAAGAAATATTTACAGATATTATTATCATCATTATTCAATATGAATTAATTCCATTGAAAAAATTAGGTTGAAATTGAATGTATAGTTTTAAAATAAATACTTTTCCCATCATTAAGGTACAAATGTATTAGTATACTTGCGCCTATTTAAAATAGTTTACCTGTGTTGAAAATATATTACAATAATCAATGGAAAATAAATGACATAAATATATACTGATATTATTACTAGTATTATTCACAATGAATATCATCGACATGAAGGAAACTATGTTGAAAAAATAAATGTTTTTTTTTATAATAATTACTTTTCCCATCATTAGGCTACAGACGTATTGATGTATCTGCGTCTATTTAGAATAATCTATCGAACAATTAGGAAAAGCAAACATGAACCAAATATTTATAGATATTAACAAATTTTTTCAGAACAAATCCCATATAATACAGTTACTTTTCAAGCACCGTTAGAAGACAATGTTCATACGGAGGTAAAGGCAAAGATCTTCATATCGATTTTAAGAGCACAATTTTATTATCTTTAGCCTATTTGCATCTCTTCGCTGCTTGCACCATTTTCTTTTTTAAAGCCAAGAATCAATATTAACCTCATCAGATTCTCTAATCTTTAATATGACGTTGCAAAAATAGCCCGATGAATGCTGATAAGTTAATCACACAGGCTGAGTTCGTATATGCTTTTAAGGATAAGAAAATAAAGGTGAAGTTAGGCTGAAATGCCATTTCCCATCAGTAGAAAAGCCTATGCTGAATGCAGGACTGGCTTATGTCACATAAACCCACATACACACACTCATATACTTATTTCTTGGCAGCAATCTCTCTTTTAAACATGTTTCGTTAAAAATGACCAATAAGGAGTATTTTATTAATTCTTAGCTTAATTTTTCCAGTATCATTACAGGTTTCATTTTTGCTAGAAATAAGGAATATAAAAATGTTCCATAAGTGTTGACTTTCCAAGCGCCAACTCCATGAGTATAAACACTGCAAAACATGAGGATAAAATAGAAACATTGAAAAAATAACATCCTTGAAAATGATCAATGAAGTGGATGAAAGCGTTTGGAAAGAGAAATTATGAACATTTTTACATTCCTTATCTCCAGCAAAAAGCAAACATGTAAAAAATTTTGAAAAAATTAGATAAAAACTTACTAAAATCTTTGTAGGTACTTTTTAACAATATATATATATATATATATATATATATATATATATATATATATATATATATATATACGAGATTTTACGAAGTCAATTACAAAATGGATTAAATCCAACATATTTTAAATTTATTTGTCCAAACATTATTTTAAATATGTTTATTATATCTACTGACCTGAATAATCGAGAAATCTTTTTACGAAAAGTTGAAATCTCCGGCAGTGTTGGAACTTGTGTTCCCAAGGGAAAATCGTCAGTAGATCAAAAGTTCGTGCTTTGTCTGATCGGAAGGTCCTACGTGGTCTAGCGATTTTAGACACGTCAGATCTAATGACGGTTTTCCCTAGGGGACACAGGTTCTGATCCTGCCGGAGGTCGCATATGTTCCTAATAAGATTTCTCGATGTTTCAAGCTAGTACCTGTAAATCAATATACGGTTTAATATTAAAAAACAGAACATCTACTCAAATAATAGTATCCATTAAGAAGCAATTTTCAAACAAATAAAGTATATATATATATATATATATATATATATATATATATATATATATATATATATATGACGAGCCTTTCTTCCTGGTTCCCCTACCACATGTAATTACTCTCGCTACTAGATTGGCATCAAAGTTCCAACCTTTTACTGTCGAAATAGTTAAATGTAACCGCCTCTTTTACTATAACAGTTTCTGTTCACGAATTTCCCGTTAGTTGAAATCATTTCCGTACACTTGCTTCCCTGAAATCAACAAACTAAAAAAAATTTAAATGCAATGTTAATGGCAATTTTCTATTTATTTGATTGACATCCATATTTTTTTACATCTCCTGCACCTTGTTTTTTCTTCACTGTAAACCCTTGCACACCAGTTGTGGCCCTGCCTTGCTTGAGATGAAATTATATACATATATATATATATATATATATATATATATATATATATATATATATTTGAAAAGGAAATAGGGTTGTTCCAACGAGAGAAATTGATCCAGAATAAAACGTGTGAGAGGCCGTGAACGTTTTATTTAAAGTTTATATATTTATTAAAGTTTAAAGATATTGTACATGTTATGATTTTTAGTGTCCATAATGATATTTGTGATGCTACACGTGTTTCGAGTCTAAAATTGACTCTCTTCAGTCGAATAAATTTATGGTTTTACATATCGGGCTCCTTTTGTTTCTGAGGGCCAAGTCCTTGTTTATATAGTTAAGTTAACAAGCAAACTATAACGTTTTTCTTCCTATATATATATATATATATATATATATATATATATATATACACCATCTAGACAGACAGGCCTGTTTCACAACTCTTCAATGTGGATAAATTAACTGCTCTGCGTCAAGCCGAGACTGAAACCTTACTGTATTAACAGTAGTCGAATATTTATCCATCAGGCTCTTGGCATACGTCAGAGAAATGCCGATTTCATAGCGTGAAAATCTTTTTACGAAATAACGCCATATATATATGAAAAACTAGCAACATTTCTACTTTCAATATTTACATTGTTCGGACTATTGTCCTCGTCATTATTGCTATGTTTATGACATTTCAGACGTTGTACAATCCGGCCTTCTTCAGATGCTAAGAATTTCAAACCGAACCCTTTATTACGATCACTGGTATGTATCATTCCATGTGCGATGCCGCGTCTGGTAGCCATGTAGCTATCTCCCTTTAACTTTACTCTCTAATTTATTTGTTCGCCACTGTCGTAGCCTGGTATTGAACTCACAACTCTTTGGATCAAGTCACTGGAACTAACCAACGTCCATACCTACTACGCCATGTGTCATTGATTTTTTTTGCTTATGAATACTTCTTGCAAAATAAAATCTTTATATTTGCCTTGATAAACTTGGTCAGAGGACAAAACGAGTTGGCTCAGTTTGTTTTTGTCGTTATTCATATTTCCTTTTTACAGATATATTGTAGTTATATATGAATTTTTTATATATATTTTCAATTCTTTTAAAGAATTTTAATGCGATTCATTGCAGCAAGACACTGTCTGTATAGCTAAAATACATGTTGTGGTTTAATGGATATCCGCTTGGAATACAAAACATGTTCAATGTTCTTAAAAAGAATAAAAATACAATTTAGGAATAAAAAATCCTTTGGTCTTTTCTCTAAAATAACTTAAAGATTTCGACGATATAAATTTGTATTTATTAAGATTAAGGCATTTTTTCATGAGTCATGCTCATTTGTAGCGAATCTTTAGAGAATACAAATATACTCCTTTGTGCCAAATACACTTGCCTTCTAGAATAGTAATATTTTAAAATAATCATATCGGTTTAACTAGGCTTTTTGCAAATTATATATATATATATATATATATCAACAAACTAATTGAAACAATACGAATAATGTTTTTCTAGGATCTTACACACTTTCAATGATCAGATATACGTCATCTGTTGCCATTGTTTTCCTCTTCCGACCACATTTTTCTTTACATTTTGGACTGATGGATCCAGTACGTTTTTTTAATGACACGACTGACACCAAGGCTAACAATAACAATACCCGCGATCTCTCTGTAAGGCTGGCCAGTGTGTTAGTGCAGTGTTACAATTTTCTTACGCTTCCTTCGAGTGACGTCCATCGCAGACAATGGCCGTATGACAACTAATCGACAGTCAAGACAATAGAGTCTGGGTGTGATGAAAATTTGATGCAATCACAGATGACGCAAAACATTTCAAGGCCAAACAAACAGTGCTCAGTATAAAAATAGAGCAATCAATATTAATTATCAATTATTATGTTAGAACATGTGCAAAGTACAAACTACTACAAAATTGTAGATTTTGTTTTGACATCATTGTTAACTACCTGGTGAGACATTGTTCTTTCAATGTCGAAACAAAATATACAATTTTTTAGTAGTTTGTACTTTGCACATGTTCTAACGTAATAATTGAATAATTTGAATCGCGAATATTTCACTCTTGTATTGAACACTGACAGGTAGACCATAGCAGACAAAATACTAAATGTCACTCAAGAGATTTCTTCTGAAATGTCTATTTAGAAGTTTTTGCGTGAGAAATAAAGAAAACTGATGCTCAAAATATCAGTTATAAAAAAACACCGTTTTTTTAAGCGGAAATTAAAAAGGCGGCGTGCTGACAGAGAGTAATAACCGATTCAATAAGGAAAATCCAGTCACGAATTTCTGAGAGTCATTAGAACTCAAATTGAACAGCAGCTGTAGCATAGGTATGATGTGTCTAGGGCAAGATTACCTGACGGAGACCATCTCTTTTAAAGCTGGTTTTGAATTCCGTTTTCATTCTTCTAATTTCCCCTGTTATTTGCAGAGAGTTGAATTCTGTTTTCCGTCCACTAAACTGTCATCCAAGGCAAGATATCCCAGTCTTTCTGGCTATGTAACCAGAAACTAGCGGTAAATGGCTTCATGTTTTCTCCATGGAACCGGTGCAAAGTGAATGAAACTGATTTACTCAGAATTTGAATTCTGTACGCCGATTTTATTTCTCGCATCAATAATTGTTATGCCATACTCTCATCTGATTTTTGTATTAATTTTTATGTTCCATTTTAAAACAAAAACTAGAGTACTAACTAGCCCCGAGGAAATTTTACAAGTATTGACAACAAAGTCAATTCATTTTATATACTTCTGTTTTTCTCTCGTTCTTTCTCTGAATTTTTTTTCCATAGAGTGCAAGTAACGGAAGTTAAACCCGGAACTTTCTGTAGTAGTTTAGAACTTCTAATGATATAGTTAACCCTACCGGTTTTTCTGTACCGTCAAAATTAGTAGCGGATCCAAGCTGACGTGATACACATCTTCAGAGTGGAATTTATCTTTGTTTCTCATTCAGGGATTTTGATTTAAATTCTACTGTGAGTTTGTCAAAGGATAGTAAAGATTGAAGCATCTTTCATTATTAAAAAGACAGGAGCTTGATCGTGCTGTGTTTTTTGCGACGTCTGACTGGAAAATACAGTGTCTGAACTACAACTGTGTATGATTTAAAGAAACAGAAAGACAAGTTACTGAAGTTTAACTGTAACTGCAATGACAAAAACAAATGGAAAACAGGAAAATACTCTAAAAGACCGAGTGTCACACAATTGAATACACCAACAGAGGTTTCAACTTATACCATTAAATAGAGTGATGGTCATGAAACAAACAAGAATACATTATAATCAACTAAATTCAAAAAGTGTTAGTACACGGTTAGCTGCAGAAATTTAAAATACATTAAGGTTCAAAATATCTAAAAGTATAAGGCAAAAAAGATTCAGTTGATCTCCGATATAACTGAAAATTACTTAAAAGAATTTTCTAAGAATTAAAAGCTCAGTCTTGGGCAAATCTGATGAAATTTGTGGCGATCAGTCAGTTAAATTCGGTACGTGATACACTTTGGTGATCATGTCTCTTTCGATTCATGGCTGACGAGGCAAAAGATCATTCCCGTATTCTGTTGTCAGTTCTTCCTGCGGAAGATTGGTTACTTTTCAAGCGATAAGTAGTGAGAAGATATAGATTCATACCTTTTCCAAAGGTATTTTTGCAGAAGTGAATGTAACGAACTCGACTATAAGACGAAATCTGCTCTCCGATTTCTCATTCCGAACCGCTGTCAATTACATCACAACAGAAGGCACTAACAGACTTCAAGGACGATAAGGATAGGTTGAATATTTTAGGGCAGGTTAATGCAGCAGACGCACATGAAGAGAAGCTGGCAGTTATCTTACGCCCAAGATGTCTCTTAATGTGTGCGCACGTTGCCTGGTCTTAACCATGCAACAAAGAAAGCATTTAACTCTAGAAATATTTTGAGTGTTTCAATACACACTTCATACGGGTAAGATGAGCTCGTTGCTGTGAAGTTAGATGAAAGCTGTAAGATCTTATTGCTCTGCACATGAACCTGATGGACTACCTGTTAAAAATAATGTTTTCCTCTCTTATTTTCTTTCCATTGGGACATCCATATTATATTCTTGTGAACAATCAATAAATTTTACATTCCGTGTAAACAAAACGTTGATGTTTTGGTGCAGTGGATATCGGCTCGGAAAGAGAAATCGGAGAACCGAGTTCGAATTTGCGTTAAATTCGTTGCATTTATTTACGCGTAAATATCATTGAGAAAGGTATTAATTTGTCGCTTCTCCCTCCAGTTATGGGTTAAATAGCAGGACATATTCGATTCTGTAGCCTTGATTGGCAACAATCTTACCACAGATAGGAAATCTACTGCGTGAAAATATTCTGACCATTCAGTCATGTCACTTTCGAGACATGATCGCCAAAGCGTGTATCCCGTATAGCACTCACTGAGACAAAGATCAGTAACATGTATGGTTGTTGCGACAAACAGAGGAGAAAAAACTTGTTAACCAACTCAAGAGTACAATGCAGGTACGATAAAGAAAATGAGTCTATGAAGAGCTATGATAAACTGCGTCCTACATTTTAAAGGACTGGATTATTTTTTAAATGAAATGTTTTTCGTCTTTGGGCGTCGATCAAATTTTAAGAAAATATAGCAAAAGTAATGATTCCAAATTAAATATACATGAACTTTCACTTCGAAATCATTATTCGTTAAAAGCGAATATTTGTAAGGTTAAGTAACCATTGCGATCAATATTTAGAAAAGTGGATTTGATGCTTGCATCCGATATCTGCTGATCCGAAGAAACTACTCAATTTCCTAATTGAAATTCCCCTTAACAATCGCATCCACTGACCCATGCTATATCTACAGAAAGTTCTTTCTTTACGAAATTGTACTCTCTCTCTCTCTCTCTCTCTCTCTCTCTCTCTCTCTCTCTCTCTCTCTCTCTCTCTGTTTGCTATTTATTACTTCACTCTCGATATTCAGTTCATATATACTTATTACACAAGAGCGTAGCAATTGTCGGATATCGAAACGGATGTATTGTCTGCCACTTCCAAAGTACAATAAACTGGTTACAAATAGAAAATGAATCGGATGTTCTAATTCAAATACAAACTGCAGGATGGCACAAGTCGCTAATGAAAGAAAGAAAACAATAACGCTTCAGTGTTATACGTGATACGGTGCTTGAGCGGTTATGTCTCTTTTCATTCATGATTGATTTGACAAAACATTTTCTCGCAGCCAGTTGTCATTTCTTTTAGCCGTAGACTGGTTGCCAACCAAGACTATAGTATTGTCTAAGCCGGTGAACAATTTCGCAAAGAAGTTTATTTTTATAGCAAAAAATATGCAAACTGGATAGCAAAATAAAAATTTTCTTAAAATTCAAAAAATAACCTTTGTTTTGATAAATATTTAATTTTTGTCAAATTTAAAAGTGCGGGCGAAATTCCCCTTTCAGGAAAATATTTGATTGTTTTGAAACCAGCGTAGTCAAGGTCATATAATATTGGTCCTTGGAATTGTGTAGACAAGAGTCAAAATATGACGTGATCGCTTATATAAGAGACAGATTGCTAGTAGTAGTAAGCAGTCCGTGAAGATTTGAGATCAGAACCCGAACCGAGAAAGGCACAGGAAAACCCGCAGACGAGCGCGGCCTCTGGCCTTTCTCGATTCGTGTGTGCTGACACCTCCGACTCCACCTCCTACTGTACGCCAGGTTATGGGAAGAGGGAATAAATGATATGCTGTCTACATTTGTTTCTATATACATGGTACGGGCATCATTTTATTAAGTGAGAATGTCGTCATTTTATCAGCGTGAAAAAGGCAAGCAATTTTATAAGAGAGAAGATAACAAGTTTTGGAACCCAACTGTCGTCGTAATTCAATAGAATGGTATAAAACATATATGTCGATTTGGCTACATTTTTAATTTCTTCATCCTTGGCTACAGTTGTTCAAGTGAATTCTATCGGATAAATTCTTCTTGGCTTAATTTAAATGCGGGATGAGTTCAATGATGCAACTTACAAGATGCAATTGACAAGACTTAATAAGAAAACTGGGTGGAGAAAGCTATGAATGCATACCTTTCCAAATAGTACTTGTGTGCACTGAATGTAACCAACTCGACTGAAATTCGAACTCAGCGCTTCGATTTCTCATTCTAAGTTGATATCCATTAAACCACAACACTCATTTGGCTATTCAGAAGGTGTTTTGCTGCAATGAAACGCATTAAAATTCTTTTGTTGAAAGATGTTATTTTATACTAAGTTCACACAATAAGTGTGACTCAAAGAAATAGATTAATAAATGAGGTTATTGTATAGGAGTAAGAAGTGGAATTAAGAAGTACGAATCATGAGGGCATGTAGGATAGTAAGAAAAATACCCCCATCGTCATATGTTCTATTTTTCTTAAAATTCTAAAAATAACCTTGTAAATCAATCACTTTCGTTAAGTTTGTGCTAAAATTGAGGGTGGTAAGCAGTGCGTTTTTTCTAGTATATTTTATGATCATTGTGGGTCAGAAAACAAGTTACTGCATTTTGTTTATGTTTTATAGTAGATGATAGAGCATTTTAATAATGATTAAATCCATTTAAAATCATTGGGCTGTCAGCGAAAATTTTCCTTCCAGTTTTTAAGTTAAAAAGGATCATTCTTACTAAAAGTAATTCTTACAGAAAGTATAAAATGTCATTATTAATTAATGTTAAGTTTCAACCAACTTAAACCAATTTTCTTCTCATTCCATTTAATAAAACCACACACTATTATGTATCTAGAATAAACTTTTATATTTGTGGTGTATTACGCATTGTTACTTTGCCCCACCAGTCTTTTTTCACATTCTCTTACATTAGAATTTTTAATCATTTCACTTCCAGAAAGGCAATAAAGTCACTAAAATGCAAAGTGGATATACTGTGTGTAAATGTATGAGAAAAGAAAACATTAGTAAGAAGAGAGAACAATAAAGAACGGGAATTGAGAAGACAAGATAATGATTGACATTACATTTAAATGTTTGAATATCAACGTTGACTGGGAAGCAAGAAGTCAGATGAGACTTCCACAAGCAAGAATTCGAGAGACACAGCATTTACTATAAAACTGATATTATATATCGCCATTTCAACTGTAAAAGAATGACACCCACCCGTCAATCTAGCACTGCGCTTAAATTCATAGTCTCGATATCCAAGAGGAAAGCTCATCATAAAATTGCCATGAAATTATTTATAAAACAGACACGGAAAACTACAACAATATTTCAGCGGAAAATTGGTTGACAAAAATATGCCGGGCCAGAACAAATAGCATTGCATATTCTTCTCTTTTTTATCAAACATCTCTAAATACTTAGCAAGAACCGGGCCATACGTTACAGCAATATTTAATACTTGGATGAACGGTAGATGTGTGATACAAAAAAGTTGTCTAGCAAGACACAGTGAACGAATTACCCTAGCAGCAGACAACATGATTCAATATAATTTTCCACTTCATATCAGTGGAAAATATTAGCCTGTGATGGCTCAAGGAGTCACTCTTCTAGAAGTTATCGTCAGCCATGCTGACGGAAAGCAATATGAGTTCTCTCAGTCGATTAAAATAAAGCAGTTTCGTTTTTTAGACGTTAAAATTTGAAAGCCATTTTTGTTCCAGTTAACAACAAATTGTAGTTTATTTAATTATAAATATAACTACATTTCAAATATAAATCATACAGGGTGTTCGTAAAGTTCAAAACCCCAGCATAAGAGAAAAGTATAATTAGATCTAGACTTTATCACACGGTTTAAGGAACTGGAACAAGAAACCTACAGATAACGAGGAGTCAGTGAAGACGATGGAATACAGCATACCTAACTGAAAAAGAAAATAAGAAAAGAATAGTACAAATGTTTGTATCTAGTGTTAAATACCGACGTACATTCACAAAATGAAATCTAAACCATAAAAACTTTGGTGTGTCCCTGTAGTGAAATATAATTTCAATATCTTTAATATAATCATGGCTGCAATTAAAAGAATTTTTTAAGAGAAAGTTTCTCACTTGCAACTCCATGCATCATCCTGAGGCTGATGTTGATCGTTTGTATGTTTTTTGGATCCGAAGTAGGTAGAGGATTATTTCAAGTATTTTACAAAATCACAACAATCGTTCTTATAGAGACCTGGACACTACAGAATGATGATCTATGCTAAAGAACCAGAAAGAAATAAGAAACTTTATTCCTTATTAAAGGAAGCCAATGACTTAAAAAAGGGAATTCCAACCAAGCATGTGCACAGTTAGAAGCTGAAACGGAAGATCGTCTTGTTGTTGCATAAGACCAATGCTGAAACGAAAGATCTTGTTGCGTAAGACCAATGCTGAAACGGAAGATCTTGTTGTTGCATAAGACGAATGCTGAAACGGAATATTTTCTTGTTGTTGCGTAAGACCAATGCTGAAACGGAAGATCTTCTTGTTGTTGCATAAGACCAATGCTGAAACGAAAGATCTTGTTGCGTAAGACCAATGCTGAAATGGAAGATCTTGTTGTTGCGTAAGACCAATGCTCCTTAATTAAAAGTTAACTAGCATTCCAGGAAAAGTTGCAATTTTTACGGGAAGGAAACTACAAGACATTGGTTAGAACATTACCAAGACCTGGTTACCGATGTAGGACTTGTAAATATTTTATGGGGCTTTATAACACGCACAAACAGAAGAATAAAAGCTAATCTCCCAGACATCATGATCAAAAACGACAAATGCAAAATCTGCTTTCTTTTTGACATGTTCCTGCAGATTGTAATGTATCTTTGAAGATCTCTAAAATACTATCAAAAACAAGAATATGAAATGAAAAACTAAAAAACATGGCATTAATAATTCTGGCTGCAGCTGGGTCCCTAGGATTGATTAGAAAAGATTCCGATAAGCTCACTGAAGGGATCCATGGTCGCTCATGCCTTAAAGAAATGCAAAAGGTTGTACTTACAAGTACAACACATTCCGAAGATCTTTGTTGATACAAAATGTATGTGACTTTGGGATTTTTTTTTAATCAGTTGAAAATGTCAACATGCCATTTCTGATCTTAGGTCTCTACTTGGGGCCTGGAAGAAAATGTGTATACAACAGAAATCTAAGGAAAAAACTAATAACAACGATAATAATAACTGGAGCCGCCACCAAGTTCGAAAAGTCAACAAACCAGACCCTATCTTCTTTAGAACCTGCTGCAAATCAAAGCAAGGACGTTCCCAAATCTGATGCGAAAGTGGAATCATCAAAGCCAACATAGACGAAGGGGAAATACGTAAATGTTATCGATGCATAAAATTTCACAACATTGCACGAAACATCACGAATGTGCATAGATAACTCAAATTAAGTGCCCTTGAGGTGACTTGGTAATTAGGAACTTAAAATTACTCTCTGTGAATATAATAACACACACAATAATAATACTAATACAAATAATAATAATAATAATAATAATAATGAAATAACTGATGGGGCTGATTACAATATAACAGAAAATCAATTAGAAAAGAACAATAATTATAATTATCTGATTGAGATTGCCAGATTAGGAAAAATGCCAGATAAAAATGTTATCCTAGTAGTAAATGGGTTACCTGCCTCTATTACATTTAGATTTAAAAAACATATTAATTTGATGTAACTGTGCAAACGCTATATATATATATATATATATATATATATATATATATATATATGCGTTACTGGCTACAGCAAGCTTACTTTGAAAAGTATTATCTATCTAAGTTCTGTGTTTAAACTTGACAAACAATATTTTCCCTGGTACTCAAGACATCAATACAACAATCGCATGCAGCATTCGATAATAATAGTAATAATAATGCCGTTTGAATAAATAGTATTATAGATTTCTGTTAACTAAAAGTAACAGTCTGAGGCAAAATCATATCCTCGGGTAGTGAGTCTTGGGGAATAAAATTATCTTACAGGAGACCGCAACTTCATAAAAGACACAGGCTGATTTTAACCCTATTTTCTTGATAAGAATGTCAAATACGTTAACCAATATTGAAGCAAAGAGACGGCCAACAGAAGATTAACTGTATAACACATCACTCAATAAATTGCGGGTCTAACTAATAAAACAACGGGTAGGCGAAATTAGACTTTATTCATCAACATAGTCTTCTTCTAAGGTGATACACTGATTCGAACAATTTGATGACTTATTTTGGAGAACGA
The DNA here is from genome assembly GCA_037127315.1 of Ascarosepion bandense. NCBI lineage: Eukaryota > Metazoa > Mollusca > Cephalopoda > Sepiida > Sepiidae > Ascarosepion > Ascarosepion bandense. The sequence continues at coordinate 6,981,896 of JBBBDQ010000181.1, read as the reverse complement.
TATGTCTTCAGCCTCAAAATAAGCCTTAGTTCTTCATCACTTCTTTATTGGAGCTAAATCTCTTTCCCTCGAGCATACTTTTGAGATCTGAAAACAAACAAGTTCAGTTCATTTAGTTTTGCCATCGTTGCATTCGATTTGTGACATAGTGCATTGTCTTGGCGAAAGATCACTTTTTTTTCTTTATTTATGGATGTTTTTTGGATATTTCTTGCTTCAAAGGCGCCAATAATGATATACAATATTCACTATTAATAGTTCTTCATTTCTTAAGGTAATCGATAAACAAAATACATCCCAAAATACGGAGGCCAAAACCTTTCTTGCGTGTTTGGTCGCTTTGAACGGCTTTCACCTGCTGTTGTCCACTCAGCTGACTGCCGATTTAAATCCGGAGTAAAGTAATTGATTTATGTTTAATCAATTGTCACATATTTACGCAAAACCTCTTTCCTGATGCGTTGAAACAGTTGCAAACAACGATCTGGAACGTCGATGCTTTGTTGTTTTTGATCGACTGTGAGCAAACGCGGTACCTAGTTTGAACACTGCTTTCTCATTGACATATGCTCATGTAAAATGATGAATACACTACCTTCTGATATGTTTATGTAACACCCCAACGGTCCGTCCTAACAATTTTCTCCGGCGGCCGTTCTCCACGCTGTAATGTTTGCCGGGAGTTTGTTGAAAATGTCGGCCGAACAGCTGGGGATACAAGATTGAACTATAAGGAACGAACTTCCACAACTTGGATGAGTTGAAAAGGATACTTTATTCGTTTAGAGCTAGCCTTTCGGTTGGGGCAGGCGAATGTGACACACAGCTCTAACTCTACTTAATGGAGATCAACAAATCCGAACTGAACGAAACAAGACGAACGGAGATCCTTACTTCAAGCTCGCACCCGGCTGACTCCTTTAACTTCTCTCGTCTTAACTGACTCACTTGTTAACTGACTCTATTTATTTAATATGAATCCGGAAATCCGGAAATGCTTTAAACCACCGGTGACAAACATTGGCGACTGTAAGTCTGAAATTTCAGTTATCTTTTTTTTTTATCTTAATAAAGCTTCCGCCGGAAAATTCTTAATGTGTGGTCAAGATACAGTAAAGGACAACCTTTGACTGGGTCACTCGAAAACCTACCTGCTGAACTTTATCACTGAGTCAAATATTTACCGGAAGAGTGGTAGGATTTAAAACAGTAATCGGATACCGTTGTCTCTTCCACAATTTTCTTCATAAAAGAAAAAGCGTTTATTTATTTTTTTTTTCCTCTTCTTTTTCACTTTTGTTAAATATGTTTTTAAACTATTTTCTATTATTATCTATTTTCTATTTTAATCTATTATAATAAAATACATATATGCCTAGTTATTGTGTCACATTACCTCCCACAATGGATCTTGTCATTTATGTCAATAAATTACAATAAACAAAAAAAAACATGACACGATGCTTCTTCATGTCGGTACGTCATCACCACCAAAAATTATTTTGATCCCCCAGGGAGATTCTCCTCCTTTCCACAAACATCAATCATGAAATTTCTTATTAATCCATACCATTTCTTTGTATTTCCTCAACCCATTTTTCTTTTTATTTCAACAACCAATTCCTCAATTTTTGTCTTCGTAGCCGGTGGCATCAATGAATCCACGCAGTTGGTTTATCGCTACGTATGAGGGTCAATTCTTCGTTAACGAACACCTTTTTCAACTTAGTGTTTTGCTTTCCGCTTTACTTGTTCCCTTCTATTCCTGAAAGAGACTCCACTCTTCGTTAATTCATCTCCTGTTACCATTTTCCAGCCACAAGTCTCTGGGCCTTTCCTGCATCACCCCCACCAATGAAACCTTGACATGATGGAAGTTTGCTGAGGAGGCCCCCTCCCAATGGGGTCAATGGCGCCCGACAAAATGATTGAAGCATAGTTTACACAATAAATTCAAGAGAGGAGTGTTTCCACCCTCTCTCCCAAAGAAGAAAAGAAATGTTTTTAAAAATTAATTAACACAAGGTGACCAAATAATCATAACTCTGAGCAAGTCTATAAATATAAGAGCGATGTAACTGCTCCTCATTATCAGTCTCTTTTTTTTTAACTATTTAAAGTTCTCCAAACATATTCCATTTTCCGTTCTTTATCTTTTTTTTCTTTCTTTCTTTTAAACAAAACAACAAAAACAAGTAAATAAATGTTCCTAAAATGTTTCTTTCTGTTTTCCCCAAAAATATTCTTTCATCATCATCATCCTTTTTTTTCTTAAACAAAACAACAAAAGAAGTAAATGTTTCTAAAATGTTTCTGTTTTTCTCAAAAATAAAAATGTTCTTTTCAAAACATAGTTTTGTCGTTGTTGTGCACACTCACTTAGTTTTTTTTCTCTCATTTTTTAGCGTAATAACACACACTATTCTTTTACTTTTTTCTGTCAGCCAGCCTGCAACTTGGTGAGTTTAGCCAGTGTGATCTTATTTTTTATTATTTTTTGAATTATTTATTTATTTTCATTTGTATTTTTTATTTTATTTTTTTTCGGTTCTTATCTTTTCTGCCTAATTTTTGTGTAAATTGTTCTTAAAAATCAAATTTAGGTTTGGTATATTAGGGTTTTGGTTATATGTAGGAATTCTAAGACCGGCCATGTTTGTTTTTTTTTATTTTATTGTTCTCTGTCATTCCCTTGCTAACTGGACACATGGCTTGGAGGTGATTCCCCACCCTCCATCACACTACTGTCTGTTACTGCTTACTTAAGGTAACTTAATCTCTCCAGAACTGTATAGAAGAAACAAAATGAAGATAATTTTTGAAATTTTCTTAACTTTTTTCTGTCAGCCAGCCTGCAACTTGGTGAGTTTAGCCAGTGTGATCTTATTTTTTATTATTTTTTGAATTATTTATTTATTTTCATTTGTATTTTTTATTTTATTTTTTTTCGGTTCTTATCTTTTCTGCCTAATTTTTGTGTAAATTGTTCTTAATTATCAAATTTAGGTTTGGTATATTAGGGTTTTGGTTATATGTAGGAATTCTAAGACTGGCCATGTTTGTTTTTTTTTATTTTATTGTTCTCTGTCATTCCCTTGCTAACTGGACACATGGCTTGGAGGTGATTCCCCACCCACAATCACACTACTGTCTGTTACTGCTTACTTAAGGTAACTTAATCTCTCCAGAACTCTCCAGAACTGTATAGAAGAAACAAAATGAAGATAATTTTTGAAATTTTCTTAACTTTTTTCTGTCAGCCAGCCTGCAACTTGGTGAGTTTAGCCAGTGTGATCTTATTTTTTATTATTTTTTGAATTATTTATTTATTTTCATTTGTATTTTTTATTTTATTTTTTTTTTCGGTTCTTATCTTTTCTGCCTAATTTTTGTGTAAATTGTTCTTAATTATCAAATTTAGGTTTGACTTATACTAAGTTAAAACTTAATTAACTTCAGTCACACATTTATTCTTTTTTTAATTGCAGTAGATAGTACCTTCTATCGCCCGGTCTCACACTCCACCCCATTCTTTTGGACAGGAGTAGAGGTGATCGCCTTGTTTCTTGTTTAGGAAGGGGTTCCCGGTTCATCTCTCTCTTTTTCGGTCTTTATGTTGGTTCGGCTGGAAGCTTTTTGCAGTTGGTGTGTATGGTGGCAATGTCTCTTCATTCTGAGGGTACCGGGTTGGCAGTTTCCTGGTTGCTGCTTCCGACTGGTAGTTAGGAGCCCGAACTCTTGCGTAGCGTCTCGAGAGGCTGCTCTGATCAACAGTTGAATAATATCGGGGTTCCTGTAGTGCCATTTCGCGCATGGACGGGCGTCCCTGCATGAATTTCCGATGGGCAACCCCGAGGCCACATTATGCTGCAGGCGGCGCCATTCTCCATCCTTCACCTGCTGCAATTAACGACCATCTGACCCTACTCTAGACCTCTCTCTATCCACAACTATAACCAGCATGAAATTAAACAAACAAAATAGCAAGCCTAAACCAGCTAGTCGTAAATCGCCCAAACCTATCTGCGTTAACTTCACAAATATACGAGGTATTCGCAGTAACTTTAATAGTGTAGAGTCTTTCCTTCTAACTAACTCACCCGATATCTTAGCTATATGTGAGACTAACCTTGACCCTTCTATCCCCTCTTCAGAGCTGTTCGTTCCTGGTTACCTTCCTCTCTTCAGGAAGGACTCCAATGTCCATATGCATGGGCTTGGTGTATATGTCAGCGAACAACTCCCCCTAGCCAGGGTCACATCTCTTGAATCCCTTGATCATTCCTTTATGTGCTTCCGTCTCTCACTTCTAAGCTCGGTTAGCTATCTCTTCTTCCTCTACCGCTCCCCCTCCTCCTCTGACTGTACGTTACTTGATTGCATCTCGACTAACATCGACAGGGCCATTTCTTCTCACCCATCTGCCCATATATTTGTGTTTGGCGATTTTAACGCCCACCACACCAAGTGGCTTGAAAACTCAGCCACCGACCTTGCTGGGATCCGCACCATGCACTTTTCAATAGCCCAAGCTCTAACGCAAGTGGTGGACTTCCCCACGCGTTTCTCTAAAAACCCTAACGGAAGGGACTCTTTACTCGACCTTTGTTTTACCTCCATCCCAGACTCCTGCACTACCAGGCAACTCTGCCCCCTTGGAAACTCTGACCACGCCGTAGTCTCCGTAAACATATCAATCCGCACTAACTCTACCCAAGAAAACCAGACCAGCAGAATATCATACTGCTACCAAAGAGCCGACTGGGACTCGTTCAGGGACTTCCTCTGCGACGTCCCCCTGGAACAACGTCTTTGATCTTCCTGTCGAAGACTGTGCCTCCGAAGTCTCCTCTTGGGTTAAGGCTGGCATCGATGCTTTTATCCCTGCCAGAAAATTCGTCCCCCTGGTTCTCACCCGCTTGCTCGGCCGCTATTACCCACCGGAACCATTTCTTCCGGCTCTATCGAAGCTGCTCGTCGAACCAAAACAGGCGCCTTTTCACCTCAGCACGGAACAAGTGTAAAAAAGTACTGAACGAAGCCAAGAGGGTGTTTGCTACCAGAATTAGGCAACGCATAGCATCCTCTAAGTTTGGCTCCAAAGATTACTGGCGTCTCTGCAAAAGCGTGCTCAGCAGGAACAAGACTTCAATACCCCCACTAATCAATGAATTTGAAGTTCTCACCTCCCCAGCCGACAAGGCTGAATGCTTTGCCCGTAGATTCTCAACCAATTCGACACTGGACTCGTTAGGAATACCTACACCAGACTTCCTACCCAGAACTAAGGCTCAACTAAATAACGTCCACATTTCACCCTCGCTGGTCGCCAAGATAATTGCGCAACTTGACCCACACAAAGCGAGCGGCGGTGACGGAATCCCAGTCATAGTACTGAAGAAATGTGCCCCAGAACTCTCCTCTGTCCTCTCTAAACTCTATACCCTCTGCCTATCTGCTTCCTGCTTTCCTGCCTGTTGGAAGTCCTCCTGCGTAGTACCTATATTTAAGAATTCTGGCGAACCCTCAGACCCCGCCAATTACCGTCCTATTAGTCTCCTTCCAAACTTTGGCAAAGTTTTCGAAGCCATCATCAACGCCGAGGTGATTCAGCACCTTATGACCAACGGGCTTCTCTCTGACAAACAGTATGGGTTTCGCTTCACCAGGTCTACTGCTGATATGCTAACGACCATTACCGAGTACATATACCAGGCACTCGACAAGAATGGTGAAGCCCGAACCGTTGCCTTGGATATCTTCAAAGCATTCGACAGGGTCTGGCATGCTGGCCTCTTGTGCAAACTGCGGATCTATGGGATAACTGGACATCTGTTTGACCTCATCCAGTCCTTCCTCTCTAACCGCACATTAAAGGTGGTATTAAATGGGCATGCCTCCCAAAGCTACCAGACGAACGCGGGCGTCCCTCAAGGTTCTATCCTAGGTCCCACGCTCTTTCTGATCTACATTAATGATCTCCCCGACACCATTAGATCCCAAGTTGGCATGTATGCCGACGATACAACAATCTACTCCCGCATCGATCAGAAACCAGGTCTGGACGACAAAGTAAACCTCGCTGCCGCACTTGAAAGGGACCTCCAATCCGTAGTGACCTGGGGTAGGAAATGGTTGGTAAATTTCAATGCCTCCAAAACAAAGCTGTTATCAACTAACCACCATAGACAATCGCATCTACCTCCCATTAGCATGGGACAGGCTAGCCTCCCAGAGAGTAAAATACTACGCCTCCTTGGCCTTACACTCTCGGCGGACCTCAAATGGAATGACTATATTGAATCCATTGCCAAATCTGCTGCTATGAAGGTGGGCTCCCTGTGCAGGGCCCGGAAATTTTTCCCACCTGAAACTATTCTGCACATATACAAATCTACCATCCGCCCGTGTATTGAATATTGCTGCCATATCTGGTCGGGTGCCCCTGCTGCTCTCCTTGGGCTTCTTGACAAAATACAAAGGAGGATCTGTAACGTGGTTGATACTGACTTGGCAGACCGGCTGCAGCCGCTCTCACACCGGCGTGATGTAGCTTCCCTGTGCCTCTTCTACAAGTACTTTCATGGCTTCTGCTCCGATGAGCTTAGATCACTGGTGCCGCCTAAGCACGAATTTACACGAGATACTAGATTAGCAACTAGGTCCCACCCTTTTACAGTTAAACAAATAAGATGTAACCGTAAATTCTACTTCAACAGCTTCTTTTCTCGCGCTTCCTGCCTGTGGAACTCCCTTCCACAAGTCTGCTTTCCCGACAGTTACAATCTCCAGGTGTTTAAATGTAGGGTCAATAGACACCTCCTATCACACTAACTCCCAACTATTCTCACAACACTCTCATCTACCCAACCCTCGTTCTCGGTATCCTCACCGCCTATTACCCACCCTCTGTTATTTCCTGAATTTAATCAGCCTTTCTCCACTCTACGTAGCCTCCTGCACAGTAGTGGCAGTGACATGCCTTGCTCGGGGTGAAACGCTTATAAAAAAAAAACAAAAAAAAACTTTTTTTTTAAAGCAGTCCTTTTTCATTCTTCTCTTTTTTTCACACCGTTTGCGTTGATCTCTCTTTTTCTTTAACTTTCTTTTCAAAATTCATACCTTTTTTATCGCAAAATACTCACACATTTTCTTTTTCAATTCATTTTTTTTTTATTTTTTTTTTACACACACAGTTGTATCTTGCTCTCTCCCTTCCTCTTATTTTTTCCATTTTTTCTTTTTTTTTTTTTTGTATACATCTTTTTCTCATTTTTTTTCAAAACATTTTTGTCGTTGTTGGACACTCTCACTTAGTTTTTCTCTCTGTCATTTTTTTTTCACAAATAATGCTTTTTTTTATAATGCACACTATTCTTTTACCCACCTTTTTTTTTCAAAGTCCTTTTTTTCATTCTTCTGTTTTTTTTTCACACCGTTTGCGTTGTCTCTATCTCTCTTTTTCTTTTACTTTCTTTTCAAAATTCATATCTTTTATCGCAAAATAGTCACACATTTTTTTCCAATTCATTTTTTTATACACGCACAGTTGTTTCTTGCTCTCTCTCTCTTCCTCTTATTTTTTCTTCGTACACATCTTTTTCTCATTATCAGTCTCTTTTTCAACCAAACATATTCCATTTTCCTTTCTTTTTTTTCTTTTGAACAAAACAACAAAAAAAGGTCAATAAATGTTTCTAAAACGCTTCTTTCTGTTTTTCCAAAAATATTTTTTTTTCATCATCATTTTTTTTCTTTTTCAAAACATGTTTTTGCCGTTGTTGTACACACTCATTTAGTTTTTCTCTCTCATTTTTTTTCACGAATAGTGTTTGTTTTTCTTTTCTTTTTTTTAATAACGCACACTATTCTTTTACCCTATTTTTTTCAAACAGTCCTTTTTCATTCTTCTCTCTCTTTTTTTCACACCGTTTGCGTTGTTCCTATCTCTCTTTTTCTTTTACTTTCTTTTCAAAATTCGTACTTTTTATCTCAAAATAGTCACACATTTTTTTTCAATTCATTTTTTTGTACGCGCACAGTTGTTTCTTGCTCTCTTTTTTTCCATTTTTTATTTTGTACACACCTTTTTCTCATTATCGTATTCCATCTTCCTTTCTTTTTTTTTTCTTTTAATCAAAACAACAACAAAAAAGTTAATAAATGTTCCTAAAATGTTTCTTTCTGTTTTTCTCAAAAATATTTTTTCCATCATCATCCCTTTTTCTTTTCAAACAGTTCTTTTTCAGTCTTCTCCTTGTTTTGTTTTTAAGTACCCATTCAGACAGTTTAAGTTGTCTCTATTTCTCTTTTTCTTTCTTTTTTTGACCAGACAAAAAGGGAGTAAATAATTCTGCTTACCTTACGGTGCTTGTTGATAACGGGTTCCCTTTCCTTTGTTTCTTGTTTATTTGTTTTGTTTTTTTTCACGCCGTTCGCGTTGTTTCTATCTCTCTTTTTCTTTTCCGTTTTTTTTTTTCAAAATTTATACTTTTTTCACTCAAAGTACTCACACATTTTTTTTCTTAATCAATTCATTGTCCTCTTTTTTCTTTTCTTTTTTTTTTCGATCGTATGGCCGTTAGTGGCAACCGTTCTTCTGCCGGCGAGAATTTTTGCCAGACAAAAAGGGAGTAAATCATTCTGCTTACCTTACGGTGCTTGTTGATAACGGGTTCCCTTTCCTTTCTTTGTTTCTTTTTTTTTCTTCTTTTTCTTCCCCTGAAGCTTACACCAAGCAATCAGAATTTGGCTGTGAGAATAGTTCTTTCTTCGATTTCCTTTTCTTTTTTTCTTACGGTGCTTGTTGATAACGGGTTCCCTTTCCTTCCCTTGTTTCTTTTTCTTTCTTTTTTCTTCTTTTGGAGCTTATACCAAACAATTAGAATTTGGTTGTTAGTGTGGTTCTTTCTTCGATTTCCTTTTCTCCGTTCGTCCCGTCTCGTCCAGTCGCTTTCGGTTCGTTGAAATCCAAACTTAGCATCCAGTGGCACTTCCGGGGGTTCCAAATCCTGCAGTCACGGCACCAACTGTAACACCCCAACGGTCCGTCCTAATAAATTTCTCCGGCGGCCGTTCCCCACGCTGTGATGTTGCCGGGGGTTTGTTAAAAATGTCGACCGGACAGCTGGGGGTACAAGATTGACTATAAGGAACGAACTTCCACGACTTGGATGAGTTGAAAAGGATGCTTTATTCGTTTAGAGTTAGCCTTTTCGGTTGGGGCAGGCGAATGTGACACACAGCTCTAACTCTAATTAATGGAGATCAACAAATCCGAACTGGACGAAACAAGACGAACGGAGGTCCTTACTTCAAGCTCGCACTCGGCGGACTCCTTTCACTTCACTTTCTTAACTGACTCGGAAAAATTACCTAAATTTAACTAAAATTGACCGGAAATCCGGAAATCCGGAAATGCTTTAGACCACCGGTGACAAACACCGGCCACTGTAAGTCTGAAATTTCAGTTATCTTTTTTTTATCTTAATAAAGCTTCCGCCGGAAAATTCTTAATGTGTGGTCAAGATACAGTAAAGGACAACCTTTGACCGGGTCACTCGAAAACCTACCTGCTGAACTTTATCACTGAGTCAAATATTTACCGGAAGAGTGGTAGGATTTAAAACAGTAATCGGATACCGTTGTCTCTTCCACAATTTTCCTCATAAAAGAAAAAGCGTTTTTTTTCCTCTTCTTTTTCACTTTTGTTAAATATGTTTTTAAACTATTTTCTATTATTATCTATTTTCTATTTTAATCTATTATAATAAAATACATATATGCCTAGTTATCGTGTCACATTTGACTCTATTCACCAAGAGAATTCTTTTGAGATCTGCAGACAGCCAGTAGTTACTGGGGTCAGATCTGGAGAATAGTGTAGTTGTGAAAGCGATTCGAAGTGTGATTTATGTAGTTCTGTCAAAGTTGCGATCGATTTGACACACGGTGCGTTGTCTTGATGAAATATCACTTTTTTATTCTCTATTTGTGGCGTTTTTTGCGATTTCTTTCTTCAAAAGCACCAATAATGCTATATAATATTCGCTATTGATGGTTCTTTCTTTCTCAAGGTAATCGATGAACAAAATACCTTGCCCATCCCAAAATACAGAGGACAAAAACCTTGCCTGCTGATGTTTGCATCTTTAGTTGGTTTGGACGGCTTTCATCTGCTGCTGTCCACTCAGCTGACTGCTGATTCGACTTCGGAGTGAAGTAGTTGACCCATGTTTTGACCATTGTCACATATTTACGCTAAAACTCGTTCTTGTTACGTTAAACAGTTGCAAACAACGCTCTGAATCGTCGACGCGTTGTTGATTTTGATCGACTGTGAACAAACGCGGCACCTAGTTTGAACAAGGCTTTCTTATCGACAAATGTTCATGCAAAATGGTGAATACACTGCCTTCTGATATGTTCAATTCCTCTGCTATCCCACGCAACTTCAATTTACGATAGGCCAAAATGAGTTTGTGAATTTGTTAGTGTTTTCCGGAACAACTGCTGATTTGGGGAGACCTGAGTGTTCAGCATCATTTGTGTCTTTACGACAGCGTTTAAAGTCAGATTACCACCTCTTAACCGTTTTTTCCAACGGAATAGATTTCGAATAACACTTATCAAGCCATTGTTTTGCTTGAACAGTATTTTTCCCATCAGAAAGCAATGATTTATCGACCAATGAAATTCAGACTTTTTCTTGTTGTTATAATTTGCAGTAGCTTCACTTAAATAACTGTAATTTGTAAACTAATAATCTGATTGGGTTCAAAATTTGTCACGTGCCATTTCAAGGTTAGTAGTCCATAAAAATCGTATGGATTTTTATTAGTGGCACCAGCTGTATGTCAGGCCCGGGACTTATTGAGTGATGTGTAATATTTGCCTTCACATACAAGGGAAAAATTTGACAGTTTTGGTTTAATCCAGCCTTAGGTTGTGAAATAAAGGTAAACATTATTGACGGAGATATCTTTATGTTCCATTACAATGGAAAGGTACTTCGTTTGATCCCAGTCTCACTCGGAGATGAATTACGCATATTTATTCGTATTCCCATGAGATCAAATCGTGATAGAAAATTAATTGTATGCGTAGCATAGTGTTTGTCAGCGCAGTGATCTTATGATATTTTACCTTTCAAAACATAAATTTTATACAAATTGTAGACGCACACCCCATATATTCTGTTAATAGTAAAATAAAATCCATCATTGATTATGGCTAAAAGTATATCCAAAAGCACCTGGATGAATAAAACATTCCAACAGTTTTATATACGCACGTAGGAGACACAATGTATTGAAATACATCTCTCTCTCTCTCTCTCTCTCTATATATATATATATATATATATATTCGTCCTGCACAGACAAGCCGTTTTCGGTGTATCACAACTCATCAGTGTGGTAGACATTTAGTTGCTTATATATATATATATATATATATATATATATATAGTCATCCGCAGAGAGAACTGTTTCGCTGTATCACAGCTCATCAGTACGATTAGACTCCGATTGTTTTTAAACAAGGATTGAAAACCGACCGAATTAGCGTCAGTCGGCGATTCTACCTTTGAGCTATGATCGCTCGATAGAAGAAGGATGTACATTTACGAGCCATTTCTTACCCCCGTTCACCACAGATTGGAGGTCCTTTTCAAGATCAGCAGCAAGGTTCGCTTTGTCAGCCTCAGTAGAATTCTTGTCGAGGTTGGAGTAAATGGTGTCGTTAGCGTAGATGCCTACTTGGGTTCTGAATATATATATAAATAAATATATATATATATATATATGGGGGGGGGGTGCGTGTGTGTGTGTGTATGTGTGTGTTATGATTTAAGGATAATCGCATTTGAGTAGCAACTCTGTTTTTTTAGTAAACAGTATTAAGAAAGCTCGCGACATTCTTTTTTAAAAAACTTGTATTTTTTGGAAGGAATCAAGCTTGCATCACTTAGGGTGGAGGGAGCTATCATTTATCCCGGTTCGCATTATATATAAGTGGAAACTTCTATAAAGTTAGATGCTTAAATGTTTATAGTAGATTAGTTCAGTTCAGTTTAGTTTAACTGAAAACAAAAGAAATTGATAATCCAACAACCCCATTTGAAAAAAAATATCCTTATCTTACCTATGAATTAAGTCAAACATCCATTCTTAAACGTTCTCATAGAATTTAGTAATAAGGTATTCACTGGTTCGCTATGCAAAAAACCCACTCGTAGACATTCTTACCATATTAATTTTATGAGTGAATGCCCTCTTAGATATAAAATAAGCATTATAAAAAAAATTCCGCAATAGAGCACACGAGAATTCATCTTCTTCCCTTTTCTAAAAAGAACTCAGACGCTAGTTAATAATGGTTTTCCGAACTATCTCATTGATCACCAGCTAATACTCTTTATTTGTAAAGTAACTAATAGCAATACTGAACATGCAGATAAGAACAATAACATGAACCTTTACTATAAAAGCGAAATACACGTTAACTAGAGACAAGATGAATTTTCACTTCACATTTCCAGCTAACCTTATCATCAACAATAATCTGAATTATTGCAAACCAATATTATTTATGGATTCACATACTCCTTAAAGAGTTGCGTTTCTGATTAAACTAAATTGATGAATAATTACATTACACATTCCACTACATGCTTATCGAAAAGATCAAGTTACACCTCTCTGATCGTAGATCAATTAAAATTATTTAAACACACACGGAAACTATCATTGTCCATCTACAGCATACTTGTAGAAAATACAGGGATAACAGTCACATTTATATTCAGAATGTGCTGACCGTGTTCGGAAAATAAAACATTCCTATAACTCTAGATATATACATAAATAATCCATAAATCCAGTAAAGAATTACTGGCTAAAAGAATAGCCGAAAACACTCGAATATGCAGAAACCTTGAGCACTTTTTACGCACATTAAGTCCAGAAAAACACAAAAAATTAAATAAAAAACTTCTTCACAGTGCATTGTTAGTTGTCTTTTATGAAACTTGTATACGTATATATAATGTTAAACTGCCATGATGTTTAGTGCCAAAAAAGCACTTAATAGTGACGACATTACAATAATGCCTACACGAAACTTCAAAGCAGGCATCACTGAAATAATACTGCTCAACTTAGTGATGCATTTGGCTACATCATTTCTCTCTCTCTCTCTCTCTCTCACTCTCATTATCTCTTTATATATATATATATATATATATATATATATATATATATATATAAGTTGTGAATATTTTGTTTTTCAATATATATATATATATATATATATATATATATATATTTATATATATATATATTAAAAAACTAAATGTTCACGAATTATTTGCTATCCAAATAGCAATCATATCGGTCTGATCAGGATTGCATGATGGGACCGATTTGGTTGATACCGGGAAAGCAAATAAGTGGTGAACATTTCGTTCTTTACTGTATTGTTGATTCTGCATATTCAATTTTTTTATTACGCATTGAGAACTTTTTTAAATAACTGTCTACCAGTGTAACCAGTTCCTCCTTTTTTCTTATATATATATATATATATATATATATATATATATATATACAAACCAGCATGTAATTGTACCAATCATGAGAAATCCACAGCAAGTTATTTGTTGAAAGCCAGTATGTGATACAAATGCTTAAAAGTGTTTAAAAGTGACAAGTTTTTATTATATAAAAAATAGCTTTCACAACATCAACTATGAAAATGGCCAGAACGTACTGGTTGTATTTGGCAATCAAGAATCTGTCAACTTTCATCAACTTTTCTATCGTCTACAAGACCACGAAAAAAAATTTAGATCAGTATACAAAAAAAAACTCAGAAGAATTAATAAGATAGCCTAAAGCACTCGAAATCAATAAACCATTCGATATATTTTTTTTATAATCATTACAACCAGGAAAGAAAACACTTGTACGGATACCAAAAAAAGCATAATAAAAAACCAAAGAAAAATACATTATCAGTATTGTTTAATGATTTTTTACCCATAATTGGTAATCATCAGAGAATGCGAAATATTTTTCTGAATACGGTGAAAGATGCCAAAGTTAACATTTCTAAAAAGTATCTTATATATATATATATATATATATATATATATATATATAATTTCATCGAATTCGTCCATTATTTTTACAGACACACACACATATATAAATATACAAATATATATTTATATAAACATATTTCGTTAAAAACATCCGACACGGAAAATTTTATTATTTTTTTATTTAATTTTTCCAGCATTCTTACATGTTTTCTTTTTGAGGGAGATGACGAATGTAAAATTGTTCCATAATTTTGGATTTCCGAAGCGTTTTCAGTCACATCTCTGGCCATTTTCAAGGATTTTTTTCCGTTGTTGTTATTTTGACTTTTTGACTTTTTGACTGTTTCGTAATTTTTGTGATGTGGAAAGGAGAATTCTTTAAAAGCTATCACGTGCCGCTTGCAACAGGATATCGCATAAGCGTCTGTCTGATTTCTTTAAAAACAACTTTCAAAACTCCAATTCTAGCGTTAAATAATGTAAGAGTGATGGCATTAAAAATGTTTGATGTATAGTTCTTCTTATATAGCAAGATGCTCTTGATATTGTAATTTAAATAGTATTTTTTTATTTGCAACCTAAATTTTCCTTAAAGGCTCTTGTAAATTATGGGTTATATATATTATATATGTATATATCCTTGTTTAAAATCGACACACAGTTGTGTGTGTGTGTGTGTGTGTGTGTGTGTGTGTGTGTGTGTGTGTGTGTGTGTGTGTTAGCTGATTAAGAATAGCTTCATCAACTTTCATCAATAGGCAGAATTTGTTGTCACACTTTTATATTTAACCTAACTCTGATATCACTAGTAGAACCGGACAAAGAACAGGATACTTGTATGTTTTGATTTATGTTGACACTTATTAATCAGATATGTGTCAGGTGTATTAAAACAATAGATTCTTCTTCTTAATGGGCCGTGTCCTTTCGGTTTGTAGGCCATCATGGACTTCCACTTAGCCCTAGCCCTTGTCGCTCTTGACGTTTTTCACCTTGGTATCTCTCCTAAACTCCGATCTGCTATCCACTTGCTTAAGTCCATCAAGTATGTCTTGCACTGCTTTTCTCTGTCTTTCTTTCCATCTATCAGTCCAGTGAGTATTAGATTCTCCAAACCCTTCTTTCTCATTACATGTCCTACAAACCTCAGCTGTCGCTTCCTGATGCTATACATAAATCTTCGTTTGCTTCCTCTCCAAATCCTTGTCATTGCTCACATGTTCGGTCCATGGTATTCTCAGCATCCTTCTGTAGAACTCCATTTGTGTTGCTTCGAGTCTACCCTTCATCTTTGAGGAGTTATCCAATATTCCCTTGCTATATAGGAGATGAAGTATCACATAGCAGTCCAGTACTCTTTTCTTTGTTTACAACGAAATCTTCTTGTCTCTCAATACTCTGCTTAGCTCTTGAAATGCGTGAAATTAGTTTTAAATGTATGTGTGTGAAATATTTTATGTGTATTTCTGTATAGAAACGCTTGTCTGTTTTCATGTATATTAATATCAATATTATTAATGTTTTCATGCGTATTAATATCAAGTGTATCAAAACGATAGACACTTTTTACTATTGACACATATATGTAAACAGACAAGATTTTTTATACCCATACAGAGAATATTCCACACACATACACTGAAAAACAATTATTTCTTGCTTTAATACACTTGACACATATCTGACCAATAAGAATCTACCTTAATCAAAACATCCCGGTATACTGTCCTTTTTTAAAAAAATCATTTTAAACTCGATCTGTGAAAAATATTTTATGATAATGTCTAGCGAGGTTTTAGTAAAAGTAAACATGTTAGACCGAGACACGTTTTCTACTTTGTTCTTTACTTTATTCTATCATCTTATCGGATTTTGATTCATATATATATATGTATATTAGTCATCTACATACAACCCTGTTTTGCTGTATTGTGATACCCACTAAACTATAGGCGCATGGAATCACCGAAGGGAAGTTTTAACGTATTGTATATAACAAGTGTATACACTTACGCCAGTCACCGAAAGATCTCAATTCATTTCTTAAGATTAATGCATATATCGCAGAAGTTTTTTTTTTCTTCTCTAGTGAGCTCAATCCTAATGAGAGCATAATATATTAGTCATTCACATACAAGTCTGTTTTGCTGTATCAAAGTTCATAAGTGTGGCTAGACACATCTACTTGCTTCTGGCCGGGATCGAAACTCGACTGATTTCGTGTCCTATATATATTGTGTGTTTGGGCAAAAATCTCTCTTTTATACAGGTTTCATTGAATATGACAGAAAAATTATTATAAACTTTCATATAAATGTTCATGTATTCGTAGAATTTTTTTCTTTTCGGAATTAAAGTTATATAAGAATTGTCCAAAACTTTTGTACTTTCGAGTGCGTTTGGCTATAACTTTAGCCATTATCAAGAATTAATTTTTATTTTTGACAATACATACATAGCATCATCCGCATGCAAAAGAAAATTAAATATAATGGAGTGATGACTTAGAAAATAGAAAAATCCTACACTTATTAATATCAATTATGAAGACGGTAAAATTGTGTTCGGAACTTAACATACACAAGACTTTATATGCATAAATTTTATACATGTTTATTTATAACTAAAACAAAAATCAATTCTTGATAATGGCTAAAAGTATATAATTTGATAATCTGAGTTCCGAAAAGAAAAAATATAGACGAACACATGAAAAATTATATAAAAAACCTCATGATAACATAACACCTTGTCTGTCATTTTCAATGAAACCTATATATATATATATATATATATATATATATATATATATATATATATATATATATATAGTTAAGTGGATGGATGTTTTCTTAATTAATATAGAGAAGTTCGTCACTTAGCTGAGCAATGTTATTTTAGTCTACTGACTTCGAAGTTTTGTGAAAACATTATTGTGATTTCTTCATTCTTCAAGTTTTTCTTTTGTCCTGCTGGACCCTGAAGAGTGAAGATATCACAATAAAGACTTCGCTAAACTTCTAAGTCGGCATTTCTGAAATAACACTGTTCAGTTAAATGACAAACTTCTCCATATTAACACTCTATTACTCCCTTGATATCGAGCACTTTATCACACAAAAATCTGCTTTCCCAAAATGCCTTTAGCAGTAAACTAGTGAAAAAACAATTTTGGCACTAACCATCATGTTCATGAATAAATAAAATACGAATATATAAAAATACGAAAGTGGTGATATGCCAGAAGACTGGAGTAGATCCGTTTTCATGGCATTACTCAAGAAGCCAGATGCAACTGAATGTGCCCCTATAAGACAATAAAAGTAATGGCAACATAAAACATAACAGAATACTAATGAAGAGAACCCATAGAAGTAGAACCAAAATGAAAATAAAAAAGAAGTGAGGTTTCGATATCGTTCTGTCTCTTCTTCAGTTTTTCCGCTTGCTTTCGTGCCAGATGTGTCGCGGTCGACTGCGCAACTCGTCTCTCCATCGGTATCATCTATGCGCCAACTCTCCTCTGAATTCCGTTGCTCGCTGGCCTACCGATGATAATCGTCATCGCGCTTTCTGTTTGGAATCTAGCTGCGTCCTGTTGTCCGTCTCCCATCGTTCGCAGGCCGTAACGGTTCGATGCTGACGCCTCCGCCGCCGCTGCCTCCCCCTTCGCCGCCGCCGTCTCCTCCTTCGCCGTAGCCGCCTCCGCCGCTGCCACTTCCTCTGCTGCTGCCGTGTCTTCCGCGCAGGCTCGTCGCTTATAATCGTCTCTCGCGTTTTGTCTGTCTCACGCGGTGTCGCAAATCTTCAAAACAATGAAAAAACCTTAATTTCATGTGTTGATAAATCATTTCTTTCTGATGGGAAAATACTGTTCAAGCAAAGCAATGTCTTGATAAGTGTTATTCGGACACCTTTGGAAACAACGGTTAAGAGGTGGTACGCTTACTTTAAACACGGTCGTACAGACACAAATGATGCTCAGGTCATCCAAAATCATCTACTACCGGATCATTTGCCATGCACCATTGGATCCATTTTATCAGCGTTCGTTCGAAATTGCTAACAATTTCATTATCTCTCTGCTTCAGTAATTTAAGGTTCAGATCTCCATTGACGAGTGTATTTTTATTTGTCCTTTGAATAGAGTCTTAGAATTGTTTAGCCTACAGTATATTTTTACATTTCTTCTTCCGTATTTTGTGATGTCGGTGCAGATATAACAACAATAAATATATTAAAAGACTTCGCTTTCATTTTAACCACAATAATTCTATCTGATCTCAGAACACATTTCCTCATGTCTTGTGTTTGCCGATGAGGAAATATCCATTGTTGGCTAATTTAGTTTTACATGTGCCTAAAATATTTACGTATTTGCTTTCATCGGAATATTTGTTTTATTTTTATTAGATGCAGTAAACTAATTTATTGTTATTGATTATAGGGAATATTTACATTCATTTTAATTTTTAATCTTTCCCCTGTTTTCTTCAGATTACAACATCTCTATCAGAAAAAAACTATGTTTCTATTCAATCAACTCCTCTTAATAATATGTATCGAACCTAATTCTTAGAATGGATGAAGCGAATCATGTTCAAACACTTGCTGGGACAGGAAGATCTCATTAAAAACGAAGAAAAGACGGCTAGGCTGCTCCGTGATATATCTTCAATATGGCAGCGAATGTTGGATGGTCTCACTACCATCACAGCTTTGCAAAAATTCCAAAACAAAGAATCATCCGATAAATATTGAAATCAAAAAAATATACTCACCTGCCGTGAAATGCAGGAAGTGATGTTGGCTTTCATTTCAATTTAAGAACGAATTCCTATAACAGACTCTTAAGTTATTCAAAACTGCATTACTGACTCCCAATCGTTTGAAGATACATACATTTTGCTATAGATGAATTTATGTAATTGTCCCGAGTACGTAACCTAGGGTAAACAAAAATCGTTTTACATTCGCTCAACAAATGAAGCTATATTGATGTTAGAATTCCCACGAATTGGTACAATTCCTTTGTGCCGCTTCTCGTTTAAAAATGAGGAATAGCTGATCGGAGTAAGCAGTTTCTAAGAAACGTTGATTATTAACAAAAGACGAGTGAGTACATTATTAGTCTCGGCTTGTTACAGACTAGCATACATTCAAAAAGTAACAAACTAAATTTTGTAGAGTAGCTGACACCCCTGCATCACTCACAACGATGGAATGGACCATGCCTGAAATGGTCTACTTAAGTAAAGAATACTAGCGTCCAGGCGTTCGAGTATCATTCGAGTAATGTTCGAACTGATTACTTCGGCGGCAATTGCGATGTAAACCCCACCTCTTACTGTTGTAAGTTCGGTCTTGCCTGTCATTGTATTTTTGGTAATGCTATGTGTATATCTGTTTCAGAACGGATGTTGTGCTGAATAATACGGCAGCACACTTTCTCTGTGTATCGTATCCACCTCGGCGATACAACAGTAAAGCACAAAACATGTATATATATGAAAAGAGACAGCCTGTTTCGTTGTATCACAGCTCATCAGTATGGTTAGACGTCTACTTGCTTTTATCCGGGATCGAAACTAATATATATGTTGGAGGAAAGATGTATGACTAAGCTGAAAGTGTTCGTGTTCGTGTTTTGTCACTTATATCTTCAACAGATTAAGTGTGTTCACGTTGATGTAACCACATATGTACACGAACAAGAGGCTCTGGGAATTTTAAATCTTTAATGCATTTGTCTGTATAATCCAGCCACTTTAGATTGTTTATCTTTTTACTTCCATCATATTTGTTATCGAGTATTCCGCTTTGGAACAACAGAAGTTCTACCAAGAATGGTGAAATGTTGAAAGAACCTGGACTCAATTTACTGTGGATGATCTAGCAATTAAGACACTTGCGAAACATTTTCGTTTCAGTAAATTATTTTCTCTTTTAATCAGTGTAGCATTTTTTATATCAAATTTGTGATCAGTTTGATTACGGTGAGCAGCTAATGCGTTTAATTTGTTATTTTTAAACTCTTTTGTAATTGTAATTTTTTATTTAAAGTTTTTGAGGTTTCTCCAATATATTTTTTCTGACAATCCTTAAAGTAATAAAGTAATCTCTTCAATTTTTGGCTCGTTTTTTCGTTCTTTCGTTTTTTATTGATTAAGTCTACACACACGTATATATACATGGAAAATCTTCTACTCAGAGAAAATACCGAGGGAAAGAGACACAGCAGAAAACAGCATGCAACATACTTCATGGGCTTGAGTAATTGGGTGGCAGAAGAGGGTTTGGCAGAATTAGCAGTAAGATAAAATTTATTAAGAGTTACAAGCGACAGAAAAATGCGGAGGGTTGTCATTGCCTGTGTCCTGAAGGGACACGGCACATAAAGAAGAAAACTTTTTAATCGTGCCTCCCTTCCCCAAAAATAGCAATAATGCCACTAGAACGCAAGGGGTTACTTGGAGCGAAAGAGAGTGAAAAGGCTTTTGTGAGGAGAAACGAAAAGCACTGGTTTCGGAAAAACAGATAATGGTGATTGATGTTAATTTAAGATTTTGAAGCTTGCATATGGCAAGATAAGCATTGTGGTTTAATGGATAGCAGAGAGCCGTGTTCGAATTCCAGTCGAATTCTTTATATTCACAAGCGATTAAATACACATGAAAAAGGTATGTCTTAAATAGCATGACAGTTCTTTTCTTAAACATTTGGTAGGCAACCAGTCTACCATAGAAAGAAATGACAACCTACCGCGGGAGAATATGTGCCTCGTTAGTCAGGAATTGAAAGAGGCATTATCGCCCAAGCGTTTATCACTTATGGCATCAAACAGATTGTTTAAGAAGTGCGTGAAAAGAAAGTATCAGAATAGAACATTATGGTTTGCCAATCTTGTAGCATGCTTTAATTCATGTAATCAAGACACCAAGGAGGAAAGCTCATCAGAACAATTTCCATGAAGACATTTGTAGAAAAGACGTCACGTCGGTGACAAATTGACTGAAGTCGGAATGTCATGACACGATTAATTATATTACACACACTTCTTTGGATTTTGTCAAGAATATCGAGATATATAATAGAAACACTAGACGATATATTGCAGCAGTATTTACGGACGAATAGTATTTTTGTAAATGAGCAAGATTGATTCAGACGATGAATACTATCTCTAATAATGTGACTCGTCAGCTGACATGAAATGTAAAGACTGAATTCATTGTTACGTCAGTTGCTAAAAAGTTGGTTCACTGTATCGTGTGAGACAATTTTTCTTTCTAGAATCTATCTTGCATACCCATAAGTATACCATTCGTTCGTAGTTAGAATATTGCTGTCATATATGCTTCAGTGACCCAGCTATTTGTCTTGAGCTCCTTGATAAAATCCAAAGATAAATCAGACATATTATTGATCCTGATCTGACGCATCGGCTTCAGCGACTTTCCCAACGCCGTAAGGTTGCTTCTCTGTTCTTTTCTTTTTATATATAAATACTTTTATGATAAATGCTATTTGATATGGAACCTAGAGTAGAATTTAAGAGTAGCACTAAACTGGCTACGAATTTTCAATTTACAGTTGAGATGGTTATATATGGTCGTAATTTCTATGCTAAAATCATTTTAGTTTATGGAGCTCCCTTCCGGCTCCATGCTTTCCAGCCAATTTCAATCTGCATAAATTTAAATGCAATCACAATCGCTATCTACTATCCACCTAATTATTCTTTCTTCTTCCTGCTGATTATTAATGTTTTTGATCCTAATTTTTCCACACTCTGAAACCCCTTCTTTGCTAGTGGCATTACTGCCTTGCATGGGATGACACGGATTAAAAACTAAAAAAATGAACATAATTATACCTGTTTACAATTTACGCATAACATGTTTATTCTTACGAGCAAGCCCGTGCCGTCAAAAAATACAGAAAAATATTTATATCGTTATAACATTTAAAATAACGACAGCATATATATGATGTACCTACTATTGAGTAACTTACATTAAGACATGAGAAAAATGATCCAAAGGACAAGAGTGGAATATATATATATATATATATACAGTGTAGACATAGAAAAATCCAAAGGAGTATCCTGTACATGAAGTGGTAGGCTAACTCTCTAGGAGAGTTCTAAATACATATTTATATAAATACATATACAGCAAATATTATATATATATATATATATATATACATATATATATAATCTCTATCATAATATCGTTATATATATATATATATATATATTCTTCACTACTCAGCAACATAATTATTACAAAAAGTAAACTACTAAGGCACTTAAAGTGGAAAAACACAGCAAGGGCTTTCATAATTGATAGTAAAGTTTAATATCTGGTAGTATAGAGAATGAGAATGAACTGAGCTTATGCTGTCTCGCTCTTGTCTCTGTCTCTATATGTGTGACAGGAGGGAAAAAGGATATATATATATATATATATATATATATATATATAAGGCTTTTTACTATTATAGAGAGGATTTTGAAGCTAACATATTTACTTGTCTGATTATCGTATTCGTTTTATTTCTCTCATATATCCCATAACTATTGTTTAGCTTAAAACTTTAATTTCACTATTGGCTCGTAGCAGAATCAATAAAAGAATTATTTGCCCACTTTAAGCCAGACCCCACGCCCATTAGTGCTTCCTTTGACAGAGTTTATAGTTTTTTTGTTTTTCTTTTTAGTGTCTTCCAAAAGCCGACAGCGTGAACTAAGGATTGAAAGTAGTAACGCCAGCTTTTATCAACTGCCGTCCAACCGATTTGAACTTTGCACATCAAGATATTATAATGGTAACAAAAGCACCAAACTGATGGTCTTATAATGTGAGAAGAAATGACTGTAACTAAAAAAGGGCCAAAACAGATCCGCATGCAGAAGTTTAATGTGGAGTCACGAAGCAATTTGATCATAACGTTCATTGGACAGTTTCATTGCAGCTTCTGAAAACTAGCCGGAAAGAGGCATTAAACTATAAAAGGCATACTTTTGAAGAGGAAGAACATGGAAGTGGGTGGTTGGACAGAGAAACGAACGTCTCGACAATAAAAGAGAGATTTTAATTTGAAAATAGCTTCATAGAATCAATATTTCAGCGGCTGCGCCAAGTGATTCTACGGTCGATAGAACACAGATGCTTTCAGCCAATCAAACGGCGTAATTGGCTGACAAAATGTGAGATTTTTATTCTAAAAACATAGTTTCATAAAAAAATATTCTGAAGAAGATGAAAACACTGCTTCTTTAAATAGAAAACTGTTTAACGAAGTGAATCGAGGGTAGAAAAAAACAAATTATTATATTGATTAAATTGCGAATTTCGCTTCAGAAAAGATATAAACAAAGCAACAAACGCAAGGAGAGTTTGCAAATAAGGTTAATGCGGGTTCTTTTTTTATATAAATATCTTTATTTAGCCTCATACTTCTATCTGTGAAAATGTTAATCAGGAAACCACGGAACAATTATTTGAAGAAAATAGCGTATACTTTTATAATAAAACGACAACCGCTATCTTCAACAAGCCAGCAACACGAATAATTAACATAATAAAACCGAGCCTACGTGATAATTTAAATTTCTGAATACGTAGGCAGTTCTGAATACGTTGGCACACCTGATGATGATAAAAGCAATAATAATAATAACTAGAAAGAGCAATCAAAGATCTGCCAAAGCAATACCGACATGATCTCAATGATTATCAAAAGAAGATTATTAAAATGAGAAAGAATAAATGCAATGAATTTGATCCCTCTCAAGAGCAAAAAACAAACAAAATAGATTTTGGCCGCTCTCAAAATTAAAGGCACAATTAAAATGAAACAGAAGATAAGTCAGTACATAAAATGATCTAAAAGAGGTACTTCAGAATTTGGTATTTGAAAGGTACAAAATAAGTTTTATGAATGAAAAATAAACCAGAAACTTTATCCCGTCCTGGATCAAAACAAAATCTAATCAGTTGGTGCCAGTCATAGGGTCAATTCTCCCTATAAGTTTTATCTAAATCCACCCAGAGAGTCTTGAGATATCTTGACAGATATCTTGTCCGAGAGATATTTTTTTAAATTTATTTAAAAACTGTCTCTCGGATTTTTAAATCATTCGTCCTTATTAAATCTCTGAAGAAGCTTGTTATAAGTGAAACAAGTTAGATTAAAGACACTTTTCCAGACTTGTTCTTTATTTATTCTATTCCTATATATATCAGAATGCGGTGTAGATATAGAAGAATTCAAAGGAGTATCCTGTACATACAGTGGTAGGATAACTCTCTAAGAGAGCTCTAAATATATATGTATATAAATACATATAGAGCAAATATAAGAAAGAATTAAGGCAGACACGTTATTTCATCGTAAATTAGCGGTTTAGGCGCATTTCAGGCGAACTATCATCAGCTTCCGTCTTTATTGTACAGAAAAACGAAAGCTGGCGATGTTTTCGCCTGAAATAGGCCATACTTCCGATTTACCATGAAATAACGTGTCTGCCTTAAATTTTCGTATATATATATATATATATATATATATATATATATTGTTTAATTACTTAGATTTTGGGCATAATTAAATTAGACTTGTACACAATTTTGAAAATATATATATATAAAAGAACGTGATATTAGAACAATTTATCTGTGAAATGAATGATTAAACATAATAGACATTCATTGTCTCTTATATTTAACAGTGTATGCTTAGAAAATTATTTGCTGCCTCGATACACTATATATATATATATATATATATAGAGAGAGAGAGAGAGAGATTTGAAAATATGATTTGTGGTACATAACTTCATTACCGCTATGAATAGACAAAAATATTATTATTCCCACCCATGATGATAATAATTTAAAAAATAATTGTTTTTTATTATTATCATCATGGGTGGTAATAATAATAATTTCTGTCTCTCAGCAGCGATAAGATACGTGACACGCATAATTATTGGATACATGTTATTTTCTGTTATAACTCTAGATTGTTCCCAATTTTACCTAATATTTGGTAAGTAATATCTTGTAAGTGGAAGGAAAATTAAAAACTTGTGGTTGAATCCATTTTTTTTTCAAAGTTCAAAATTACCCTATGCAAAAGTATTGGATACATGACACTTTTTCAAATTTCCAATCGAAACTTTGTATTTTAAAAGACTTTAAATATTCAAATTTTCGATTGTATTGGAATGTTATCGCTGACTAATCAGCGAAGCACACAATTGCTTACAAGATAGTTCTACTAATCATCTGACTTTTTGATGTGCATTCTGTAACTCAAGGATTAAAATGGCAAAGACTAAAGAATCATCCAGATATATGCATGATAGAATCATTGAACGTCACAAAGGAGGAAAGGTTACTAAAAAATTAACAAAGAAATGAATCTAGCTCTAAGTACGGTAAGAAATATCATCAGAAAGTATAAGTATGGCGACGGTACAGCAAACCTTACAAGAAATGGAAGACCGAGAAAAATGAATGAGAAGACTTCAAGGTGGATCAGCAGAAATGTGCAAAACAATCTTCATTACTCGTTCGGAAATTAAAACTGATCTTGAGGGTGCTGGAATTAATGTAAGTAGCGATACCATTAGCAGAGCTCTATATCGTACAGGCTTTCATTCAAGATCACTACGAAAAGTGCCTTTACTGAAAACCAAACATATCAAAGACCGATTAAAGTTTGTCGAAACTTATGAAAATAAACGTATGCCGTTTTGGAAAAAGATAATCTGGTTGGATGAAACGAAAGTTGTACTATTCGGAAGGAACACAGCGACAAGTGTTTGGTGAAAAAATGGCACTGCCTTCAACCAGCACATTACCATCCCCACAGTTACGTTTGGGGGTGGTTCCATTATGATATGGGGATGTTTTTCATCCTAGGGCAAATGTGAGTTATCCATGATATAATGAATAGTAGCATACACAGGGAGATTCTAGAGAAGAACCTTCAGAAATCTGCAACTTCTTTAGGACATGGTCGGAATTTTGTACTTCAACACGACAATGATCCCGAACATACCGCAAAACGTAGAAGGGAATGGTTTGAAAATAATGGCATTAGTACTCACAATTGGTCAAGTCAGTCTCCTGAAATATATATATATATATATATATATATATATATATATATATATATTTCTCCCCTGTCACATTCAGAAGTTTAGATTTTTCTTATGCCTTAATATAATATGCTCAATAGTAAATACATCAAAATATATGTTGCCTTCATTTTAGACGGAATATTGATATAAATATTTTTTCACTATTTTTGATGCCACATGCCCAGTCCTATATATATATATATATATATTTCCTAATATTGTAATGTATGTATCAATGATATTTTTGTGTTTTTTTTTTATTTTGTATTTAGGTTTATGTTTTATTTGATTTTACGATATATGAATCTGAATGGTTTATTTAATACCGAAAATATTTATAGGATATGTTCTCATAAATTCAATATGTATTTTTTAGAAGAACTCTATTTGTTGATCAGTATTGATGTTTGCTTGAAAAAGTGTTTTTTCGAGAGTCAAATTTACTGCTGGTAATATTTTTCTTGCTTTATCTTTCTTTTTTTTTCAAAAATGTATTGCTGGTAATATTTACTTTTTTCTTTTTCAAAACAGCGAATGTTTGACGATCTCTTCAAAAATGAAGAAGAGGCCTGAGGCAACAGAAATGTGGTTCTACAGATGAATACTGAGGATACCATGGACCGAGCACGTGAGCATTGACGATGTGTTGGAGAAGATGAAAAAGAAAACTCGTAATTAACATCAGGAAGAGATAGTTGATGTTCCTGGGAAACGCAATGAAGAAATAGGGCCTGGAAAATCTAATACTCACAGGACGGATAGAAGGAAAGAAAAACAGAGGAAAGGAGAGCGAGACATATTTGATAGGCTTGAGCAAATGGATGTCGGAGCGGGGTTTGGGAGAGATACCAAGAGGTAAGATATTAAAAATGTCAAGAGCCAGGGACAAATGGAAGTCCATGATCGCCTTCGTTCTGAAGGGACACGGCACATGATGAAGAAAAAGTTTGCTAGTAATATATTTTTAAAATGTATTACTGGCATTGTTCTTTCACAAATGTATACCTAATAATTTTTATAATCATTTCACTCCAAACAAAGAAGGACTGCATCTAGTGAGCAGAGGGTTACATAAGAGGTGAGTGATGAGAAAGAGGAACAGGTTACGGGAGTGTCAGATAATGCGTAAGAAAAGGATGAGAATGCAGGTATCAAGAGGGCTACGTGAGAGTAGAGTAGAAAGGAAGAACATGATACAAGGGTTGTTAGGGAAAGGATGTGAGTCAAGAACATAAGACATGGCAATTGCCTTTGCATTTAAATTCTTGGAAATAGTAGCTGTCAGGGAAGCAAATATACAGAAGGGAATTTCACAGGCAAGCGAAGGAGCTGTTAGAGTAGAAGTTACGGTTACATTTAATTGGTTTTTAATGTAAAAGGGTGACACTTAATTGCTAGTCTAGTAGATCGAGTAAATTTATGCAGAGGGGGCACAAGGGAGCAGAAGCCGTGATAGTGTTTGTAGAAGAGACAGAGGAAAACCACATCCAATTGGTGAGAAAGTGACTGGAGTTGAGCCACCAATCGGGGTCAATTGCATTAAAAACTCTTTGTTGGATTTTGTCAAGAACCCCGAGATGAATAGCAGGGGCACCCAATCAGATGTGACAGTAGTATTAAATGCACAAGCGGATGGTAGATTTATATATGTGCCAGATGGATTTGGACGAGAAAAAATGTCCTGGTTCTACAAAGGGAACCAACCTTCCGAGCAGCAGATTTAGCTATGGATTCAGTGCAGTCATACTTTTTTAGTCAAAAGTATATAGCTGGTAATACTTTTTTCTCAAAAATGCCTTGCTGGAATTTTTACTATAAAAATCAATTTTATACTTTGATAGTGTTTCTCCACATTAAACCTTGGCCAATGTCACATCTTGCTCTAATGAGGGAGCTGGTAAATATTCATATTTTCATAGTGTTTGAGGGTTGACTATTTCTCCCTAGATGGGACCCTAACAGACGCTACCACTCTAGGTCAACAGGAAACAACAGCAATTCAGAGTGTTTTTAACCGCCCAATGATCAGATTTGCTGTCGAATTTACTTTATCATCCTACCCAGGACGCTTTTTACTCAGTCACAAAGGAAATGACATTGAATACCAGCAATTACTTCTCTCTATAGGCGGATAATTGAATTCGAATTCCACTCGAATTATTTTCATTCACTTAAGCACAAATACCATTGGGAAAGTTATTAATCCATCTCTTCTTCCTTCAGCTATGGGTTCAATAACACGAAAAGTTGGGTTCTGTAACATCTGTTGGCAACCTAGTACGGGAAAAATCTTCTGCCTAGTCAGTCATGTCTCTTTCGAGATATGATAGCCCAAACGTGTACCACGTATGGCAATTAACTGACTGGCTGACGGTCATGTTAAAATAAAATTTTAGATAAATACCAAAAGAATACGTCATATAATCACATAGTCAAATTGATAGTGTGTACAAGAGTCATAGTTAAACGCGACTCACATACGGCTCATTTCGCCTTCTGAATGGCACGCCTAATTTAATCAGAAAAATAACGTTTATTAAAATGTTATTCATTTATTTCGTTCCGACTTGTTTACTTACAATTTCTCATACTTAACCACGTACAGAAAGAATGATTAGGTACAATGTTTCTGTTTTGTTTGGTTTTTTTTAATATTGTAACTTTCTGTAGGAGGTATTTTTTTATCATTTTAAACCATTGGCGATTTTAACTGAGAAATATCATACGTGTAAACATATTTTGCTTCAGAAATAGAAAAAGTCCACAATAATGTCTTCTTTCTTTCTCAGGGGAACAAGTATATTTTTTCGTTAAAAAATATTTTGTTTAGTCAAATAAATAAATCAGAAATAAATCAGGAGCAGCAGTGTACGTCATCACAGTTTCATCATTGATAAGATTTTCACTAGATTTCGATTTTTTTAGTTATGTAAAGAATCTTTTTCTCTAATGAAAAAATGAACTTTCACCCCATTCAATAAAAAAATGTCCTTGAACATCTTTTCAAGTAGAGCTGCCCGCCTTATGAAAAACTATATCTCATGAGGCCCATTGTTTGAAAAGAGTTGCCCGTGTTTGATCTAGACATCAAGGTTCCAACTTTTACCGTTAAAATAGTTAAATGTAACCGCCTCGTCTACTCTAACAGTTTTTCTTCTCACACTTCTTTTTTTGTGGAACTACCTTTAGTTTGCTTGCTTCCCTGATAGCTAAAAGCTCTAAAAATTTAAATGCAACGGTAACTGCCATCTTCTATCGACTTGATTCCCATTCATTTCTTATCATTATCTTGATTTTTGTCTTACTGTAACTACTTACGTACCTACCTAGCCTGGGGTGAAATGGTTATTCAAAATTAATTAATCACTTCTTGATAATTGCAAGTGTTTCTTAATCGCAGCATCACTCCATTCAAGCTATAATATTGAACGTCAGAAGTAATTGACAGATACATCCGGCCATAAATAAATGTTAGTCGGAGACAAGGATAGTTGACAGCCGTATCCAGCCATAGATGACGTCAGCAAAGTGACAACCTGAAAAAGCGGAAATACGTGGGCGTTTTAAGACTTTAAAGTCTAGAAATTTGGGCTAAATCGAGAGAACTCCTGCTGGGTTCCGACTCCCGAATATTTTTTCGAGTGCATCATTCTCTCCGGCTGCCTTTCTGCTCCACAAAGCATTACCGACGAAGAATAAAAATATAAGATTATATTTTTATATATACGTGTTTTTCGTTGTTTGTCCAGATCAAGCGGCAGTATTTAACACCAGGTCTTAATGATAACTTTAAAGTATACAGAAAGAAAATTATTAATAATCAAGTAAAAACTGTTTTCTGTATTTCACCAGCAAATAATTAAACACTTAATTTCTATTGCTAGTATCGACTGCTTAAAAATGTGACAGTGATATGAAAAACTGATCAAAGCTTGAAGGACTGCAGAAAATATTAAAAGTGTCAAGCAATTAAGATTTGCCAAGAAATAAATCAATTATAAAAGTGCCAAAATGTACGACACCAACAGTTGATTAACTAGAGAACAAAAAAAAGCGTTTATTTCTAAACTGCAAATGAACTAAAAAAATTACTATGGTTTATGTTAATTTTCATTATTTACATTGCTTGGACTGTTGTCCTCATCTTTGTTACCATATTCACGACGTGTAGGCTGTTGTGTGTTCCGACATTCCTCAGGTGACTGAAATTTCGAACATGCTTTGTAATTTTTTTCTGAAGGGGTCGCACTAAATAGGATGCACGAGTATACATATTTATGTTGACTGATTCAGTGATTTGTTTTAACAGAATGTCGAAATTTTACAGGTTATTTTTAGCCAGAGAATATTTTGGGTTTTAAGGATTTATACAAACCCTACTAATTAGCCCATAGTGGGGAATAGAAGTGGATTCTTATCTTCACCCAGTTTCCTTGTGTGTAAGTGAATATAAAGAACCCGACTGGAATTAGAACATTGTTTTCCAATTTCCAATTCTCAGTTGTTATCTATTACACAAGCCCCACGTCCAAGTTTACAATCCTTCGTTTTTTTAAATTAATTTCTTTGAGTTACTTGTGCCCTTTCTTCTGTTGTGTTAACGTTTTAATATACCACGGCTGTACTATTATGTGGGATTTGGAGAGTAGAGAAAGACATTTTTTTTATCTTACTCATTTTTCGAAACTGATTTTTTTTTGCATCATATAGCTTTTGTTTTAACATCTATTATAATTTTTTAACGAACATATCAAATGCATGTGAGAAAAATAGCAAAGATTATGCCAGTGGGATACGGAAAACTTTGTTTAAAGAAAAGATTGTTTATGTAAGTTTTACAACGACAAAAAGACGCTTCGATTTTGAGCAACGATTTGCAAACTAGCCGAACAGATGTGACATTACATATTTACCCGTGTATCAAATGGAATATAACCCTAATATAACAACTTTTGCATAGTTGATAAAGCTACAGTCGCATCTCCTAATGTGAATATCAGGTCAACATTAATGACTTTCGAAACTAAATCCTTTTTCTGTAGGAAATTGATAACATACCCAATTATTTCAAGAAATGTCAATACTTATTACGTTTGAAGTCTTATTTGAATAGTCAGATTCTATTTTACATTTAAATAAACAATGCAGTTATTGATAAGAAACGTTGAAATTAATGTAAGTAAGATTTTGTGGTGAATACAAAATAAAAGTAACTCTCTTCTCTTCACTGTTTACAAATCTTGGGAGCCAGTGTAAAAATCCTTTTGAGCAACAGGAAAAAGAATTGACTCTGTAATGAGGGATAAAGTAGATGCCAAATTTTACGAACCCGTGTGAATCATTTTCTAAGCAATGAAAAGGGAGCGATTTACAAAACTGAGAAAACTAACAAGTCAGTGTCAAAAATGTTATTTGATATAAATAATGAAAGAAAGTTGAATTAGTCAGATGGGAGCAAAGATCAGTTCCGACACAACTACAATGTAAAAGAGAAATTTCAATCCACTGAACTGAGCATATGTCTCGTCGACATATACATTCGCTCTGTTTTTTCTTCTCGCGTGAAATTTTTCTTTATCTTTTTCTAGGTCTTTGTCTATTCGACGTCATCAAAAAGAAGACAACAACACTTTAATTGACTCCTAAAAATTAACGTCAATAAGTTCAATTTTTTATTGCTTTTTCTTCCTCTTCACTTACCCTCAGGTCGCTAAACGAAAGAAAGGTATAAAAACCTATTACTACAACGAACTCTGAATACATTTAACTCTTTACTACTTTTTCTTTCAACACATTTACATAGTTAATAATTTTACTTTCTAGAAATTGATCTTATTCTGTTCTGTAAATAAATTCCGACTTAAGTATACAAACGAAATACTTTTCTTCTTTCCAGCCTTCTCGTGAATTCTTAAATTGTATAGAGTTTGGTTATGTTTGAACAAGGCTAATTTAATAAACAGAATGGAGCTCCCTATAATCCCATAGGTCAAGAATTATTCCTTCTTAGTCAGCCTAAGAAGTTTTCAGCCCAACCCTCGTGCGAGGCTAGAAACAATGCTGTTATAAATAATCAGAGTTGAAATTAATGCATGCAAATTTTCACCGCTCTACCATCAATCATTAATAATCAGCATATAAATTTTTTCAGCTTCCTTTCGTACGAGGCAAGAAAAAAGGCAATATTTCACCGCTGTAGCATCACTTTATAAGTCAGCCTATGAATCCATTCTAGTATATCCGATCCACATTTAATGCTTTCACTAACGGCGCACATCTGTTTTATTTGCTTGGCCGTGTGCTGGAGAGAAAGGAACGCAAACAGGTCAGGTGTTTCTCTCTTTCTCCGTGTGTGCGTGTGTGTATTTATTTCTTTATCAAATTCTTCACGATATTTCGACAATTTTTCCTTCATTTTTTTATTTATTTTTTGCTTACTACCATGAAATATGTCTGCTTTAATGCAAATAATAAAACATTGTATACCAAATAAAATATTTTAATTGCTTCAGGTCATACGAAACGCCATCCAATAAAATAAAAGCGTCCATTTTGAGATATTAAACATGTTCCCATAACTTATGTTCGCTGCTTAATTTCGAAAAGTTACCAAATTTAATTTAGAACTTATTAAAATATAACTTGGTCTGTACGACAGAGAACATTTTATAAAATATAGAAATTGAAATGTTAAATATATGGTGTTAAGTTTCCACACTGAAATAGTAAGAAAATTCTTTGAAAGTCATCAAATAATATAAGAACTGGCTTTTTATTTCATCTGGAGTTTGATTCATAAAAAGAACAAGAAAAAGAATTTCCAAAGAACTGCTTAGGGCTTTTCATGATTTTCTGAGTTCTGCTGGAAGGAATTAATTTGGAATTGGCAATGATTTTAATGGTGTAACAGAAAAAGTTTGCAATCTCAATCTGGTTTCCATCAAGGAAATTATTTTCTTCTATTTACGCGATGAAAGGGAAAAACACTAGAGCAAAATTGTTAATGGAATATTTGAAAGAAAGAAAGAAAGAAAGAAAGAAAGAAAGAAAGAAAGAAAGAAAAAACAGTATAAAGGTCAGTGTCAAGAGAAAAATCATTGGAAAAGCGGAACAGTGTAAGTGAAAATATAGAGAAAAGGTTTAGGCGAAATTAGAATAAAAAGATGTGGTAAAAAAATCAAACGTAAACAAACGAAAAATAAACGAACTAAAAAATATCTTTGTTTTATCCATAAGCCTTACTTTTTGATTTATTTTTTTCACTCCGCCGACTTTTAGCAATTTTCACGAATCAATCGACGCCATTTTGCCGCGGGTTTCTGATGGGACTTTTTTTCTTTGCAAAATAATATAGATTTGGTTGGATGTAATCGAAGCTGAGATTTGAGTAAAAGGAGGCAAGTTTGGTCGGTAACGAAAAAAAAATTGTAGATGAGAGAAATACTCGGAAAAATTTCGAAAAGGAATCTTCTCCGTGTTCCTTCAGAACGTAGGCGATCATGGACTTCTACTTCTTTGTCTCTTGTCACTCTCAATATTTTTCCTCTTGATATCTCTCCAAAACTCCGATCCGCCATCCATTTGCTCAGGCCTGTCAAATATGTTTCACGCTGCTTTTCCCTGTCTCTCTTTCCTTCTATCTGTTCTGTGAGTTTTAAATTCTCCAGGACCTCCATCCTCATTACGTGTCTCAGAAACCTCAGCTGTCTCTTCCTGATGTTAAGTATAAGTTTTTTTCTCATTTTGCATCTTCTCCAACACCTCATCATGTTCTCAGTCCATGGTATCCTCAGCATCTATCTGTAAAACCAGATTTCTGTTGCCTCAAGTCGAGATCATCCAACATTCATTTCCATACAGAATGACAGATATCACATAATAGTCAAGCACTCTTTTCTTTGTTTCCAATGAGATTTTCCTGTCTCTTAATACTCACATTCGTAAACTGATTAAAAACTGAAATAAATACATTTTTTCAATCTGTTGTGTCACTTCTGGACGTGGGTTATTATGGCTCTCCGCAACATCTTGTCATTTATATGTTTATGTATTTATATGTTTTAGCAATATTTACATCTTTACTATCTCTCCTGATCTTTGTTCTGCCAAACATGTTCTTTGCTGTTTCGCTCAGTTTCTTGTGCCTTTAGCATGTGCTGTGGATGTTAAATTTTCCAAGTTCTCTTTCCTCATTACTTACGGACATATCACATTGAAACACGTGTTCCTATATGATCACCGAAGTTAAGCAACGTCGAGACTGGTCACTGCCTATATATGCTAGGGGCTGTAAGCGTGGATGAACGTTTGGGGTAATGGGCTTACGGACACATCACGTTTAAATATCGTCACCGAAGTTAAGCAACTTACCTCTAGTCAGTGCTGAGATAGGCGGCTGTTTGCATATATCAGGTAGTTTAAGTTTTAATGTGCGAATGGTGTAATAGTTTATGGCTCGGAATTATTAAATTTAATTTTAGGTTCAATTCCGATTGAGTTCGTTATATTCACTTACATGCAAATACCCTTGGGAAAGGTATGAATCAATCTTCTCTTTTTCCAGCTAAGGACTAATTAATAAGACTTGTATCACTAAATCCTTATTAGCTAAAAAATGAAAAATAAATTCTTACAATGTAAAATTATTTTCTGACTTTAAATAATATGCAACACCTTCATAAGTAGTACAAAACGAATCAATATGTCAATCCTTAAATATCCTAAAACGTTCAACTTACTCGTTCAGATTGTAAGTCTAAGTCTTCTTTTTGTTTTGATTTTTCTTAAAACTTGAGGCAAGGTGTTAATATTTTTTAAGTAAGGAGTTTCCTGTATAATTCTAGGGACTGCACTCGAATTAAAGGTTTACGTTAGATGGCAGTTTGTCCGGAAAGGAAAGGAAGATAACAGTTAAGCCTACATTTAAACAGATTAAGATTGTAATGATCGGGGAAACGTACTTTAAGTTAGTAAATATAAAATGGCGTTACTTTCAACGCACTTTTCTACATGATTTGTGTGTGGATTTAAAAATTTATGAAAGTTTATAAATAAAAAAGGACGCTATTTTGCCGAACCTTTAATGTACCATAAGTTTTAACCACATTGTAATACCAATCCAATGTTATAATGCTTCTTGTTAAAAACACTACGGACTTTGTTAACCAAACCAATAGCTTGATTCTAATAACAAAAAAAATTCCTTTCATTACAAGTAACTTTTTAAATATATAATAATATATTTTTATCTTAATTTTTTTGCCGATGGTTAAGTACACGTTTATTTGAAAATAAATATTTTTTCCGTTGTAAGAATATTTAAATATATCTACATTACATACTTAAATATATGTTTTATTCTGAAAAATAAATAGTTTCTTTATTGGCAAATATACTAAAATATGAAGTTTGGTTCTGAAAAACAAATGTTGATATATTTAAGCATGTTTTGCATTTGAAATAAAAATACGTCCTTTATTTTGAGAATGAAATAATGTTTCTACTAATGTACGTTGAAGAACAACTTTTTCTTTGCAAAGTGATTGAAATACATATTTGGTTTTGAAAGCTAAATAGTTTTGTAACTACATTCATCAGTAAAGCCTGTGATAAGGAGTTTGAACGTTTTGAGGAGCATGGATCACGCTCTTAATGGCTGTTGTTCCCAAGTCCAAAATAAATCGGAATGATAGCACCTGTTAGTGTTCCAACTATGGGAAAAAGTGAACCCTTAAACAAAAACAAACCACTATGAAAGTATAAAAATTAATTTCAATAGTGAAAATACCAGCAATATATTTCTATATTAAAAATTTACCAGCAATATGTATTTATAGTAAAACTACCTACAGTACATTTTAAAGCAGAATTATAAACAATATCTTTTATAAACAAATGACTAGCAATGCATTTTTTCTGTATTTGATGCCATGAAACAATGTTAAAAATATTTAGATTTCGGCATTAAATAATCAATAGAGGTTAATATGCGGCTAAACAAAATCAACCAAGCAGTCCGGCCTGAAATGAGACACACAGAGCTTCAGCCACTAGGAGGACATGCGAAAATGCTAACGTCAGGCAGCTGAGAAGTAAATATGTACTACTGAACGGGATACTTAATGTACCCAAGTTTAATTTACCAAAACAAAAATGTACTTCTTATCACCAATCAATTAAAATCAGAAGCATGGTGTAGCACATGGGTACGGTTATCCTCTTCTTCAGTCATTAAATATTCACACTGGCAGTAACTGTCGATTGCACTCCTTCCAGTAACCTTGTATACCTGGGTATGACGATAAACTACATCCGGTAGCAAGACCTCTAATCAGAAAACTGTAGGTTTTGAGGAAAATGAAACGACATCTTAATTTCTGTTGTTCTCTGGTACACCCTGACAACAGTGTACTATCACCTGTTAGAGTCCTAGCTATGGGGTAATAGTGAATCTCAAACATTGCAAAAGTATAAAAATACATTTTTCTAGTTAAAATACCAGCAATATATTTTTATATTTAAAAACATTACCAATGGTACGTATTTATAGTAGAATTACCATTAACACATTCTATCGCAAAATGGCCAAAAATACACTTTATTTGTAATCGTAGTCATAAAATTTTATTCAAAATATTTAGATTTAGGTATTAAATAACGCATAAAGTCGAAATGCTGCTAAACAAAATCAAACAACTGAACAACCGACATGAAAGAATTCATATCGGATATTAATCAATATAATTTAGTACAATTTTATAAAGAAATTAGAATTATATTCACAAATATAAATTCAACGAAACTACAACATAAAACACACGTATTACAGCCTTTAATAATTATATTATGATGAATACGGAATAAAAATGACTTTCTTTTCTTCACTGTTTTCAAATTCGCGAGCCAGTGTCAAATCTATTTTTGACCAATAGAAAAGGGTATTGACTCAATGCTAAAAGAGATCGAGGCAATGTATTCTTACTAATAAAAAAAGGAAGCTACTTACAAACCGACAAAAAGTAACAAGCTGATGTCAAATGGTATAAATAGAGAAAGAAATTGTATCAGACAGAAACAAGGGAGAAGTGACGAGAGACGACACCAGTCACAATGTAGCAAGAAAATTGTCAATCGCCGATCAAACACAATTGTCACGGTAACCCGCATTCGCACTCCCTTACTTTCTCTCTCATCCTGCTTTCTTTATATCTCCTTTTTTTTCTCCGTCTTTTTGCCGTCCATAAAAAGAAAGAGAGGAACAAAGATATTATTACTATTTGTTGATACATACAGCGAAACATAAACTTATCTTTTTCCGCACAAATCACATTTCGCTACAAACGAACTCTGAATTCTTTAAAACTTATTACAAGTCTAATTTTCTCTTAGAACATTTTCACAGTTTAATAATTTCATGCATACAAATTGGGTGTTATTCAGCTCGATGAATAAATTTTCACTCATTTATACAAACAAGGCAGTTTTATCTTTTTAACCTTCAGATAATTTTAAATTATGAGAACTTCGGTTGTGTTTCGCAGAAGGCCAGTTTGATAAATATAATCGAGGTTCCTACATATTTAATGACACTGTAAAGAACACCCAGAGGAATTCTGATCCCTACAATATCTACACAAACGTATATAAGCACAAAAAGCTGTGTATCATCTACCATGTATTCTATTGTGAAAGCAGAATAACATATATCATATATCATATTTATATTACTCCAAAGCTTCCAAGAAAATTATATTTCGGCATTAACTGACTCATAAGGAGTTAATATGCCGCTAAATAAACAAATCAGTCAATCAATCGAAATAATTTAAATACGAGAACCTGTGAAAATTTCAAGGCGTTCTTTAAATTTTCTAATGAATTACATTTCTTAAATTAATGATTGAATAAGTTCACGTGGAGTTTGATATAAAATACAATTGAAGATTATTTTTGTTGCATTGTAAGTATTTTAGTTTAACAATTTTAATTATTGTAATAAAACTTATGTCTGAATATAAGACATTATTTAAAAAGTAAGAGAGTTGAACTGAAAAAATAAAAAAAATTGAAGGTTTCCATTTCACTGAAGCAAACGTTATATGCATGAAAGCGCTATTGCCTCCTCTAGGTCCCTTTTCATTTTTCTTTTCTCTCTTTTTTATTGTACATGTCTTCTTCTTTTGCACTAATACAAAACAGTTCTTCTGATATATCTTTCTATTTCGCCGTTCCTTGACATCAAAACATGGTCCATTATATCTCTGTCGTAATAGCAGCGCGTAATTCATGTGCTAAATAACTTATTAACCAACAGTGAAACAGTCATAAATATATGATTTTTATTTAGATTCTTTTTATTTGAATCTTATTAAAATATTCCTTCAATTTCGAAAAGTAAATAACGGTTAAGAAGTGATATACTGACGTTAAATGGAGTTTTGGCTGATCGTAAATTGAAGATGCGTGAAATAGCTGAGGAGTTGAACATATCAGAAGGAAGTTTATTCCCCATTTTACATGAATATTTGTCAATGAGAAAACTGTGTTCAAAGTGGGTGCCGCGTTTGCTCACAGTCAATCAAAAACAGTCGACGATTCAAAGAAATTTTTGCAACTGTTTCAACGCAAAAAGAAAGAGTTTTTACGTAAATATGTGACAATGGATGAAACATGGATCCACTCCGGAGTCAAATCAGCAATCAGCTGAGTGTACCGCAGCTGGTGAAAGCTATTTAAAGTAACAAAAGACGCAATCATCAGCAGGCAAGATTTTGCCCTCCGTATTTTGGGATACGGAAGGTATTTCGTTCATCGATTATCTTGAGAAAGAATGAATCATCAATCGCATATACCGTATCGCATTACTGGTGCGTTTGAAGGAAGAAATCGCCAAAAAACGGCTACAAATGGAAATGAAAAAGTGACCTTTCCCCAAGACAACGGCCCGTGTCACAAGTTGATCGCAAAACTCCAGAATTGAACTTTGAATTGCTTCCGCATCCATCCTATTCTCCAGATCTACTCCCCAGCGACTACTGGCTGTTTGAAGACGTCAAAAGAATGCTCCACTGAAAGAGATTTGGCTCTAATAAAGAACTGATATCGGGAGCTGTGGCGTATTTTGAGGCCAAAGTCAAATCCTTCTACAAAAGGACATTGATTTGTTAAAGAAGCGTTAAAATCAATGTATCCCCTTAGAAGGGGATTATGTTCATGAATAAAGTGGAATTTTGCCTAAAAGTTGTTTTCTTTTTTTTTTTAGTTAAGTCCAGGATTTATTGAGTGATGTGTTTTTAAGACAATTTTAATATGCTTTTTATTAAAATTTCTAACAGAAATATGGTTCTATGCAGACAATACCATTGACCTAATATGTGAGCAATGACAATTTTTTAGAAAATAAAAGTGAAATTTATATTTAACATCAGAAAGAGACAGTTGAAATTAACGAGGAAGATGCCGTAAAAAATCTCTTGCTCACAGTAAATATTTAAGGCAAGATAGAGAGAGAGGGAAATAACGTATAACCTGACTAGCAAGCTAGAGTAAACTAAAGGCGAAACAGCAGTTAACAGAGATAAGAAAAAAAATTAAATAAGAGCTACAAATGGCAACAAATCGTGGAGAGCCATTATCGCCAGTGTCCTAAAGGGATATGTCGAAATGAAGAATATCAAAGGCCGGTGTGTTACTAAAAAAATCTGTTAAGCTTCAGATAAAAACAGTGATTTTCTTTAACTATCTCAAAGGCAGTTAACAATGTTTGTTATGCTGGTCTTTTTAGCAAGCTGAAAGGCTATGTTGTCTCCGGTCATACTGAAAGGAAGCTGAAAGGCGATGTTGTCTCCGGATTTGATCAAATCTCTCTACATAAATTGCATTATGAAGTTCGCTTTGAACGCTCACTCTTCTAGAGGATTTTGAATTTTGTTTTGTTTTGTTTTATTTGGTTGGGTAGTCATCACATGTCTATCGTATGACGTTAGTGTTTATGTATGTATCAATTTCTAAATCCTATGTTTTGTTTTAAATGGTTGTGTAGATATCGCGTGTAAAACAACAAACCATAATTCAGCATTATATCACTTCAAGAAAACGTCAAAAGAACAT
The DNA here is from genome assembly GCA_037127315.1 of Ascarosepion bandense. NCBI lineage: Eukaryota > Metazoa > Mollusca > Cephalopoda > Sepiida > Sepiidae > Ascarosepion > Ascarosepion bandense. The sequence continues at coordinate 6,941,526 of JBBBDQ010000181.1, read as the reverse complement.
GTTATATAACAATGACTATACTGCATGAACCCTACCATCTACAATGTAGTCTTAATAAAAATTCAGAAATTTGTTTAATGATCCTTAAAAATCTTAAAATGTAATGAGAAAAGAATACTGATAATCATTCTCAATTTGGGGCGGTCAAAATTAACAAAAGTAATTAATTCATCAAGGTTACCCAAAAGTTTTGCTTTAAACGAATTATAAATAATTTTAACAGAAAAATATATTATTTCAACGTTTTCCCGGCGATGTTAAAATATACAAAAGCACGGACTTGAAAATCATTGATCAGAAGGAATCTTATATAAATTGTTCTATCAAGTTTTTGAATCAACAGTTCCTATCAGAATTGTCGCCTCAGAACTGAAATTAACGTTCTCACTCAAAGTGACATCGCCTTAGATTTGCCAATGAAAAGCTGCCAACTCCCAACACATCTGACGTTTGTAATTACAATAAACAAATCTTTGTGATAATATTTTTATAAACTAGGTTCATTCCTCTTGTGGTCTGTATTCAAATCGTTGTTACTCTGAGTAAAAGGAAGAAGGAGAAGTTTACAACAGTAAGGGTAAATGAAAATATAGACATTTCTATAGAATAGAAATTATATTCTATAATATCACGCAATGAGGGCTGGTGCGAATAAAATAGCGCTAGATGTATAATACCAGCGCCATAATTTACATCAACAGCAAATAAGCATTTTTGTCCTCATGACAACACTGAGTTTCATGCACAATGCAATCTTCAGCTACGTAGTGAAAACTGACTGTTTCATTATTTAAATAAGAATATTTATACTGTACTGTAAAGATAGTGAAGCAGTCCAGTTATTTACGTAATAACCATTATCACATCGGCTTTTAACTTTTTTCTTTGTATTGTACATATTCTTCCTCCACTTTTTCTTCTTTTGCCTTCTTTGGTTATTCTCCTCCCCTTGTTCTTGCCCTTCTTTTTCTTCCTTCCGCTTTTTCTAGCTTCTAATAAATCAAAATATTTTGTTATCACTTCTTGTAATATAACAATCTGGCCCCACCCGAGGAAGTGATGCAAGCGAAGGTGTTTCCCGTCGGTGGAGGGGTCGGCGAGCGGCAGGGCGGGTGTTTGTGAAATACATCCTGTCGAGGCCGGAGCGGATGTCGTTTGACCTCATTTCCGACAGCGGCGGAAATGACTACGGAGGCAAACAGAACAGGTGTCTCTGGGAATTACGTGAGCGTTGCGTGGGCGAGGCAGGACCGGAAGGAAAGTCCCGGTTCTAGAAGACTATATAAAGACCTCGACACACGGATTCGCCAGCAGAGAACGGCCAGTGGAAGCAGAGAAACACCACAGGCAAGACTACACTCCCGTCAACCCATTCTATGTGCGCTCTCACCCTTCCGTTCTCTATTCCACACGGTTCGTCGTCATTAATAAAAATATAACCTTATATTTTTATATATGCGTGTTTGTTGTTTTGTCGTCGTACGGCGATATATAACATTCTAATCCCTATTCTTCCAATCATTAAAACAAGCTCGTTAGGTAGGTTATATGTCGTTTTCCTCGGTTCCTCTTGACTTCAATTATATATATATATATATATATATATATACCATCTGCAGGCAGGCCTATTTTGCTGTATCACAGTTTTTCATTGCGGCTAGATTAACTGTTTTGCCTCAAGTCGCGAGAAAAACCCGACTGATTTGCCAGCAGTCGGATATTCATCCACCAGGTCATTGGCGCAACGTTTCATAGTGTGTATTGTATTTTACGAAATGTAAACAACGCAAACAGCGAGAGTGTTCTATCTGATAACTGCTTCGAACGGGCGTTCTACACAGTAACCAGAGAACATAGCCTAAAGCCGTAAATAGCTGCTGTTTAGGGCTCAATCGCAAGCGTGTTCACATAACTGACAACGGTTATTATTTTGTGAGTCTTACTACAGAACAAACTTGTATAAATGAATTTCAGAACAATAAATGTGAAAATGTACGGAGAACGACCTTACTAAGATATACGAAAGAGGGGATATTCTTTAGAAACATTCTCCTCCAAATGTGGAAAGGATAAAAGGAATGTGCTTTTTTCATTCCTTAATTTATCTAAATAAAAAAATATATATTCTGGAGAACTCTGCATGTATTCACTATTCACTTAAGCCAATAGGAATTATCTCTAACAATTCTACTATAACTATAATTTAATGAACTCTCATGGTTAGCAATTTTGATAATGACTAATCTACTCAGTCCAGAGAAACTTATTGACGTCAACGCGTCTGACGCCGAATTAGAATATTGTCACTGGAAAAAAATTCATAAACTTATAAATTACCTACTGCTACGAAATTCTAATATGCTGCACTACCTTACAAAATATGTCTCAGCACATGTTTTTGAGTATTTCACAGGTGCACCTTCCCACAAAGACAACCTTTGACAGGATCTACATAAAGAGAAATGAAATGTTCGCTAGACACTGGCTACAAGGCGTCAACTGCCTTCAGATTCAATTGGCGGTTTTTATCAAGCCTTAGTAAAACTAAGGACTGTTCATTTTCTGCAGAAAATATCGAGCCGAATGGATACAAGATGTTTTTTACCATCTTCGAACCATTTTACCTTCCATATCCAACAGTTAATACTCGAAAATAGAGCTTTAACGTTACAAAAGACCATTAGAAAAAATAATTAGCATGAAATGATTACAAAATAAACTATGGTAAAAAAAATGGTTACTAAGACATTAGGTTTATACATCCTAGAAATTCATTTGCTGTTGTCCTTAAGATATAGACGTTAATTAGTTCCAGTGACGTGACCCAAAAGGTTGTGAGTTCAATACCAGGATACAGCAGCGGTGAGAGAGAAGTTAAAGGGAGTTAACTCACGGCTACCAGAAGTAACTTCACACAAGGAATGAAAATGATATTCCCCAGTGATTGTAATAAAGAGTTTGGTTCTAAATTTCTACGTCGTAAACATGGCAACAAAGATGAGGACAATAGTCCGAATAATGTAAATAGGGAAAATGCTAAAGGTGCAATACAAATGCAGTAACGTAAAAGTTCTCTTCACCAATTTTGGCTACAACGTCGTATCAAAATCTAAGCTCTCCAAAAAAAACAGTATATGTTATATAATTAAACGCACATATTATTTCCTCGGAGCCATAGATATGCAAGCTCATTATGCCCCGCTAGAAAAGACAAATGCTTTACATGCAGAAAGCAGGGACATTGAGCTATAGTTTGTCGAAAGAGAACGAAAATGTATCTTTTTACACATCAGTGAATATATATTATTGTCTAACTACAATGATAAAGATCACGGTTAACGAATAAATACTCAAAGCATTGATTGACACGGGGAACACAGAAAATTCCTTATCACGAAAGTTATTTAGTGGAGAACCTACTGGTGCCTAAACAAAATAAAGGGATTTTCCATACAGGCACAGGAATACTGTTGGGATAACCTAAAAATAATGGGTACTTTATACCAAGGATTAAGGTGTCTACTATTGAAATATTTATGTTGTGAAATAATATTAGAGAACAATTTCTTGCATCGACATTTATTAGAAGAATATCCTTTGGGGCTCTAAGACACTATCTAAGGTCTGTGACCAAGCAGCTATGAAAATGCTGTACCGAGCGCTTTTCAACAATCAAACACTGATTGTAAACTGGTAGCTATTAAATCAAAGCGACAGATGGAAGAAGATACATTTTTTTATCTAAACCGAAGTTGCTCATATTTTATGTTTAAGGAGGGTATAATCGAACCAAATCATTCGTCGTGGGGAGCTCAATTCTTCATAGCCATTTCTCAGTGTTTGCGGTCTTCGGATTACGCGCGTATATTCATTCGGATAGAGGGATTTCATTTATGTCTAAATGCATATGGCTATTCCTAGAAGAGCAAGAAATCGCCGCATGTAAAACAACATCATATAGCCCTCAAGGTAAAGGCCAGTGAGAGAGGTATAATGGTATATTCCGGAAAACTGTTAAATTAGCAGAATCTGATAAAAGCGTAGCTGCATAGAAGTTAGAATAAATACTCCTAGAAACCTACTATGCACATCCACTAACGCAACATTCCATGAACGATTCATCCCATTTCCAAGAAGTTTGGTTCTAGAAGCCGGCAATGATATTACTAAAAAGACACATGTGACTAAATAAAAAATGAACCACTGATGGATCAAGTGGAGCTACTAGATTCCAACGCCAGTATGTGCGTGTCCATTACCCGGATAGACGGGAAGATAGAGTCTTCACTAAGAGACTTGGATCAAGCAGAAGACGAAACGGGACCCACAGGCGTAAGCGTGGGCAGTTCTCGAGACAGGTTAACAGTTTTAAAGAGACAAATACAGAGACATGAATTCCTTCTAAGATTATGATGAATCCTTGAGCTCTGATATCCCGGGTGGCACACCCAACTATCGATAGTTCAGGTGGGCGAATAAGTCACTTGTAGACTACGAAAACTCAGCAGGACTAAATCCAATTCGAAGGAGAACAAAGAAGAACCTCATCATCCTTCTGGCAATCCGCTACGGCCTCGCAAACAGCAAAAAATGCCTGCTCAGTTCAAGGACGTCTTTCCTCTGTAGACGGGGGAGTAATTGGGATAATTCATTCTCCTCCATTAACTGCTCTGTCCTGAATATATATATATATATATATATATATATATATATATATATATATATATTTACGCTCTCACACTCTGATTGAGCACTCTAGAAGAATGGTAGACTTTGAAAAACAGTAGCTGACTCTGGCTTGTACGCATCGCTCATTCAGTAATGAATTGGAGCACTCTGGCTATTGGGCGTGTATACTGATAATATACACGCTAAAAGGTCTGCCTCCTTCTACCGAGCGCCCATAGCCCAGAGGTAGAATAGCCGACTGACGCCAATTCGGTCGGGTTTCAATCCTGGGTTAAAAGCAATCGGAGTCTAACCGTACTGATGAGCTGTGATACAATGAAACAGATCTGTCTGCGGATGACCATATATATATATATATATATATATATATATATATATATATATATATATATGTTTATATATTCTCAGAAAAACTCTGCTTGTATCTCAGAGTTTATTAAGGCTTATTCTTATATGACTCTCTGTCTTCGGGAAGATAGGAACCCAGATGAGGCTCCGCCAAATGGTAAAACCTCATCTGGAGTTAAGATACAAGAACCCGACCCTGTCTTAAGCAGAGTGTACGGAATATTTTTGGCTTAGCTTAAGAGCTCAGATTTTCACTTTATTTGGCCTTGTGCTGCAACCTCCTCGGGCATTATTTATATTTAATTTACTCTTATTTACTTTTGTTGCCAGTTTAACATCTGGTTTAACTAGTCTATTGATTTACTTTTTGTGTATATTGTATTTTGATTTTAATTTTCTTTTATTTTTCAGTCCCCGTCTGTAAACTTATTTTTTCACGCGTATATCTTCTCTTTTTGCTTAATGTTTTGGGTTTTCATTTTCTGCGTGTTACTTTATTGTTTGATCTGTTTGTTTCGTGTTACGTCGGCCATTTTTTTTTAATCGGTGAAAATCTTTACATGTGTCTCTCTTTTATAATTTTCATCCTTTCTAGTATTTAATTCTGAATTTCGTTATTTTTCTGGTTTTATTTTTTTAATGAAACCTTTTTAGTTGTGTTGTTTCAGCAAATTTATTTTTTTATTTTTTCACGTCAAACCTTTTCTTTTTTCACCTTTTTTGCTTATTTTGCTACTTTAATTAAAAAAGTGAAAATCTTATTTTCACCTTTCAGTAAATTTATTTTTTATTTTTGTCACGTCAAATGTTTTTTTTTATTCGCCTGTAATTTTGTTCTTTTTTGCATTGTGAAATTTGTTTTTGTTTTTTTTTCGAGAAGGATTTTGTTTTAATTTGTATCCCTTTAAACGTTAAAACTCTTTTGATTGAACGATTTTTGGTAGACCTTTTCATTTGTCTTTGTAATTTATTTTATTGTACCGTATTTGATGAATTATTTGTATCTCTGCTTCTTGTTAAAAATGTAATTTATAGTAAGCAAATATGGCCAATTAATGTCGGTCATTTAAAATAGACCTGTTCGGTGAGAAAAATTAAGACCCTTCCTTAATCAAGTGTAGTCACTGAGAACGTAATCATTGCTAAAAAAACTTATGGCTAAATAGATTCAAAGGAAAGTATGGAGGTAAAGAAGAGAAAAGTCAAGAAAAGGTGTTGCCAACTGACATTGCTAACAACAACTACAACAGCAAAAGCTAAGACAAAAATATAGTAACTGGGCCTCTACCACTTTCTAGAAGTCCCCACTAAAGTGCATAATCAACATGATGAAGATTCTGGAAGGAGCCACGAACTCTGAATATATCATCAAAGAAAACGGGCTTTTGATATATCTTCAGCAATTACGGAAGATTGAATAAAGAATTGTGTCAGTCTTTGTAGTCGATAAAAATTCGAGCCAAATTTTTCACTCCTCCAAAAACACTATGATTAAATCATTGACATCCTTGGGGTTTAAACCCCAAACAGTTATAAGAGGCAAGGGATATTTCATGTGGGACGCTCATGCCAAATGCCTCTGGAGACTGTGAAGATGCTTTTAGTCGAGAAAAAGTCGCAAAAGAAGTTTCAGTATTTGAGAAAATTTTAAAGGAGGATTTAGCCGCTTATCTAGCTCAATTTGGCCAGATACTCAGATATTTAATCCAACGATCTGAATGGGAGAGTGGAGTTTAGAAATTATGATTGACCGTAATGCCTTTACATTCAGCATGTTTTGATAGAGTGTTTTTGGCTAGTGAGCAAGTCTTCGCAGATCCGGCATTCAGGCTTTGCATGCTGGATATTACTATAAAGGATAAATCAATTTGTCTCATTGCAGTTTATGCACCCAATGACCATGCGGAGCGGCCTGATTTGTTTCGGCAGATCAAGCCGTTTTTTACGACATACCATCTGCTAATCTTAACAGACAATTGGAAAGTCGTTCAATTCCTGGGTACGGATCGCTAAGGGGTAAGATTAAGTACTAATAACCCGGATGTAAAGCCATAGCGGTAATTTATCGACAAGTTTGATCATGTCGATAAATATAGCAATGAGCATCCTCTGGAGGTCATGTGGACTTGGATTAAGAGAAGAAGCTCGGACTCGGTTGTGTGTTCTTCTCTATCAACCAAGTTCTAGTTCAGATAGAAGGAATCTTAGGTTGTCCAAATTTCCATTCTATAATTTACTCGGAGCATAGAATCGTCTTAGATAAGCCTACAATTTGAATGCCTGGTTTCTGGAAATTGAATGCATCATTATTTAGTGAGGGAGATTTCTAGGACCAGCTTCTACTAATGATACAGCGTGAATTTACAAGATATGTTGTTGAATATATTAAAATTTAAAGTCTTTTGCTGCTGATTACACTCGCCGACTCAGTCTTGCTAGATTAGTAGAGCAAACGGCAGACGAAGCAAAAGTTGATCAGGCGATTAAATTCTGGGATGGAGGGGAAGTAGCATCAACCAGGAGTTAGATGATGTTAAATAAATAAATATTTGAAGATGTTATCTTAGATCTTAGCCAACCGTTTGCAAGCTGTCTAGTCTGTTTAGCTCTGAGCAGACTTGTGCTGTGAAGGGTGGGACTACTCAAGACAACCTTTATCTGGTACTCTAGATTATCGAGCAAGTGGGCAGTGAAGTCGAGCTGATTAATTTTTATCAGTCTAAGGTTTCTAAAGGATTAATCATCGTTTTCCTTTCGGTCGCCAGTTTCAGGTCGTATTTTTGCATTTGAATCCGACTTCTGTATGTATCTCCTAGTTCGCTGGTGGAAGTGAATGGAGCATGATCAGTGCATTTCGTGTTGTCCCACTCCATTCGTCAAGGTTGTCAACTTTCGCCTTTTTTAACGTTCTTGAGGTGGAGCCTTTAATCTGTAAGTTAACAACGAATTAGGTCCTACACAAAAGCTCCTTATCTTGTGCTACCACCTCGACCAGGTACTCCGCCTATGCTGATGATGTGTCGTTACTTGTGTTGAGCATGGCCAGAATTGACAATGTCAGCAAAGAGATCAGAGTGTACGAGACTGTGGAAAATACCCACATTAACCGCAATGTTAGCTGATTTGCGTTTGGGCGCATGGAAGGGAGTTTCTATTCCCGGACATTTCCTCCAGATGGACTCACCGGTCAAGATACTCGGCGCCTGGTTCGGCCGCGATCACTTGCTAGAAGATCGAGGGCAAAGGTGGTCTATGTTCACGTAAGAATCTTCCTGAAAGGGGAAAGCGGAAGTAGGTTTTTCGAGTATCACCCCAATCCTCCTTTACCAACATTGTTTGCTTCCACTCTCATTTGTCATGCTTATGCAATTATTTATGGCCTTTTTCTTCTTCTTGCGTGGAGGATCCCTATGTATGTTGGTAGATCTGTTATCTCTACCCTTTTGAAGGTGGTCTGGGCAGGCCTAACGTTGAGATTCGTCAATATAGGCTTTGCATCACGTTTTAAGACAGAATGTGTACATAAGTGGATGACAATGGTGAATTCTGAGAGGGAGACGCTAGTAAGAACTTCCCGTCCTCGAGAAGTGTGCACTTGTGCAAAGAAGCCCACCGTACCTCGAGATGAATGTTACTTCTCTTGTGAATGCTAGTTAGCTCTCAGGTTCTGCTTACGTGCAACGGATGTCCTCTCCGACGTCTAGGCGTTGTCCCGTAAGGATTATATCAGGTGTTAGTGAGGGCTTTAATTCAAGATGTTTCTGATTGGTGAGCTTGGTTTAACGAAGCAGGAGTCTGATTCCGTATGGCTTTGGGCGCCTGGGTTGAAATGCCTCACTAAGGATGAGGCATCACTCAACAGACTGGTGATGTTAAATTATTTGTCCTTGAGTCCAATTCTGTTTATAACATTTCTGCCACAATTAAGTATTGCAGGGTGTTATATTACTAACAACCCTGTTTTAGTTACTTGTATACGTAGTATTATCCATCTTAGAACAGTTCTGTTCATCAAAGGAACATATTGTATATGAACATATCTATATTGTAGATGTTCATTGGATTTTTCCTTTTTAAATGTTGTTATTGTCCTCGCCATCCTCCAGAGACAAATTGTCCATATTACATTAGTTAGGATTTCATAGACGTTGAGGTATTATTTTGGTTATAATAAGAATGGTAAGAATGTAGTATTCTGGTGCATGAAATATCTTATAAATTGTAAGTGTGCCTAACTAAGTTTAAGATAATATAGATGATGACCAGCTTTCCCCATCCACAGTTTTGGCCTTGTACCTTGTTTTTGCATTTTTACAAATATAGATATTAAGTCATTAAAGCTTACATTTAAGACGATACGAATTGACTCTAACAATTCAACCACAATCGTAAAAAAAATAAGTTTTTAATTATTGTTAGATTTTAACCTGTTTCTTTTGATTTACCGTAACTATTAAATTTATTGTTATTTTCGCTTGTGTTTTTTTTTTTTTTTTTTTTAATCATTTCACCCCAATCAAGATAAAAAGACGCAAGACGTTATGGAGTGTGAGAGAATATGAGTAAACAAAACATTATCAATTAGATATAACAAAAAAAGAAAAACAGGAATTAAGAAGATAGAAGATAACGATTAACATTGCTTTTACATTTTTGATTATCAAAGTTAAACGGGATGCAAGAAAAAAAGAGAATTCTATCAGACATAAGTACACGAAATGGAACTGTTAGCATAGAAACTGCAGTAACATTCCAACTATAAAACAATGAGACCTTGCCGCCAATCCAGCACTGTGTTAAATTCATAGTCTCGATACCATAGAGGAAGTTTAGAGGAAATTTCAGAACAATTACCATGAAAGTATTTATAGGAAAAACACAAATCAGCTACGTTACGGTAGTAATTGACAGAGATGCTATGTCAGAACCAACAACATTACAGATTCTTATTTGTATTTTATCATGCATCTCTAAATGCATCTCTAAATGCATACAGATGTACCATACAAGATGCTATATTTAATATGACGGTTTTTATTGCAATTATTAATCCAATTATATTAGTAAGAAGATGACGTTAAAAGACTTTTATCGATATGCCGTTTAAAATAGTATATATATATATATATATATATATATATATATATGTGTGTGTGTGTGTGTGTGTGTGTGTGTGTGTGTGTGTGTGTAACACTTAAATAGACACCGGTCTTTATTATAATAGAAAAGATTACTAGACGACATAATTATTGCAAAAAAAATAATAAGGCAGTGTTAAAGAGCAAACACGTGACAAAAGTTTTCATAACTGGTAGTAAAGTATAATAACAGGTAGTAAAGAGAGTGAACTGAGCTGGCGCTTCCTCGCTATTATCTCGCTCTCCATGAGCGTGACAAGAGGAATATATATATATATATATATAAACGAATGTACCATTGTCTTTATTATACCATATTATTTTTAGAAGTATATATAAATATCCTGTCATTTTCATTGCAAAATGTTCATTATTATTTCGTTCCAGTAGTCTTTACAATTTCTCACAAAATATGATATTGTTTAGACATGACTTAATTACATTTTGCCTTAAAACATAACTTAATAAAACAGAACATTATTCTTGCGCCATTGTTTTATTTATATTTTGAATTTAAATTATTTTGAGATAAGCACACTGCCGCACAAAAATATTGCCTAAAGTCCACGAAGATCACACTGTGATCAAGATATTAGCTAAACATGTTCAATCGCCAGCATCATAAAAAGTTATCAAAAATCAATAAAATTATACATTCTTATTCTCTTGGGGCCTCTTGTTAATTTGAAACTTTGCCAATGACTTCGTTTGATTCAAACTCTGCTTTCAAGGATTCCCTTAGACTGCGTTTTAGTGTCTACCAATTAGAATTCTGCTCCGAGCGGAAAGCCATCGTAAAGGACACACACGCATGTATATCGTGTCTTCCCATATTTACGAGATTACTCTTCTTTACAATAGAATGTCTAGAAAGTTGCAGACGTCTAGAAGACGTAATCAGATTCTGACTGCTTGTGAAAAAAATTTACATACTTTTCTTTATTTCCGATCTGGGGAAAAAAACTTCAGATGAAGATGATGCCAATTAATACTTACTAACTTATTTCCGATAGTTTTTTTTCTTTTCAATTTTAAATTATAGATCATTCTCCTCTCGTTTTCTCTTTCAGAAAAGTGCTACTCGAATAAATGTCGAGACAGATATATTTATACGCATAAATATTACATCGAACTATCAACAAGAATAAAAATGTAAAACCATGATACAAAACATACAACTGGACAAATAACACCACATTACCGTTTGAGTGTGTTTGTTAGAAAACTAGAAAAAATCATCTGCACGATCAAAAGAAATGAAAGGTGCTAATTAACGTTACGATAAAAAATGAAGACCCGAATCGTGCTCGCAATAAATTTGGTTGTTTATTAGTGATTCACTTCCAGGGACTTTGGTGAGAGTGACACATAGAACAACAGCTACTTTAATAATACAGATCAGCTTTTCCCTTCAACCACCGAGAACTTTCTCCTCGAGATGTTGCGCTTGATATCTCCAAAACGTTTGACAGACTTCGGCATGCCGTCCTTCTGCGCATAAATGGACGCTTGTTCAATCTAATGTAATCATTCATGTCAAATCGCGTAATAAAGATCGTATTGAACGGGCATGCTTCTGGATCCTATCACACGAATATAGAAGTTCCTCAAGATTCTACCTTAGGTCCTACGCTTTACCTGTTCTTCATCAATGATTTTTCTGGTGTAATCAGTTCACAAATAGGCACCTACACTGACGAAACCACCATTTATTACCGTCTCAATAAATATCTGTCAAGGTTGGCAAAATAAACATCGCTGCTACTTTTGAAAGGGACCTCCAATCTGTGGTGGATTAGTGTTAAAATGGCTCGTAAATTTTAATGCTTCCAAAACGAAGCTGCTCTACTTTAATCACCATAGACAAACTCTACTACCAAATATCAGAATAAACCACGCTAGTCTCCGAGAAAGCAATACACTGCGCCTCCTCATCCAACTCGAAGTAGAACTATGACATCGAATTAATAGCTACATCTACTGCTAGAAAGGTTGTGTCTCTGTCGAGTCAGGAAGTTTTTTTTCTCATCAGAATCTATCTTGTACATATAGAAATCTACCATTCATCCGTGTATTGAAAAATGTTGCCATATCTGGTCGGGTGCTCCGACTATTCATCTCGGGGCTTCTCGACAAAATGTAAAGGAGGGTCTGCAATTTGGTCGATCCTTATACTTTGAAAAACTGTCTTTCCCCCTCCCCCATACAACGGAACTCTGGAATTACCCCCAGTTTCAGTTGTAACGGTTTGTATAAGTCGGCGAGCGAAATTTCTTAACTGCCGGTTAAGTAGTTCTTATTTCTAAATGTTTTCATTTATCTATCGGACTTCACTGCTGGTTATTACAAAACAAGACATTTTTTCTGTGTAGCGAGAACAACAGACGAGTAATCAAGACAGTAGATGACGAATGACATTGCATTTACCTTTCGGCAAGTTCAATACCGGTTTGATTCTTGACCTTCACTATGAACGCCTTCAGGTTCTCATGCTTCAGGAGCTGTGGTCAGTCATTGCGAATTTTATAACAAAGGACAGATCTCTTAACCTTACCTTCTGGAGCAAAGGCTTGACGATGCATTTGCTCACAGTATTATCTGCAAGGGTTTAACGCACTCAGCTACTAGATGCAATTTTAAAGTCATAAAGCGGACAACTCCAGACGATCTGCTTCGTACCGCCATGTTTCTTGGCCGCTGCTCGAGCTACAACTGTTGTAGACAACGTACCTGCTTCAGTCAAGATAAATGCCACCCTCAACCCAACTGCTTTACAGGCGCGTGACGCACTCGTTGCTTCTCAAACGGCGTAAAATAACAACGAAGACTTATTTTGCTTAGCATATATATTCTCAAATTGTTTTGAAACTAATTTTTATTGTCAGGTGAAAGAAAGTAGCCGTGTCAGTTTAATTTGTTTTTCTTTATTTGACAAGCCTGATAAGTGCAATGTAGTCAGTTATGTTCTTTACTACATTTTGCTTTTGTAAATAAAAAGAATTTCCTGTTACTTAAACATTCTATTTCTGCTGATGGGGGCCTGACATTTTGACACTAAAACTCGGCCTCAAGAAAGAAAAGACTGAGAAACACTGTCTAGACATCAAAACAATTATCCGAAATTCTATTAATTTAATTGTAGCATACAAAAACTGTAAATGTTCCTTAGTGACATTAAACTTGATACAGACCATCGTCTGTATCAAATTTAATGTCAATAAGGAATATTTATTCTAAGAGAACATAACATGTGATTACTGTAGTATACACTTCACTCACCCTAAATGTTATCAAAATAGACTTTGCACTCAGTGTCACATCAAAGTATCTTAGACACCTGGTGAATCAGCAACTTGGTTTGAAGGGGGTCCTCCTAGTTACCGGGTGCAAAGTTCGCGTCTTACACCATCAGTGGCTATTCCCAATATCTCAGCAGATGATCGATCCAGCTGTGAACACATGGGAAAACTGAATCACCCCTGATTGCAAAACTCCAGTTTCCTGTCCCGCATTTTCATTTTGTGTGAGTTCGCAGTCACATTAACATTTTGATTATACCATTTCATTGCGATTCATTTTAGTTTTGCTGCTGTTGGAAGTCTTAAAATGAAGTGGTTCTTGTTATTTAATACGTTTTTTGTAAGTCTGTAACGATTAACTGAACTGATTAAGGATTGTCTTCATTAAAACCTAAAAGAATAATAGCGTCAAGTCTGGTCATTACCTAGATGGGTGTCCGCTTGGGAATATCATTTGCTCTAAGCTTTGATGTATGGCTGTTGTAAAAGATAATGGCTCGAAATTCTGAATCTGAGATCAGAGATCGAATTCTAGTTAAGTTCGTCATAATCACTTGTGTGCAAATAACATTTGGAAGAGTCTTCTTCTCTCAGTTATGGGTTAAGTAGTAATATTTATATACTAAATTTGATATGAGCAACTTTTTGAACAGTTAACCATATGAGATACGGTGTATCTTAATGCAAGCCATTTGAAGTACAGTACATTATAAAGCAGGACTTGCCATTAAAAGAATTAAGGTATATTTTTTATTAATGACATTGCTGCCATTTTTCCAACAGAAGCAGCTGCCTTAGAAATTGGGAAAAGTAGGTTTTTGTGGGAGATGGAGAAATTTCCTAATGCATACGCGAAATTAAGTTCCTACTACGCTACCACAACCCCATCATGACCACAAAGACTAAAATTCTAATCAACCATTACTTAAAATTAATAAACATTATTTCAAATACCAAACTAGAATTGAATAAATTCTTCAAAAGGTAAACAAATAAACAAAAAGGAAACACAAAATAATATAAAAAAAAGACTAAACACTTAAAAATAAAGAAACTCAAGGCCAGTAGTATAAATAATCAAAAATTAGTAGCCATAAAATAAACACCCTGAGAAAAGCTATTGCCTCTTCCTCACTGGCCTACATATAGAGCTCGCTTACAAGGTCTGATGAGCACTTTTCAAACAGTGGGTCACATCAAGTACAGTATATTATAAGGCGGGCCGTTATGTAACCCTGTTTTCAGATGGCTGGTATTAATTTTAAGTGATTTTCAAGATGAGAAGATATTCCTCTAAAATTGGAGGAAACAATTATTTTTGTCAGGAAAAGTAGCCGAAGTGATAAAAGATGCAATGAGTGCAGAATTGCCTTTGTCGGGAGAAGTAAGCGAATTTATCAAAGCTAGTTAGCCAAAATATCGTCAGTGGGTTTTGACGATATGTGGCCATTGATCAAAATACAGCCTTGAGAATTTCCTGTTTACTGACAATAACAGATAGACAAAACAGTACGTATTTTCCCCCTTCATTCCTTAAATGATATTACTTACATGTCGAGATGGTATAGGCAAAGAGGAAATAGAAATAGAAATCCCGTACCTAACTTCAACACTCCAGTTTTGTGTCTTTTTAATAAAACTCGACTGGAAAACGAAATTTTGTTTGACTGGAACAGCGATGAATTGATGCGGATCAGTTGAAATAGCCAGCCCCGAGAGATATTGCAAGAGACGGTCAGTCCAAATTCAAAGAGCCGCAAGTTGAATAAATCATCGTCCCGTGGAGATAATATATCACTAATATTAACGTGCTACTGAAATACTAACTAACTAATCATTTTGCGTCACTTAGCTTCCACTCGCTTGTAATTTTGTATTTATTCGATTTATATAATTATATATGAATCTACACTGTAGCATGGTAATCATAAATCTGTTTGTTCATTATATAGTTTTTTCGCGTGTCTGGTCTAACCTAGTCGGGTGATGACAAGTGGTCCTGCTTTGAACGATTGGAGATGAACAAACACAACGTGAACGGAATAGACCGAAGCTCAGAAAAGTTGGGATCGTGTAATAGTACTACTAAAAGAATTTAAGTAAATGTTTTATTAAAGATACTGCAGCCATTTTTCTAACAAAAATCACTAACTTCGAAATGGGGAAATCTTTTGTTTTGTTTTTTTTTCTTTGGAGAAAATGTAGAATTAAAAAAATATTGAAAATGTATAATTAAAAATTGAAAACTTTATATAATATTATCAGTGATGACAGTGGGATTAACACACACTGATGAATGTGATTTATTTCTAATTTATTCCTTTGAGTAGACATAAAATATTTGTCAAAGAAGAAGTATTATCAATGACGTTTCCTATTTCTAAAGCGAAAGGTCTTTACACTTATGATCTGCTTTAGGGTAAATCGCCAATGGTTAAATCAACAAAATGTTACAAAATTCAAGAAACATTATTGTCTATGCATGTGGTTATGCATGTGAGTGAAAAACTGAGAAAAAAAAACAACATTTTAATAAAGATTATTCTTCTTATTAAATTAGGCGTGAACTTCAGAAAGCCAAAACTGGCAGTACGTGGCTAGAATGTCATGGTTTGCTCGTAACTGCACTAAATCATTACTATCAACAAAGATAAAATAACATTCTTGCAATCTAAAAATATTTTCTGGCTTTAAATAACTTGAAAATAATTGATAAGCCGTAAAACAGGTTATCAATCAATCAATATTACAGTATGCACACAAATACTGAAATTGGATGAAAACTGTCTTCAATAGTATTAGGACCTTGAATAAATTCTCGCTGATTTCCAAGGATTGAGTGCGTGTAGTTTCATTTATAAAGACGTACTATTAGCAAGTTTGAAATTCAGTGTATTTCATCTCGCCGAAGTAGAAACAACTTTGATTTTCATAGTGCTAAACATACCGGAATTCGTAGCGAAGAAATTGTGCTTGCGGGAAATTTAACTGCACTACATTATTCAAAAGAAATCTGCAGCCGAAGCACACAGACTTCTTGTTGAGACTTACGGTGACCATGCTCTGTCAGAAACAACATGCAGAGATTGGTTTAGATGCTTTAAAAATAATTTTAATGTTGAAGATAAAGAACGCTCTGCAGCATCAAAACAGTTTGAAGACGAAAAATTGGAGGCGTTACTCCATATCAGGTACAAGCGTAACTTTCAAAATCATTATGAATTGATCACACAAGTTCGAAACATTTGAAAGCATTAGGAATGATTCAAAAACGATTTGGAGCCAACAAACGTCGAACGGCATCTTGTCACGTATGAACAGCTGCTTCAACGGCAGAAAAGGAAATGTTTTTTGCATCGTATCGTGACCGGCGATGAAAAGTGGATACACTACGATAACCCTAAGCATAGAAGATCAGGAGATTGCTAACAACTATAATTGATGCGTTTGAGCTGAGCACTGAAAAAAAACCGTTGCTATACGAGCGGAGATACGACAAAGTGATTTTGCAACATGACAACGCTAAGCTACATGTTGCAAAATGGGTGAAAACCTACTTGTAAACACTTAAATTAGAAGTTCTATCCCACCTACCGTATTCACTAGATATTGTCCCGTCCGATTACCACTTGTTCCGAACGATAGCACATGGCCTGGCTGAGCAAAATTTCATTGTTATGAAGATGCCAAAAAAGGTGTCGAATAGTGGTTAGACTAAAAAAAGGTGTCGTTTTTTCAACGTGAAATAAAAATGCTGCCAGAAAGATGGGAAAGAGTAGAGGCTAGCGATGGACGATACTTCCCGTTACTTGTTTCTTACTAACTTTTGTAAATAAAACACTTTTTCATGAAAAATCAGCAAGAATTTATTCAAATAATATTTTAAAGTTATATTTACCGCTAATATTTTTGGCAAGCATCAGTATGCGAAAAAAATTGTGTTTATTCCAAATATCACTTAGTTTCTTTACGATATTTAAATTGTATGAACAGAACAAATCGATTATTTTATACTTATTAAAAGTTTGAACAGTTCCGCATTTTTTCAAACTGCAAGCTTTAATCGTAAAGATCTAAATTAAATTTTCCAGTCAAATACATTTCACTCCTCCAAAGAAAATCTTCATTTAATTTTCTTCTTCAGTATGAACATTGCCGCCATCTTACGTCTAGCTCGTTGCAGTTGGCGCCAAAATTTTCCGTGTTTCCGTCTTTATCCTGCAGCAAGTGTTGATAAAATTCGATATTTTAAACAATGACTTCTTTCGGTTGTTATCTTGAACAACAAATCTTTCTAAAAAGAAAAGAAAATACATCATTATCCATATACACAACCAGAGCGTTCACTTTTCCTTTTTCTGTTTCAACACAAGTTTGTTTTTCAATTCTTCAGAAGAATGTAAAAAAGTACGTATTTTAACACTATTTCTAATTTAATAGGAACTATTGTTACTGAACTGATCATTTTTATCGAAGAATGGATAAAAATCAAATAAATATTCTCCCTTGTTCAGAAGTTTATATCATTATAGCACGTGCATGACATAGTAGACCCATAAACGCACATATACTCCAACGTCAAATTATTTTCGCGGGTTTTTAGGATCTTTTCACACCTTTCCAGTCATACGTGTATTCCAACATCTCAAAAAGTAAACCATTTCTCCACCTGTGAAGGAATGCGCAACTCGCACTCACTGACAGTTTTTTATAATCCACTGCATATAAATCAAACTTGCTAGGTGATTTTTATTGAGGTATGACGATTGTCTAAATCCGGCAGCAAGTCCTCTGAACAGGAGATTGGAGGTTTGAGGAGCCTGGATCCACTTCTTTATTACTATTGCTGTTGTTCCCAGATAAACAATCTAAGATTCGATCAATTATTGATGGCACCCAAAGTGAGAATAATACTCTATATAAAGATTCTAAGACATTGTATTAGTTTCTCTTGGTAGTAATATAAGTTTTATGGCTATATACCAGCGTTATTTTAAAGGTTGTTCAGTAACTATTCATTTATTGTTATTAGAGTCAGACAGTTAATTTATATTCGTGATACATGCTTGGGCGACTGATTAGTCAGAAGATTTTGCCACAGTAGGTTACCATTACTTGCTGCGGTAGACCGGTTGCCAACCAAGGCTATAGAATTCAATCTCCACTGCAGTTCAGTCCCTAGCTGGAGGAAGAAAAGATGGATTAATATCTTTCTTGATGGCATAAGTGAATGAAACTGACTCGACTGGAATTCGAACTCAGCTCTTCGATTTCTCATTCCAAGCTAATTTCCATTTCATTACCACTTCGGACAGCTACTATAAAATGTCCATAGAAAAGGCAAAGTGAGGCAACCTTATGGCGGTGGAAAAGTGACTGATGACGAGACGTCAGGTCTGACCTAATAATACTGCTGGTTCTTATTTGGATTTTTAAGGCGACAGAATCCAATCTGTCTCGCTATTTAACCCAAAGATGGAAGGAGAACAGATAGATAATATTTTCCTAATGGTATTTGCGCGTAAATGAATGCAACGAATGCAACAAGAATTCGTACTCAGCTCTCCAAGTTCTCACTACACATCTCTCCGATATCCATTACACCACAACGCACATTGTTAGGACAGTAAGAGAAAAAAATCACAATTTGCTATAAGACGTTTGAGATCCAACATTTCATTGAAGATATCACACATAGAAAAGAAGACATTCTAATTTCAGTTCGCTATCAATTTTAACTATTGTTATTTTTAAAATCTTCAAGTTACGTTGTTTCTGTTATTTAGTTCTTTCATATTCTTTAGTACCAGTCCATGAGACCAGACGACGAATGGTCATCTATAAGACCTACAATGTTTAGGGGCTCTTAAAATGAAACATGGCGTCATGCATTGCAACAAACTGGTAGATATGTTCTTGACTAAATATACGTACAAATTTTTAACATTGTTTTTTTTAAAATATGTCCATATTTCTGAGATAAGATATTGTAATTATTTACATTGTTTAAGCCGTCGTCCCTTACCATACACTCATGTTTTCAAGGACACATGGCCCAGTATATAAAAGCATTATAAGTTCAATACCTAGCTACAGCAGTGGTAAACAAAATTATTGAGTTAAATAGAAACAGATGAGACGACTGAAAGTGACATGAGTCATGAAATCATGACAACCTATCCCAGTGACAGGAATAAAGGACCCATTTCAAAATTACAGTAACTTGATAAAGGTCGGAGCGTATAACGGCCGAAATGTCGTGAATATGGCAAAAAAGATTAGGACAAGAGTTCAATCCGGAATATAAAATAAACACTACTAACTTTTGTCCTGATAATGCATATTTTATATATATATATATATATATATATATGTGTGTGTGTGTGTGTGTGTGTGTGTGTGTGTGTGTGTGTGTGTGTGTGTGTGTGATAATACGCAGTGCTCTCTATAAGTAATGTTTCCAGTGAAGCGACTACAGATACAAGGAGCACTGACTCAAAAAAAGCTGTCAGAATAGAATCGGTAAACTTTCCCAAATTATAACGACTTAACAGGCACCGCTTTTACGCATCAGCAGGGGAAAAATTATGGTAGATCCAGTGAGGATCGAACACTCTACTCAGTCGTAATTACAAAGTACACTTTCTGGAGAATTCGGCGTTTGTCCCGATATAAATTTATACTTTTATTTCTTAAAAGTTATCTTTTATTGATATCCATATTTGAGTTATTAAACAGTATATTTATTTTCATCTACCGGCTTTAATATTCGAGAAATCTTAAAGAAAAACATGCGCAGGATTCGAAGTCCACCTTGGCAGGGAAAATCCTCGTTATATCCGACGCGCTGTAGACTGACTCAGCCACGAAGTACGTCAATGATCAAGCATACTAGAATAATGCCTTACAAAAATAACATTTAAGTAATAAAAATCTGTCTCTAAATCTATATAGAAATATCTAAATACGAGAATGATTTTTACAGCACGCTGACGTGTATTGTAATCTGCACAATATTTAGTATTGTTGAAGTTATCGCTAAAATGTTTTGTCTAGAACTACAAACTACGTTTCGCTCAATTTCGCAAACCAATCGATGAAACTTGAATAGGCTGATTTGTTTGGAAAAATACTTTCAGAAAAACCCTACTTTGGGCTTGTAATAATTGTTTTCTTTTTTTATTAATTTAGTTTTACGGGACTTCACAGTAAATAAAAAAATGTTTAAGAAGAGAAAAGTAATTTCTTAAGATTTCTTACTCTTGAGAGTGCAAAATAAAATCGGTTTTGTGTGACTATTTCTTTCTGGAGCCAAATTCCAACTTTTTGAAAGGTTTAACGTTGTAATTTGTTAACAGTTATCGTAAACACAGGACGAACTTGAAACTGGATATACAGACATAAAAAATATGCGAAAAACAATACCACATTTTTATTAAATAATGTGTCGTCATTTTAATCATTAAATCATTTTTTAAAATATTTTGTATATTAAATGTTAAATAGTAAAACGGTTTCACTAAGCTATTCATCCTATTAAAACCAAATGCACGTTGTACATATTAATTGTGCGCTGTGGTGCAGTGGATATCGGCTCGGAACAAGAAATCGGAGAGCTGAGTTCGAATTCCACTTGAGTTCATAGCATTCACATACGCTTCGTTATGGGTTAAATACCTGGACAGATTGAGTTCTATAGTCTTGTTGGCAATCAGTCTACTGCAGAATGTAATGGCAACCTTGTGCGGGGAAAATCTATCTAGTCACTCATTTCTCTTCTTTTTGAGGAACGATCATACAAGCGTATATCACTAACTGACTGACCCCTTAAATCGGACTATTGTCCTCATCATTGAGTTCATATACACTAGTGATTGTAATAAAGGGTTCAGTTCAAAATTCCTAGCATCTGAAGAAGGCCGGAGCGTACAACGGCCGAAACGTCATACAAATGGCAACAAAGATGAGGACAATAGTCCGAATAATGTAAATACTGTAAATACTACCTCATCTCAGAAATTTGGACAAATGACCCCTTAAATGTTTGCATTTTTCTCTAAAATTTGGTTAATTTTCTAATATTTAATGGGTATGACGGACGGGGTACGTCACAGAATTTTATATAGATTCATTGTTTTGTTTATGAACTTTTGTTATGATCCAATATTATACGCTTTTCATGGGTTTACTTTTCCATTCGCTGAACAACTAAAACTCAACGCTTATTAACACTTGAAGTATTTCGTCAATAGCTAAATCAATAACTGCTAATTATTTTCTTACTGTCTTCATTTCTTCTTTGCCACCATTAAAAGACTCATTTTCAGTAAAAAGAACTACATAAAATAGTAATATTTTAGTATATTTTTTTTTAATTTTATTCTGAAATCGTCTTTTTTGTTAAAGAATATGGATTGGTTTTTGATTTGACTCGAACGTGGTAATTAGTGTGACATATTAAATAGACACGATTTACGAGCCATGAAAGAAATCTAGAATTGTCAGATCAAAAAATAAATTAAAATTTTGACTTGAAATGTACCAAACGCCAAATTGAGAGAATTGACTTTGAAATGATCGCCTTTTAACTGTTCGTGTCGTTTCGTTGTGTAATCTTAAAGGTGATTCGAGTTTGAGATTTTTTTTTAAATCAATAAGTATCGATTATTTATTTTATCTTCTCTTTGCATGGTTGCTTTGTTTAACAGGTCACATTGACCGTTCATATAAAACTGAAATAAACACTTAAACAGTTATCTTGCTTGGCATAGAAAAAACTCTAAATAACGTAAGAATGAAAATAATACTTGCATCTCATCTTAGATATATTTATCAAAATGACGCAAAAATATCTTGAAATAGTAGAGTAAAATTGTTTAATAAAATCGTTATTGGCTTAAACCACGGCCTCCTTCAGTTTATGTTTGATGTTACAAGGGCTTCTGTTTGTCTATGGATCAACTGCGTCCCAAATATAATAATCAAAGAGGTAGCAGTCTGTGGAGTTAAGTGGCCTGATGTAAGGGATGATATGTCCACGGAAATTGTCTGACAGACGTGACTGCGTTCTCCTGATTGAGTGTCATTTTCAGGGTTCTTTTGCCAGACATATTGTCACCCAACATCCACTCTCTTTACCCAGAGCAGCACTTCATTCTCGAGGTACTTGATGTAGGCCTCCATGTTATAATTGAGGTTCTCAAATTCAGTTGTTCTTTTCTCATCAAAACGATCAGAGTGAGTTTTCCGAGCTGCTGTACCTCCGTAATCACCATTAAGCTCATCCGACTCTTTTCGAATTCTCTGCAGTGTCCTTCAGATTGACACCCAAGCGTTCTGAAATGAAGCTTCGGGTGCGGATGCAAAGCAGTCCGTTTGCAAATTTATCATAGGGAGAAATCCGTCATGGTGCTCTCTTTCTCACAGACGCTGCCTAACTGAACCTAGTATATTGTGTAATTAACAAAATCAAAAACAGATTATGCGCATGCGTAAAATTAAAAATATTAAAAGCGACTATTTACCCATGGCACTCTGTATAAATCTTAGAGTCATAAGACCAAGTCATTCTCAGGATATTTGCTTTATTGAATCTCATCAAATACAAAAACTCGAGAGATAATCAAGTACATTCGGAATTCAGGGTTACCCTATGTAAATTCGGATTTCACTAATGCCGAATGTGCTTCAGATTTCAATATTTTTGTCCTCTGCTAAGACACTTCCTACATATTTAAAAGTGTCTACTTTCTAAATGTTGGCCTTTCCAATTCATAATTTACATGTGGGGCGCTTCTTGTTTGCTACCCTGACTATTATAATAGGCACTTTTTACTTTTTACACCCTAACAACAAAACTTAAACCCATATCATGCTGAAAAATTGATTCTTGTACGAGCACCGAACTTTATCAACGTTCAGCCTGTTCAATAATTAGATGGGAAATATCGGGTGCTGTATCATTGGGTGTGCGTCTGGTGTAAATGATAACAGGTATGCATTGTTATCAGAGTGCTGAGTTCCAATTCCACTCGTTTTCATTATATTCACTTATGCTCTCATAACTTTGGGAAAAGTATGAAGTCATCTTTTCTCAACATAAATTAAAAACATAACTTCGCTGGTGATCTTGAGAAGGACCTTCACTCATTGGTGGACTAGGGTAAGAAGTGAAAATTTCAATGCTTCTAAAACGAAACTCCTATCTGTCAACCATCACAGGCAATCACTTCTGCAACCCATAAGCATTGACCAGTCTCCATGAAAGCAATACACCACGCCTCCTAGACCTTACTCTATCTTCCGAACTCAAGTGGAATCATTACATTGAATCAATAGCTAAATCCACTGCTAGGAATTTTTTCCGCCTGAATCCATCTTGCACATATACAAACCAACCATCCGATCATGCATGGAATATGTTGTCATATCTGGTCAGGCGCCCCTACTGTTCGTCTCAGTTTTCTTGACAGGCTCCAAAGGAAAATCTGTAATGTACAATTATTTTCCTGGCTTCTGTTCTGACAAACTTAGGTGACTGTTGTCTCTTCCACAAGAATTTACTCGGGCAACCACACTGGCAACATGGTTCTACCCTTTTATAGTTAGATCACCTACATGTAAGCGACAATTCTACTCCATCAGCTTCTTTTCTCGCGCTTCCCGCCTGTGAAGCTACCTTTCATATACTTGCTTTCCTGACGGCCACGGCCTTCAGGAATTTAAATGCAAAGTCAATTCCCATCTCTTATCCACTTAACTCCAGCCTTTTCTACATCACCCCTAGTTTTTTTCCTTTCTCTCTACCTTTGCAACTGTCTTCACGCCTGTGTTCACATCCTTCTCTTGCTTTTTACAACAGTATTTATCCATGTCTTCTCTATCCAACATTGGGTTGAATAGCAAAACATTATGTTCCGTAGCTTTGATTGGCAACCAGTCTAGTTCGACCGGAGGATAAAAGTTGTGCGTATGGTCAAAACCCTTGCCTGTAAAAAGTTACAGAATTATGGACGAACCCCTCGTCGATGACGAGGCGTCGTCGATGGCCAACGCCGTCTGGGAGCGAGGGGTTTAGGATTTTAGGATGATAATCAACGTTCTTAAAAGAGCATAACACAAATAATAATAATAATAATAATAATAATAATAATAATAATAATAATAATAATATTGTTTGATGGTAACTGGAATTCTCTTTTAGTTGACCAACGATTTACATATTTCAAGAATGTATCAGATCATTTTGGTCATCTTTCAAACATTTCACTTTGTCCGAACGTCAAAACCACAATAACGAGAAGAGACGATCAAGCTTTTCATATACAATCCTCTCTGCTTAAAAGAAGCACTCGTTTACCTCCTTTTGTCTGGCCATGGAAATGCAAAAATGTCTTGATCGGAAATACTTTTCTATAGATTCTTACCGGTCTCTTTATATGTGTGTTCTGTGGTCAACGCCAACCAGTCATGACGTGTTCTTAAGTCACGTATTTAGTTTATGTTTATTGCCTTCATGTAATTACGTTTCCTTTGAACATGACATCTAAAACTTTTTCCGTTAGGCAACTTTACTGAATATATCACAGTAAATTATTTGTTTTTAAAATCGATTACATGAATGTCTTACTGCATTATTTTGTACAGTTGACAGAGTACAACTGATTTTGTGAAACATTTCTACATAAATTGTATTCTCTCTTCGATAACAAAATGTAGTTCAAACAAAGTTGGATTTATTCGTGTTAAAAGGTTAAATTAGTGTTAAAAAAAGGGAAAACCTGGGCCTTCGAAAAAAGAACAACCAGCAAAAGATGTGTTTTTCTTTGACACCGCTAGTATGATAGCTACCTTCACTACTCGGCAGTGTTTATTCGTGCTGCTGATTTAGCAGTAGTAGGTCTCTGTCAGTCAGGGTTGACCATGGGTAGCATCATTGTTGTCTGCTTGGCTGGAGCATCGGTGTATGTAACTGTAGAATCCGATGCCGGAGAGAATTCTTTGTTGCAGAGGCTGCATTTATGTTTTGTTTCTGGTCTGTCGGAGCTGTCATTTTTCTTTATGCAAACCCGCCTCTCCATGGCGACTTGTGTCAGTTGCTCCTTCCTTCATTTGAGTTGTTGGGCCAAGGTTTCTCTCCATTTGGTCCAGTTGAATGCTACGCTCTCCCGATACCGCAGCTGATGATGATTAGAATTAAAGTAAAACCTTAATATATTTTTTGAATCACTTTAACCCAAGCAAAGCAGGATCGCCACTTGTTCTTGTCCGTAGAGGAAGTCAGTTAGTCAGTTAAGTTATACCTGATACACGCTTAGGCAATAATATCTCGAGAGAGACATGACCGACTGGGCAGAAGATTTTTTCCGCGGTGGGTTGCAATTATCCTATGCGGTAGACTGGTTGTCAGCGACGGCTATAAAACCAAATCTGTCCTGCTATTTAGCCCATACGTGAAGGGAAAAATTGACGGATTAATACCTAAGGGTATTTGCACGTAAATGAATACAACGAATTTAACTAGAATTCAAACTCGGCTCTTCGATTTTTCGTCCCGAACCAATATCTAGTGCGCGACAACGCACATTGACATGCGCGGGGTGGGGTTTACAGTGGGAGAAAAAAACAACGCCAAAACAACGACAAAGGGATGGATGGGAATCAACGAGATAGCAGACAGAACTGACATTGCATTTAAACATTTGGAGATTGTATATAGCATGAAAACAAGTAAACGGAAGAGCGTTCCACAAACGGAAAGTGAGATAAAAAAAACTGTTAGAGTAGAAGAGGTGGTTACATTCAACTATATCAACAGTAAAAGATTGGGACCTTGATGCCAATCTAGTAGCACGCGTAAGTTCATGAGTTCAGGGCACCAGGGAGAGAAGCGTGTCAGTGCAATTGGCATGAAATTATTTCTAGAAAAGACAGAGTGAAACCACGTCACGTCGGTGAGAAAGTGACTGAAGTCGGTCTGCCAAGTCAGGATGCATTACCTTACAGCTCATTCTTTGAATTTTATTAAGAAACTCGAGGGGAATAACAGGTACACTCGACCAGATATACCAAATGTATTCAATGCACGAATAAATTGTAACTTTATAAGTGTGAAATGGATTCTGATAAAAAATCTGAGAAAGTGAATTTATACATTATCTTTGTTCCCGAGAATTGACAAGAAATCATTATTTATTAGTGATGTGAACCGGTGATAGAACCACGAAATAACTCGAAACACGGTGGTAAGGTTAACATATATTAAGTCAAATAATAGATACAAGAGAAAAGAGTAAATATAAGCTTAGCTTACTAGTGACTGACAAACAGACAGACTGTGCTGAGCTGAACTGAAGCCATGAGAGTGATTAACTCTCAGTTAATATACTGGTAGTAAGAGTCCATAGTTAAGTGGGTAACGTCCCACAATAATTAGTGTGTTTGGCGTAGATAGACTGAACTATCGCCCGGTTCACACTCCACCCACGTCTATTGAACAGGTGTAGAGGCTCATCCCTTGTTCCCTGTTTAGGATGTGGTTTTCGGCTTTCTCTTTTCCAATCTTTTCACTCTTACGTAGCCCCCTGCACACTAGTGGAATTACCGCCTTGCCCGGGGTGATATGATTAAAAAAAACAAATTGCACTGTATATTTATTATATCATTTACTGGAATGGTTGGCAAAACATAGGCTTATTGCTAATTGATTTGAACTTTATAAAATGGTAAATTTCTTATAGTTGGTTTGCTTATTTAATAATTTGGTAAATGTTTATAAATTTAGGAATAAAAAAGTTGTTTTTATAATTATTATTGTGTTAGTTTTAATTGTATTAGTATTTTGTAAATCTAAAATTATTCTTGCAGATAAATAATCTGATAAATAGTATTTAATATTTTTATTCTTAATTATCTAGAATAAAAAATACATATAAATTCATTTTCATCATATGTTTATGTTTTTATAATTCTAATCATCATTTTTTAAAACAATAACCATTTTCTTCATTTTACGGGCAAAAGGTCCAAGAACTAATCACGGAAAAAAAACCTGGGTGGTAGAGATGCATATGAATGATTTTAGTTTGTTTTAAAATTTATTTATTCTCACAATTTTTTAATGATAATCTAACGCATTTCTAATCGAAGGCAGAATAATAAATTGATAAAATATATATATATATAATAAAGTAATGTTTAATCAATACAACACGAGTAAGGCAATAATGCTACTAAGTTGCAAGGGACCACTGTGAGTAAACGTGAATGAAAAAGACTTTAAGAGAAAATGGAAACCCAATTCTAAACAATAAACAAGAAATAAATCTCTATTTCTGTTCAAAGGACTGGAGAGAAGTGTGAACCGGATGATAAGTGAACCTATTTATCCGTGCTAGGGAAAAATAAATAGTAAATAAAGTTTCAGTATTCACAAGGATACAGCTAGTAATTATGGTTTTATACTATTGCAGTAAATATACATAACGGACAAGTGTTCTGTGTATGCATTTGCGTAATTATGCTCTCTCTCTCTCTCTCTCTCTCTCTCTCTCTCTCTCTCTCTCTCTCTCTCTCTCGTATATTTTTATTACTGATAAATTCAAAAAATAGCGTTCGATGATGTAATGGTTAACAAGCGTATCCAGTTCTACAGATGGATTTTTTACTAAATAAATATGATACAAAATGTACGCCTCACCATAGAAATGGTTAACAAGTGAATATAATATGGATTAATATTGTTTTTAATCATTTTACCCCAAGGAAGGCAGTACTGCTATTGGTGGGCAGTGGGTTACATAAGAGATAAGTGATGAAAAAGAGGAAAAAGTTATAGGAGGTGTTAGAGAATGGGTAAGAGAAGGATGATAACCTGAAGCGAAGAGAGCTGCATGAGTGTAGAGTGGACAGGGAGAAGAACATGATATAAGGGTTGTCAGGGAAAAGATGCGACTCAAGTAGATAAGAGATGACAAATGATTTTGCATTTAAATTCTTGGAGATTGTAGCTGTCAGGGAAGCAATTATACAGAAGGGAATTCAACAGGTGGGAAGTGCGATAAAAGAAGCTAGTGGAGTAGAAGTTGCGGTTACATATACTGTTAAAGGATGTGACCTAGTCGCTAGTCTAGTAGCTCGACTAAATTCATGCAGAAGGAGCATCCGACAGCTAAGCTCATTATAACAGAAGCCGTAAAATTATTTGTAAAAGAGACAGTGAAGCCACATTACGTCGGTGACAAAGTGACGGGAGTTGAGCTACCAGGTCAGGATCAATTACATTACAGATTCTCCGTTGGATTTTGTCAAGAACCCCGAGATGAATAGCAGGGGCACCCAACCAGATGTATCAGCAGCATTCAATGCATGGGTAGATGGTAGATTCTTATATATGCAAGATGAATTCAGACTTGAAAAACTTCCTGACCCTACAGAGCGGACCGACCTTATTAGCAGCAAATGTAACTATGGATTCAATGTATTCATTCCACTTGAGGTCGGGTGATAGAATTAAGATGAAGAGGCGCAGTGTTTTGCTTTCAGGGAGACTAGCCTGATCCATGCTGATTAGGGGTAGGAGCGATTCTCTATGTTGGTTAAAGAATAGCAGCTTCGTTTTGGAAACATTAAAATTTACGGACCATTTCTTACTCCACTCCACAACAGATTAGAGGTACTTTTGATGATCAGCAGCGAAGTTTGCTTTGTCAGTCTCGGCAGATTTCTTATCGAGGCGGGAGTGAATGTTAGTGACGTCAGCGTAGGTCCCTACTTGTATCTGATTACATTAAGCGTCGGACCTAGAATATAGTCTTGAGGGACAACCTGATTTTCACGGGACGAATGGAGGGGAAGAGAGACGAGAGAAAGCAACGCATGACATACTTGATGAACTTGAGCAGATGGGTGGTGAAGCAGGGATTGAGTGCGGTAACAGGAGAAGAGGTATTAAGAGCGACCATGGATAAGGAAATGTGGAAGGCCATGGTCGCCTAAGTCTTGAACGAACACGGTACACAGAGGAAAAAGAAGTGAATATTCTATTTTCTTTTATATAATTCAAGTTTCACAAAGTATAAGATTATCGACGATATATTAAATTACCTTCACTCTAAATAGCATACAACTGGCTTTTTTATCATCCACTAAGACACAAAGGTTACTGAATGTTAGAAAATATAAAATAACAAACACTATTAAGGAGAAAAATAACAATAATTAATCCGACAGAAGTTATATTAAATTTTTTCATATTTACTTCGATCTCTGAAGAAGCTTTGATAAAACTGAAACATGTTAGATTGAGATACGTTTCCTACTTTGATAATTTTCTTTATTTTATCACATAAATTAGTAGAAAATTGCAATAAAACCTATGAAAACTTTTTATCCAATGTGGGATATTCCTTTTGTATTGAATTCCAGAAAGCATCAATGGGCACCGTCAAATGTTTTATTTTGAGCCATTGATCATCAGAAATGATTAAATCGTTTTTAAGAAGTTAAATTTAAAAATAAGAATACTTTTTAAAAAGTTTATATTAAAACAACTTAAATTATATCAAATGAAGAGCAAGAAACCGGAAGAGAGAACTGCGATAGAAGAGACTGTTAGCATAAATCATACGATTATATCTAGCCATTTAAACTTTAAAATAATGAGACCTCGTAGCCAATCTAGTACTGCGCTTAAATTCATAAAGTCTGGCTACCATGTAGAAAATTTCATTAGAACAATTATCATGATAGCTTTAATAGAAAAGGGACAGCGAAGCTAAGTTACGGTGGTGGGGAAGAGATTGAATCCGAGATGCCAACAAGGACCAATAATATTGCATATTCTTTTTGGATTTTACCAAGAATCTTAAAACATGTACAGAAACACTAGATAGATTCTGACGAAAAAAACTGTCAAGCACAACACTTTGAAACAATTTTCCTAGCAGACCTAACAATTGATTCGATATTTCTTTGTCAGCGGAAAATATTAGTCCGAGCAGTCCGAAAATATGAGTCACTCCTCCGGAGGTTAACATAAGTCATGAAAGGCAAAAAGGTTTCTTTCAGACGATTTACTTTTGGAGTCATTAAAATTAAACACTTATTCTTTGTCCTAGTTATCTGGTAAATAGTACTCATTTATGATTAGAAATCTTTTTATCCTTAGGGAAAAATATATATCTACCACCTTTAAAAATAACCTTTTAAATCAACCTCAAACATTTTTTGTTATTAAATGATCCCCAATACAAAGGTCAGGAGCCAATCAAAGCTGAAACTGTTGTATGTATGTAAGATGATGAAGTCTTCTTCTTTTTCTGTATGCCTTGTCCCATCAGGACGTAGTTGATCATAGCTTTCCACGTCTTCCTATCCCTGGTGGTTCTCAGCACGCATTTCCCTGTTACACCGAGCAACCCTTGTTCCGCCATTTACCCGCACAGGCCATTCAAGTACGTTACAAGCTCCTTTCCCCTGTCTCTCCTTCCTTCTGTCTGGCCTGTTAATATCAGGTTCTTCAAGCCCTCCTTCCTTATTTCATGTCCCAGAAACTTAAGCTGTATCTTCCTGATGCTTAGTATTAATTACCTTTGCGTTTCCATCCTTTCCAAACCCTCATCATTGCTCACATGCTCGATCCATGATATTATCAGCACCCTTCTGTAGGACCGCATTTCAGTTGCATCAAGTTTTTCCTTCATCTTCGGTGATATTGTCCAGCACTCGCATATATATCGAATATATATTACATAGTAATCCAGTACTCTCTTTTAGTAAATACAGATTATGAGGATACAATGAATAGATAACGGTTGACTCTAGATTTGAACAAATTAAAATAGTAGTGTTTAGGAAAGCATTCTCTTTGGAGTTTGTTCCATAAAATAGGAAGAAGCTGTCTAGGTGTTACTTCCTCTTTACCAACAAAACAAAGATGGCTCGATTCTGTGTAATTATTATGGTCTAGCCCGGCTATAAAGGCCTGTGTTGGCAGAACTAAGTAATCTACTTCGTTCGGACATTTAAAAGAGAAGATAGGGAACATCTTAATCTAGGGGGCAATCTCTGCAATTATACTGGCAGACAGCAGGTCTGGACAAAAATGACCACGGAACATGATATTTAGTACCGAAGACATGCGATCAACGATTACACTCTCGTCCGAAAGAATCACTGGCGACAAGCGAAAGAGAAATGAATAAGATTACGTGAAACGTTGGGGAAAATAAAACAAAGCAACGGACAAATAGAATTGTTCGAAGCTCAACAGAGAAGTTTCGTTATTGCTCCCTGCATGCTAATAATCCAATTACGTTAACGTCTGGTCTTTGACATTAACATCCGTTGCGAGTCACGATTCTTCGGTGGTAATAGTTTTGTCTCTTCGCTAATGTAATATTTTAATTACGGTTCAGATGGCTCAATTAGTTGTAGTATTTGATCGTAAAGAATGAATCAAGATGGTTTAAAGAGAAACTGATGTTTGTCATTTGAACCGTAGAGTATCCCCACTAGATACAATCTATCTATCTATCTATCTATCTATCTATCTATCTATCTATCTATCTATCTATCTATCATAGAATAAAAAAAAGAGCACGGTAAGAAACGTGCCTTAATCTAACATGTTTCACTTTTATTAATGCTTTCTCAGAGATCAAGCCAAATTGAAAACATTTTTCAGAGATCAAATTAAAATGAAAAATATTTTGAAAAACTTTTACAAATAGTCAAAATACTAGACTGTTGTTTAGAGTTAATTCTTATTGGCAGATATGTGTCACATGTATTAAAGCAGTAGATGATTTTTTAAATGAGTGTACTCATGCCGCCAAAAATATATATATAATACAAATAAATGCACAAATGTCTTTATTATATTAGAAAGGATATATATATTCGTCATCCACATACAAGCCTGTTTTGCTGTATTACAGTTCATCAGTGTGGCTAGAAATTTTAGCGTGTTATATATTAGCGGTGTATACACACGCAAGTCACCGAAAGAACTCAATTTATTGCTGAAGAGTTATGTATAAACCGCAGAAGTGGTAACTGGTTTTATTTAAATTTTCCTCTCTAGAGAACTCAAGCATAATATATTCGTCATCCACATACAAGCCTGTTTCGTTATATTACAGCTCGTCAGTGTGTCTATACATCCACTCGGTTCTGACCGATTTTAGTGTAAGTCGGAGTCGCTAACCCCAAAGCCATAGTGAAGGGAAATTTTAGCGTGTTCTATATAAGCGGTGTACACACACGCCAGTCACCGAAAGAATATATATATATATATATATATATATATATATATATATATATATATATATATAATACGACGACATAATTATTTCAACAAAAAATAAAACACTGTTAAAAAGCAAACACGCGACAAGCGCTTTCATGGCAGGTAGTAAAAAGAATGAACTGAGTCGACGCTGCTTTGCTATCGTCTCTCTAATGAACTGAACCAAAGCTTCTTCGCTACTGCCTCATTTTCAATGAGTGTGAAAGAAGGGATATATATATATATATATATATATATATATATATATATATATACACACACAGATGCTCACATGTCCATATTTAAAATAGACATTTGTAACGGTAATTTACAAAAAATTTCTCCTTCATTTGAAAATAACTCCATTGATAGAAAAAAGAAAGAATAAAGAAAAAGTAGACGATAGATAAATGGAAAGAAGAGAAAAAAGAAAAGAAATAGAAATAAAAAGAAAACGAACAGTATACAGAGAAATAAATGTTAGCAACATGTGTCGACATAGCGTCTATAGCGACTCGTCTGCTTTCATAGAAAAACATGACGTGGAAAATTTAACATTGATATTTATTTTTAAATGAGATATATTTACGGTAAAAATATAAGTTGTAAATCATAATTTTAATACAAACTGAAAAAATAACTACTTTTAATATTATTTTAAAAATCCATATTATTTTTAAAACTTCAGTTAACATAACTAAAATTAATACAAATAAAACTTATAATTAAATATAGGAAAAAACGTAAAAATAAAAAAGAAAGAAAAAAGAGAGTAAAAGTAAATAAAAAGTAAATAAAAACAATGAGAGCGAGTAGTATAGATAGAAAAGAATTTAAAATAATTCAAAATAAACATCTCAGAACGAAACCGACGTCTATTACAATTATATGCATTCTTAAAAACACGACATGGGATTTAATATTAAATTAAATTATACCTACGAAAGGATATATTTATGGTAAAAAATAAATCATAAATCATACTTCCTAATATAAATTACAACATAACCACGAGTAGTAATATATTATAAAGTTATATAATAACTCTTAGTAAGAAAAAAGTAAATAAAATATTAAAGAACAATCTTAAAAAAACATCTTAAATAATAAAAATAATAATAGATAATAACAATAAAAATAATAGTATATATATGTATGTATGTATGTATAAAAAAATTTCTTTAAAACACTAATAATAATAATAATTATTATTATATTAAAAAAGAAAAAGGATCTTATAAATTTTAATAAAAATAAAATATTATTAATAGTAATAATAATAGAAAATAAAAAAATAAAAAATAATAATAATAAATAAATACATATATAAACAATTTTTGACACTAATGATAAAAATAATAAAAATAATGTTATGATTAGAAAAAATATAACCTATATAATAGTAATAAAATAATATTATGAAAATAATAATAAAAACAAAATATATACACATATATAAAAATATTAACACAAATAATAATAATAATAATAATAATAATAATAATAATATTACTAGTACTATTTGAAAACGAAAATAGATCCTCAACAATAGCCATAACATAATAATTATAAACGTAAAAACCTACATACACATACATATCCACATATGCATATATATACAATATATATATATATACATATACACATATACATATATATACATACACACATACACATGCATACACATACATACACAGAAATACATATCCACATACACACATATACGAGCATACATAAAAATCTCTAAGCAGAAATATATATATATCCTATACATATTTTCTCTTTAAATATGTATCTATTCATATACACACACATACATATATACACATGCACCTATACATATACATACGCCACACATGCGAACACATATATAAACATTTTACACGAATATATATATATATATATATATATATATATATATATATATATATATATATATATAAACACAAGGACATTTACACTTTCATATGCACATACATACAATATTACAATCTAAAATATTATAAAAAGCAATACAATAATATAATATAACTATAACTATAATAATTATAAAAAAATAAAAAACATAAAAAATATTTTGTGGTAAAATGTTTCCAACGGTACATTCCAGAGTTTTCTCAAAAGAAACATCTATTTAAGTTAAATTAATGTAAATTAATTTAATTTACACTAATTTAAATGACAATCTGGATTTAGCTAGACTATTTTATGTTTATTTTTATGTCCGTATTTAAATATTAATTCATTACGCTATTTGAGAAGTTCCTTTGGATTATTATATTTTATAATCATCAATATTTCCTCCAGGCATTAATTACACCTATCCCTGAAGTCATTGGGAGTGTTAGCGTATTTTTATAATTCTCCATATGATCCTTAATACCCTAGTATTTCTTAGACAGGACAGTTTGAATTTATTTAATCTGTACATTTTTTTCAGCTTCAAATATAACGGTCGACAAATTGCTAGCATTCATTAGAACGTGAAAATTATCCAAAATGGATTTTTTTATTTGTAATGTCATGGTCATGCACGTGTTAAAGCATGAAAAATCTGTTCCTTTAACAAACATTTCAGAATATTACTTCAGTATTCATAGCTGATTCTATTAATTGACGGCTTAAGTGTTTTATTGAATATTGCCTCATAGCTCAGATGTCGAATCAATTCGGTCGGGTTTCAACTTTGGTTAAAAGCAATCGGATGTCTAACCGTACTGATGAGCTGTAATAGGGCGAAACAGATCTATTTGCGGATGACTATATATATATTATATATATATATATATATATATGAAGTCACCAATTAATCTGGTGCGTCTTAGCTCGCTCGACCACGAATTATTCCTCAGTCTAATCGAAGTTAAATGAAGCCTTAACACAAGTTTCGATTTTTCGTACATAACCATCTCTGCCCTGAAATGTATCTACACTATTTACATTATTCAGACTATTGAGGTTTCTGATAACTCATCACTACCAAAGAGACTTCGCACAAAGAAATGATAATGATATACCCCAGTGATTGAAATAAAGGTTTCGGTTCGAAATTCCTAACAGCTGATGAAGGTCGGAGCGTAGAACGGCCGAAATGTCGTACAAATGGCAACAAGGATGACGACAATAGTTCGAAAAATAGTACGAATAATAAATACTACCTCATCTTAAAAAATAATAAATAAATACTACCTCATCTCAGAAATATAGACAAATACTGAAATGTATTGTAACGTAAATAAATATAAACAGACAATGTTACGGACAATTCCGGAGATTGACGAAATAGAATTAACAAACGACATATTTAATTTAATATATATATATATATATATATATATATATATATATATATATATATATATATATATTATACCGGCCTGAATATTTTCGAGAAATATTGATTCAAACTTACGACCCCAATCAGTTTCTGTAGAAATATATATAATTCCATTTCGTCAATCTCCGGAGTTTTCCCTAACATTGTCTGCTTTTATTTGTTTAAATTGCGATACATTTAAGAGCAGAGGTGGTTATTTACGAAAAACCGCATGCTGTGTATATAAAGATTGATATATATGTAAACAATTATATAAAATAAAACACTGTTAAAAAGCAAAGACGCTGGAAAGAAGAAACTGGCTGCTCAACTTCGATAATACAGTAAAATTCTTTCTGTTCACTTCTCCCCAAATAGCTTTGAAAAACTTATGAACCTGTCCCTTTTTTCTCCCGTTGTTATTTATGGATTAGGGTTGACTTGACTTTTAAGCCTTGATTAACAACCACTGAAAGAACAACTTTGAATTCAAAACTTTTTTGTGTGTGTGTGATGGGCGCCGTTAAATTAAAATCTTACTTGCTATAGAAACCACAGGAGCTTTAGTTTTGGTTTCATGTTCTACAGTTGGAGTGGACAGACTTGAGTGGGAAACTGAAACAACTAATTCAGGAATATTTTATATTAAAATTTATAGCTTATATCTATCAAATATAATTTTATCAGATCTGCTATTTTTTTAATTTCTTTAATTATTTTTTATACTTCTATTGGAAATTCGACCAGGTTATATTGATACAAAAATATGGACTTTTTTCAAGGTTTTGTTAAGGGATTCATTGTAAATTATTGATTTTTATGGTTATTTCTTTCATCTTATTTCTATTGCATATATGCTCCAAAAAAGAATACCAATCGTCATCCCAAGCGCAGGTGAATCGAGCACCGCTTTGGAATAACCACTTACATCTGGTGGGAAGCGCGAATCTACATCCGGTGGCTCTGAGTACACTTCCAGGATCAAATCGCTGATATAC
Source organism: Ascarosepion bandense (assembly GCA_037127315.1). NCBI lineage: Eukaryota > Metazoa > Mollusca > Cephalopoda > Sepiida > Sepiidae > Ascarosepion > Ascarosepion bandense. Next base: position 6,904,450 of record JBBBDQ010000181.1, on the reverse strand, counting down.
CTAATTTCTCTAATTTCTTGGTGGAACACTGAGTACAAGTCTATTTTCTGTATATCAATCCAGTACACACTGGTGTCACCATACATTCGTTTATCTCAAGACAATTGACATTAAATTCGAATCAAACCATCTCGTATTTTCTGGTGTAAATCATATACTAAGATATGTAAAGATAAAATATTCAAAAATGAAAAGAAATCAAACAAAAAGAACGATAATAAAGATTGAGAAAACTAATAACACATTGATGACTTTCTCTGTTGCATGTTACAGGTTGAATATCCTTTATCCGAAATTCCCGAATCTGAAAACCTAGTGCTAGTTTTTGTCAGCGACACCGTCGTTCATGGATTACCTACGAAGTGTTTCATGTTCACTAAAGATATTATTCAAAATGTCAAAAGTCCTGAATTTATATTTGTTTTTAAGTAGCGACCATGTTTTTAGGCGTACTGAAAGTACAAAACATTATTTTTAGTGAAATATTAATTTCACCACTTAAAACAGTATAAGCATTACATGCCTAGCCTCATTCCCTGTATCTGAACGTACGTCAAATTTATTAAATTTATAGAGAATTACTTTTAAGGTCTAAGTTATTTTATAAAACTACCTTCAGGGTATATGTATAAGCTGTGTTATAAAGGAGTATCGTGTTTACGTCTGAGTTCCATTCTCAAGTTGTTTCATTTTATAGATGCTATATACAAATTAAATATCCTGTAAACGAAAGCACTTAGGGTTGCACGAATTTTGGATAAATAATTCTCAACTTTTAATTCGTTCAAACATACGTTTTTTCCTTTCTTACTTTGCTATAATAACAACCATGAGATAATAAAACCCAATTGTTGAAATGATTTAAATTATCTCGACTGCCTTTATTTTAATCGTTTTCTCTCGCCGCAAAAGCGATAACTTATTTTTTATAATAGCGATTCAGAACGAAACTGATTCATTTTTCATCATTAATAAATTATATTATATTGTGTTTCCTTACTAAAATTCTTCATTATGTGATTCTTCCTTAAAAACGTAGGCGATCATGTCTTTCCCCAACATCCTGTCTCTTGTAGTTCTTAATAAACTTTGTTTTTCTATTACTTCCAACTCTGTTCCTCGATCCATTTACTCAAGCTCATTTAGTATGTCATTCCTTGTCTTCCTCTGTACTACTAGACCCCTATCTTTCCCATGAGTATCAGATTTTCTAATCCCTCCTTTCTCATGATATGCCCTAGAAACCTCCACAGTCTTTTCTTGATAAGTATTAGTTTCCTATTTTTAATTTTCTGAAAAACCTCGTTGTTATTCACATGTTCCGCCTACGATATTCTCAACATCCTTGTGTAGAAACACATTTCTGTTGCTTCAAGTCTCCTCATTGATATACAGGAAGAAAGGCATCAGATAGTATTTTAGTACTTTTTTCCTTGTTTCTAGCAAAATGTTTCTATTACTTAGTACTCGGAATGCTTCCTTGGCTATTCCAATACGCCTTCGGATCTCAATGTCGCTCTTTCTGTCCTCTGTTGCGAATTCGAACCGTTGACGCTTCTTGACGCTATCAAAACGTGACTTGCTGAGTGACCGACAATGTGGATAGGTTCAAAGTTTGATCATTTCCATTCTTTCTGAAGTACAAAGTTTCCAAACGAACGACCGTTCATTGGAAATGAAAGGATGAACAATGAACATCGTTTAAGTGTCAAACATGAATAAAAGAAAAATCTAGCTACTTCAAGACGTATCAAGAAAAACTGGGAGAGGTGTCCATTTTGACGGGCAAGCTTCTAGATCCTTTTACACAAATGTGGGTGTCCTTCAAGGATCTAGCCTACGACGCTATATCTGATCTTCACCAATGACCTTCTTAATGTATCATTTCCCAAGTGGGCATCGACGCAGATGACACCACCATTTACTCCCGTCTCAATAGGAGGTCTTCCAAGGCTGATAAAGTAAGCCTAGCTGCTGTTTTTGAAACAGACCTCCAATCAGTTGTTAAATATATCAGGAAATGGCTCGTAAATCATGATGCTTTCAAAACAAAACTGCACTTTTTTAGCCATCATAGAGAAACTTTCATACCAGCCATCAGCATGTTTGGTACAAAAAAAGTAGTGAGCGATACACTGCGTCGACTTACCTCACTTTTTCAAACGACCTGACGTGAAACGACTATGTTGAATTCATAGCTGCAGCTAGAAAGTTTGGGCCACTGTGTCGGGCCAGGACGTTTTCCTCGTCAAATTACATCTTGCACATTTATAAATCTACGATTCGTTCGTGCATTTAATACTGTGGCCATATCTGGTTAGGTGCTCATACTATTTATCACGTGTTTCTCGACAAAATCTAAAGAAGGATCGGCAATGTCATCTGTTCTGCCTTGGCATTTCGACTCCAGTCCCTTTCTTACTGCCGTGACGTGGCTTCCCTCTGTTTTTCTGCAAATATGCTCTGATGAACTTTTTTTACTTAATGACCAGACCACGTGAATTCAAGCGTGCTACTAGATTGGCATTTAGATCCCACCCTTTTACCGTTGGAATAGTTAAATATAACCGCCCCTTCTACGCCATCAGTTTCTTTTCTCATACTTTCCGCCTATGGAACTCTTTTCTGTTTACTTGTTTCCCTGATAGCTATAATCTCCAAAAATTTCAATACAATGTCACTTACAATCTTCTTTCTTCCAGAATCCCGTTTATTTCTTATGCTTTCTTCAATAGCCCCTCTATCCAGTCTTGACTCTCTTTGTAACCCCCTGCGCACTAGTAGCGGTCCCGCCTTGACTGGGGTGAAATTACTTTTAAAAATACAACTTTAATAGTGTTTGAAGATAGGAAATCATAGTTTAAAACTAAGTTACACGCTTGTCTTTAAAAGGTGCATTTTCGGACAGCATATTTCCTTATTAAAAACCTCGAATTCTTATACCGGTAGGTATAAAGGTGCTCTGTTTAAAAATTAGAAATGTCTACTCAAATACATGTATTACAAAATATAAAACTTAAAGTAATCAGAAAACAGTGTCGGATTATAAATAAATCCACTACTTTTTAGAAATTGCTTTTTTATGTTTATGACACGAAAATAAAATTCGTGAATACGGACCTCGAGGGATTTTGACAAAACATTTGCAGTTCTTAAATAAGATATTTCGATTTGTTTGACTCTGAATTTTTTCGTCTTTGAAAAATTAGAGAAGGTATTTTCCCCTATAAAGAAGATACAGAAAAGTACATTTCCTTAAAGAAAGAAATGTCTATATACCTATTCCGATCTATTCTAGGGCTGTTCATAACTGATTTATGTTTATTGGACATGACCGTAAGAATGTTGACTGCTCAATGGAGTTTACATCTCGCAAGCAGCGAGATCAACAGTCTACCTGTCTATACTGGTTTCGTGTCAGCCACGCATAATGCTATATTCGGTGTGGAGGTATCTTAACAAAAAAAAAATCACCACCAGAAAAGACACTAAATGTACAAGTAGTTAGCATAAAGATATGTGTATATCACTCCAGTCAGGATGAATCAAAATTTTATTGTTTCATGTTTTGTCTGTTTAACGGCATATAAATCCTTACAGGCCATTTAATACCGAAATATAATTTTCTTTGTAGCATCAGTACTTTTTACCTCAAAAAAGTATTGTTGGTAATATCTTTTGTTCCAAAAATGTATTGCTGGTAAATAATTTTTTAAAGAAATGTATTTCTGGTAATACGTTTGCTTCCGACAATATATATTTTTTCATTAAAAGGTAATAATGTTTTGAAAAGATGTATCACTGGAAAATTTTTTTTACAAAAATGTACAACTGGTAAAAAATATTTTTCAAAGAAATGCATTTTTGGTAATCTTTTTACTATGAAAACGTATTGTTGGCACCTGCACTCTAAAATTGTATTTCTACATTTTCCACAATTTTGTGGGGAGCACTATTTGTCCATATCTAGATCCCAAAGATATGCTACTACAACGGGTCAGGACCTGGGAAAAACAGTAATTATGAGGTTGGTTCGCGCTCCTCAAAACCACCCTATCAGATGCCTTGTGGCCGGGCATAGTTTATCGTCATACCCGGGAATACCAAATTTTAGTCATGATCCCAGTGAAATTTTACAGAACACAGACACACTTGTCCTTCAAACTGGATACTTTCACATTCAAATGAAATGTCATGAATTTTGGAATTTCTGTTCCTTTTATGTTTACTTAAAATATCAGCGATGACTTTTTACCGACAGAAAGCGTGATCGTTCAATATGACTTTTTACCTATGAACTTAGACCATTTCGCTCAGTTTATTTGTAATTCTCCATCCATTTTTCTTATACAATACAGTGAGCCAAGATCTCTAATCTACATTTGAAATGTACAAGCTTTGTTTGTGGGCTGTTTGATAATTATTACAAGTACTTCAGAAGATTAATTCTAACAGGCATGCCCTTTCTAATGTCACACCAATATTTAAAAAGGTGCATTGAGTGCAGAAATAGAAATAACAAGAAATGCCCTTAAAATTACGCCAACGTATAAGGCGTTATCTAAATCAATATAAAAAGTGTCTTTCACTTTCTTCCTTGCTTTGAATATTGCTGCTATATCTGATCTGCTACTTGTTATATATTTAAAGATTCTTAATAAAATCTGCAACGTTATCTGTCATCATGGATTTAGCCACTATTCCACCGACGCAGCGTAGCTTCCTTGTGCCTTTTGTATAAATACTTTCATAGAATTTGTGCTGATGAACTTTTCTCTATATTACCTTTACTTTACGAAATCAAATGCAGTACTTCGTTGGTGTTGTGGTGCAATGAATATCGACTCGTAACGAGATATTCTAGAGCCGCGTTCGAATTTCAATGGAAATCATTGAATCCATTACGCGCAAATACCTTTGGAAAAGTTACGAATTCAACTTATCTATCGGTTGAATAGCAGGGTAGATTTGGTTGGCCACCAGTCTACCGCCGAAAGGAATGGCAACCTACTGCGGGGAAAATCGTCTCCCTTCTCAGTCATGTCTCGGAAATAATATTATCGACCAAGATTGGATCACGTACGACAATTAGCTGACTAGACTGGCGGCAAAGTCTCATCTTTTTTATAGTTTAAATAGCTAGATCAAACCGTCATTGCTATTATAACAGTTTCTCCTCGCTTATGTGACTCTCTTCCGGCTTCTTGCTTCCCATTTAACCTTGATTCTTAAAATTGAGAAGGTAATGCCAATTTTTTATCCTATTAATTCTTGGTTTTGTATTGTTTTCTCTCTCTCTCTCTCTCTCTCTCTCTCTCTCTCTCTCTCTCTCTCTCTCTCTCTCTCTCTCTCTAATAGTTTTTTTTTTGTTTTATATACTCTAGCACTGATTGAACCCTTGCATTTTACTTGCATTATTGCTTTACTTGGGTTGAAATGATAAAAATGTTTTTGTTAAAGTATAACTCCATCTTCTCTCTTTCATTCTACATGACAAGAGGTGTCAGTCAATTAAGTGTCATACGTGATACACGCTTGGTCGATCATGTCTTGAAAGAAGAAGATTTTCCAGCAGTGTGTTTCCATTACTTTCTACGGTAGACCGGTTGTCAACCAAGGTTATAGAACCCAATCTGTCCTGCTAGTTTTAGGCAGAAGTGACAGATTATTACTTTTCTCCAAGGATATTTGCTCGTAAGTAAATGCAATGAATTCAACTGGAATTCGAACTCGGTTCTCTAATTTCCTGTCCTGAGACGATATCCACTACACTACAAGGCACATCCATGACAAGAAGTATAGGAGAAGAATTAATCTGAAATTAAATACATGGAGAAGACAACGGAAAACCACTCCGGTATCGTTCTTAAGTATTCATGGCAATTCACAGAGATATTGTGGATAGCCATGATTGTGTATATTGTATAACGGAACATGGAACTAAATTATGGCTGCTAAATTTCAGTAAGCAGAAATTAATTGATCTGGAAACAGGTGGACGAATCTTTGTTCTATTCAAGCTTCTTTCTGATGCGGATATCACAACATAAAAGATGTGTTTGTATTAACAAGTCTCTTAGATAAGAATATGGTAGATAACACACACATCACTGACTAGGGATTATGGATCCCCAATTGTTGAAGCGGTATAAAAGTTATTTAATGTCCTTCATTTCTTTGCTCACCAACTTCCAGCACTCGAACTTCTTAATTTTCTAGATAACTATGAATTCAGCTTATATTTTCTATATAAATCATTTTCACCATATATTTTAAAATATCACCTGAAGAAGAAATGTATTGTTCTGAAACATGAAAATGTTTGTGAAATGATATAATGCTTTTATAAACCATGTTTATAAAAAATATCAATGCTAAGCTCCACTTTGTATGCATGCAGAGTGGGTTTTAATCTATTTGTTCTTTCACGTCCTTATATTATTATTATTATTATTATTATAGATAGATAGATAGATAGATAGATAGATAGATAGATAGATAGATAGATAGATAGATAGATAGATAGATAGGAAGAATCGGAAATAGATAGATAGATAGATAGATAGATAGATAGATAGATAGATAGATAGATAGATAGATAAGATAAGGAAGAGACTAAGATAGATAGATAGATAGATAGATAGATAGATAGATAGATAGATAGATAGATAGATAGATAGGATAGATAAGGATAGATAGATAGATAGAGGAGACTAAGATAGAGATAGATAGATAGATAGATAGATAGATAGATAGATAGATAGATAGATAAGGAAGAGACTAAGATAGATAGATAGATAAGGAAGAGACTAAGATAGATAGATAGATAGATAGATAGATAGATAGATAGATAGATAGATAGATAGATAGATAGATAAGGAAGAGACTAAGATAGATAGATAGATAGATAGATAGATAGATAGATAGATAGATAGATAGATTATATCTGTAAAATGACAATATGAATAAAGATAACTAAAAATTTATCCAACCAGTTTCATCCTCTGAGCTACTTTATGCGAGGATTTACTTTGATTAAGTCCCTCAAAGAACTAAACACGGGGTCTGTGATAACTTTCTTTTTCTCTTTATTAATATGTATATAAAGAGAAAAATATGCGTAGATAAAGCGAAGATGAACATTCTTCATCACGGCTCTACAGATTTAAATATTTTTTTATTATTGGTTATATTCTTTAAAATTGTATAGAAATGAATTACAAAGCATCTTAGCGAAAAAAACCTCGTACAAATAATAGTTTTGTTTATCTCCTTTACAATACAAAAAAATCAATTGCGTTAGTATAAAAAAATGAATACGTATACATGTGAAAATATATATGTCACAATTTTTAAGTTATTTTATGTATGCATGTAATTTTCCAGTAGCAACATGCTATTAGGTTGCCAAGATGGTCGTCGAAGCTTTTTACATACTACTTTTATAATCTGGGTTGACATAATTTAATACTATGTTTTTCCATCATCGTTAATCCTTTTTTGTAATTTAGTATACTTTATTAAATATGCGAAAATGTGAGTAATTAATTAAGTTTTGAGAAATTCACCTTGCATAACAACGAACGACCCTGACTAAAGTGCAACTGAAAAATTAACTTACTAACTTGACATTACAATATTTATGAGAAACATATTGGCCCAAAACATTTACTAAACTTAGACACAAATGTTTAATAAATATTTTCCAAATTTTTAAATATCATTTTTAATGTGGGAAAATTTTGTTGAGCATTTTTTGGAACGATCCTTGAGATTTTCGTTGCAGACGATAAATATTTTTTGTAAATTCAAAGAATACTGCGTGTTTTATATGGCGTCGCTGATTGGTTGATATATATGAATATAAAAATTCAATTTTTAAGCCGACTTTGAACAAAAGTGAGTGAAATATTCTGTAAGCCGGTGTTGATTCTGAATTTTGGTCTCAGTGATATCGCTAAAACCCATTGGATATTTCTACAATATTTTAACCAGGTTCCACAAATATATATATATATATATATATATATATATATATATATATACAGAGAGAGAGAGAGGGGGAGAAAGAAAGAAAGAAAGAAAGAAAGAAAGTTACAGTAAGAGAAAAGACTGTGTACCAGAGGCATGGAATTCAAGAAAATGGAAGTTGTCAATTGATGTTGCATTCAAATTTTTTGACATTGTAGCTATCATGGAAACAAGTAAACGGAAGAAAGTTCAAAAGGCAGGAAGTGCGAGGAACAAAACTATTGGAGTAGAAGTTGCGGTTTCATTTAACTATTTCAATGGTAAAAGAGTAGGACCTAGATGCCAATCACTGGAAAAAGGTTGGAGCAACAAAACGAGGACAACGATCCGAACATTGTAAATACTGTAAACACTTAAATACCACAACCCAGATAAAGTTACCAAATATAAAATAATGTCTTTTTCAAGAAGAACTAATACAAATCGGCAGCATGAATTGGCTAGTAATGTTACAGAGCAGCTCCAAAATATAATAAAAAAAAGAAATTGCATATTTCTCCTTAGCTTTGGATGAATCCATAGATTCTACTGATTTGGCACAAATATTGTATTTAATTCGTGCAATATATGAATAGTTTTAATTATTTGAAGAATTTCTTACTTTAGGCACCCTTAAAAAAAGACACATGGAATAGATAGTTTTAATAACTTCAAAAGAAATGTCATGAGGTTAAGTTGAATTTTACTAAATTGTTAAGTGTGTGTACTACTCCAGCTGCAATGGCTAAAATGAAGGATTCATTGTAAATCTTAGAAAAAGAAACCATAGCTCCAAATGTACTTAATTATTTTCATTGCATTCTGCACCTTACAAGAGCTATGAATTATATACTTTGCTCTTTTGGCTGGGGGTTCAGAATAAGCACAGACGTAAAGTCCCCTCGATTTGGGCCACCTGTTTGCGGTGGGTGGCGACCCGTGATGTCTGGGACAGGATCCTAGTGATTGAGTGTTTCGGCGGTCAGGGCTAATACTTCCACTTCCCAACACATTACTTTAGTCTTTATCCGGACTAGACGGGCAGCCGGAGAGGCCTAATCATATCAAACGGCTGGATGGGTCACGCACTAACGCCTATGAATATACCAAGTTTAATACTTTTGGGGAAATTAACACATAAATCAATAAGACCAGGGCCTGAAATATAGATGGCGCCACTAATAAAACAAATCTATATGATTTTTATTAAGTACTAACCTTCAAATGGTACGTGACAAACTTTGGGTCCAAGCGCATTATTAGTTTACAAATTACAGTTATTTAAGTGAAGCTACTGTTGTAAATTTTAAGAAAAATAGAAAAATCTGAATTTCGTGAGTTGATAATGCATTGCTTTATGATGGGAAAACACTGTTCAAGCCAAGCAATGGCTTTATAAGTGTTATTCGGAGTATGCTCCGTCAAAAAAAAACGATTAAGAGGTGGTATGCTAATATTAAACGCGTTCGTATAGACACAAATATTGCTGAATGCTCAAGTTGTTACAAATCGGCAGTTGCCCCGAGAAAAAAATTTGGCTAATCGTAAATTAAAGTTGCATGAGATAGCTGAGCGGTTGGACATAACAGAAGACAGTGTATTTAGCATTTTGCATGAATATTTCTCAATGAGAAAGCTGTGTTCAAAGTAGGTTCCGCGTTTGCTCACAGTCAATCAAAAACAACAACGCGTCGACGATTCAGAGTGTTGTTTGCAATTGTTCCAATGCAACAAGAAAGATTTTTGGCATAAATATGTAACAATGGATTAAACATGGATCCACCACTTCACTTTGGAGTCAAATTGGCAATGAGCTGAGGGGACAGCAGCAGATGAAAGCCGTCTAAAGACTAAAGCGGCTAAAGACGCAAACATCAGAAGGCAAGTTTTTGACCTCCGTATTGTGGGATGCGCAAGGTATTTTCTTCATCGATTACCTTGGGAAAGAAGAAAAAAATCATCAATAGCAAATATTATATAGCATTACTGGTGCGTGTGAAGGAAGAAAATGAAGAAGGAAAAAGTGATCTTTTACCAAGACAACGTACCGTGGTACAGGTCGATCGCAACGATAGCAAAACTACATCAATTGCACTGCGAATTGCTTCCGCATCCACCCTATTACTGGCTGTTTGCAGATCTCAAAAGAATATTCCAGGGAAGGTACTTTGGCTCCAATGAAGAAGTGGTATCGAAATCTTAGACCTATTTGGTTTAATGATGAATGCATAAAAAGTCATCAGACTCAGAAGGAAGGACGTTATGGTTTTTAACAAAGATCCCACAACAGATAACTTACTGAAGTTTAAGTAACTTAAATAAATAAAAGTAAGTCTCAGAAAATGATCAAAGTTAACACACAGGAAAGCTGGAAAAATTACGTCAGCAAACTTAGTTTAGCAACAAAAACTAAATCTATTTAGGATATGATAAAAAATAGCTGATAAATATCATATCATACTAATGCAATAAAACACCTTCGCATAAATAACAATATAACAAGCAAAAAAGGATATCGCCGATGAATTAACAACAACCATCACAAAAATTAATCAGCCAAGAATGGCAAAAATGATTCGCAAAGTTCAAACAAAAAGCCAAAAAACAAAAACTGAATTTTTAAATCCAATAATGCTGAGAGCCATAATCTTCCATTTACAATAGAGGAATTGAATTAATCTCTTCGAAAGCCCACGATATAACTGTGGAAACAAATGATATCCATTATCAATTCCTAAAGCAGCTGCTAAACAAACAATTGAAGTTGCAGCTAAAACCGTTTAATAATATATGGATAAGGGACTACTTCGTAGATCTGTGGAGACAGTCCTTTATCATAAATATTTCGAAAACTGGGAAGGATGATTGAGAACCTGGAAATTGTCTATGTAAAATCATAGAAAGAATAATCAACAACAGACTGACTTAGTACTTGGAAAAGAACGGCCTAATCAGCGATTACCAATGTGCATTCATTAAAAAAAAAGAAGTGCCATGGATTTGTTAATTAAATTCTATACTATGCATTATTACCTAAGATAAAAAATATATGAAACTGCAGAAAAATCACTTGGTTAATGTGAACTCTAGGTGGGACGATGAATTTCAATGTGACCTTCTCCACCTCTGTTCTAGATATATCTGAATGTGTTTAGCGCCATGAAGATGTTTAAGTACATAACTCGAATCTTCAGGCAAATATTTTCAGTTTTTATGGTTTTTCGATGTTGGAGCTAACATTGGTACTGCTTATTCCCTATATATATATAATTTATATATTTAATTTATAACTTATATTTCATGCGTTAAGCAATCATCAAATGGATAAGTTTGAAATATGCACCTGATGATTGCATAACGCATGAAACTCCGAGTCATGCCATAGACGTAGGGTAATATGCTTATTTATCAATATATATATGATACAGCTCTGTTCATACATTGAGCACTGATTTATTAACACCTAAATAATAATAATATACTTATGTACATCATACTCATATGTATAATCATTATATATATATATATATATATATATATATATATATATATACGTAATGCATATGGGTAGTGAGAACAATGAGCAGACTGTGACAGACAGATAGATAGATAGATAGATAGATAGATAGATAGATAGATAGATAGATATGTGCATATACTTAAAAGTTTTGAATATTAGTTCCAGCAGTTCATTACTTTGTAGTTAAGACTCGACATGCAATGTCCTCATAGTCAAACCACATATGTTTCCTCCATATTCTAATTGTAAGTAAGGTGCTTCAGTCAGACAGCCTTTCTCGGGTACTGCTACTTAAAATTTTGTGTGGGTGGTTCCCTGGACAGTACAATCTTATCCCATTCAGGTTAAGGATTAATCTTATTTGACGTCAGTGGCCACAATATCTTCATTTTTTTTTCACCTCGAACTGATGTAATGATTAGCAAGCTTGTCTCGGTGGAACCTAATAAAAATGAGTAGTGAGTTTGATCCTCACTGGGTATCAGATACCTTCGGCCTTAAAATCACCAATCTTCATTCCTTTTTAACTTACATTCATTTCACACCTCTTCTCATAACATTAAGACACTACGATGAGCCTTGTATTAGGTAAATTTTATTAATAAACAAAAGCTTGATTAATATTTTCGTTTACGTTGTGAGACAATTCTGCTGTCAGATAAACATCAGGTAAAAATTCCTGGTCTTTTATTGTTCCCTCTGCTTTATTTTCCTGTCTTATATTGCTAAACACCCAATGATTACTTGCGTCTTAGTCTTTTTATCGCCTTGCTTAAAAACTGCTTCACTCGTTCCAAATTGATTTAATATTTCCCGACCCAAAATATCCTGATAGCATTGCTGAAAAGCAGGAGGCGATAATCATATTTTCACTTTAGAGCCGACTTTATTGGTAACCAATACTTCGCAATTATCTTCTCAACATGTTTACGAACTCCGTCTACAAATGTTCATCTTGTGGCATAGTATATATTACACACTTTTGAGTTCATTGGGAGGTTTTATTTAAGCAAATATCCGTTACGTAAACAAATTAATTTCTAATGCGTTAATGTATTTTACTTATAATTTGACTTTTTTTTTCTAAACGTTATATTTAGTGTAGAAGAAATATAATTCAATATAAATAACGACAGCGATGTAGCTATTTTCAATGTGATTTCAATTTGATTTTCAGCAACGATTTAGGTAAAAATAAAAGACAAAGATGCCAGACTATGTAGTGAAAATAAAGTTAGTTCGGATCGAATACATTAGCGTTCTTCTTTATAGTAATGTATGGATACAGAATGCGATTATAGTGAAGATAACTCACATGTGTCACCTGACGGACTGTTTAGTGAGAAAAGCAGCAATCAATTTCAGTTTGTTTGTAGTAGCTACCACTTGAGGCTGGTTTTTTGTAGCCAGGTCCAAGGGTCCCAGGCTAAGGTCAAATCTACCTCGCCCAGCACATGGTGTATTTTTTGGCTTTGGTCATATATATTTGCCAGATATAAAAAGTAACTCGAGCTCGCAATTCTCAACTTGGGAAAACACAAGAATCACCGTTTGCCGTTAGTAGATTATGTTCTTACCTGGGACATAGATGAACCAGGTTCCTTCGAATTTGGATTATTAAACACAGTAATATCTCTATATTATATGTAATAAACTTTCTTTTTTGTTTGTCCTTATACTCTACTTTGCTATATACGTATATGTGATATATTAGTCACTGCGTGGGACACTTGTGTATATGCGGATATACTTTTGTGTATGTCTTAGTAATATAAAAGTCTCTCAATTTTCATTCTGTTTCCTGTCAGCCATTTTGTTCGTGAAGTGCAGTGTTATTATATCACGGATATAACAATGTTCATATCAGGGGAAATATAAATAGCAGAATAACTATTTCTTCCATAGCTCTCTCCCGTTACAATATAATAAATTAATTTCATTTGCCAAAATAAAGCATAAATTGCTACAGCAATGTGTAATGGCAACAAAAAATATAAACTGTATTCAAGTGGCATTATACACGATAGTAATAAGCGGATAAGATTTAATCATTTTCACTATGAAAAACTAATTATTTTTAGTAATAGATTAAAGTCACAAAACATCCATTTTTGGGTTAAAATTTTGTTCTGGTAAAATTTAGCTCTCAGTCTGTATAAGGTCCAGTGAAAATAAAGAAATTTATCAGGAATTAAAGAAAGGATTATATAGCTCCTGTGCTGACCCTACTGCAGAATATAGACGCATCAATAAAGACTTCCTCTTCTCATCCATAAGAAACTGTCTTCGAAGTTCTGATTCCACTGACTGATAAAGTACCACTGATTTTTAAATTGTACAAATAAACTTTCAATAAACTAGAGTTGTTCGAAAAGAAACTGGCTAGTCATTGTTAACGAAATTGTAGCCTAGTTTGAAAAAATAGCGCTTCAATCCCCTTCAATCGACATTTGATGCAATGTACAGTTATCTCTATTTCCAAAATATACAAAACCCTATTTTGATTCCACCGTCCTTTAAATCATAAAGGACACTGTCATTAAATTAGTGCTACAAAATCCCAAAGACCTTTACCAAATAACAAAGACGACATCACTTGAACAATTCGGAAAAGAACAAAAATGGGTAAGACGTGAAACTTTAAAAAAATAATGATAAAATCAAACTAATAACTTTCTATATTACCAAAAAGAAAATTCCCATAAATATTGATTTATTGGCTCTTTTTCCTACGGCTTATCATCCCTTTGCATGTTATTTAAAACCAGAAAATATTTTTAGATTGTAAGAATATTTTTAGGTAATAAAAGTTTTAGTAATACAAGTTTCGTTAATTAACCCATGGCTGGGGAGAGAAACGGTGGATTCGTACATTCCTTAAGGCTATTTGTGCGTAATTAAATATTTAAAAAAACAACGGGAATTTGAACTTCCCTAAAGTAACTGTGCAGTCTAGCTTTTGTTTAAATCAGTTTATTTTTATTTGTGAGATCAATATATCGTGGGAAGAAGGGATTAAATACATTTCAGCAAACAAAAGATATGTGATTAATTAAAATGAACTAATGCCATCTCTTATAAAATTAGTAATTATTACATTAAAACTATCCAATAATCGGTCTCAAAATGTATAATTGTAATATATTTCTAGACCCACCGAGATATGATTCGGTCAAAAGCAGGAAAGTGGGCAATGACAACCAAAATGTGTTTACATTAAAGGATGTGTATTTCGGTGACCGAGAGAAATATGATTTTGGGTCGGAAACAATGACAGACAAAAGTGTATTTGAGTCAGGACAGCATGGAAAATGTTATATATTTATTCAGTATTCAAAATATATGATTATTCTGTACACAAAATGAAACTTTTTTGTGTACAAAATATGGTATTCCGATTCTGTTTTAAAATGAAATATTCCAATTCTGTACTTCAAATGGAATATCCATGTTTTGTATTGCAAATGATTCATTCTTATTCTATATTCCAAGTGTAACATTCAAATTCCATATTCCAGATAGACAATTCCAGTTCTGTATTCAAATGGAACATACCTGTTTTGTAATGCAAATGGAACATTCCATTTCTGTATTCCAAATGGTACATTTCTGTTGTGTATTCAAAACAAAACATTCCGACTCTGTTTGCAAAGTGGAATAGTCTCATTCTGTATATAAAATATCTAAATTGAAATATTCCTATTCCTTGGGACAGTTTTTATATTCTGATAATGAAAGCAAAATAACTGTATTGCAATGTTATAAAATACCCGTGAAATAAAACACTATGTATTGATATGCAAAATATCTGAATATGAATATTATTATTACTATCCTCTATGCAAAATGAATTATTTCTATTCGTTATACAAAATTAAAAAATAAATTTCTTGCTCTAAACATATATAGCCTAAGAACTAACAACTGAAAATTAATTAAAAACGTTCATTAAAGCAAATCTGCATTGAATCAATTTATCAGTGAGAATCACTGCATTTCCTCCAAACTTTCTTCGACTTTGCTCCGAATTCGACCATTGTTCGCTAATTCGCTGCGTCGTTATTTGATCAAGATGATCTGTAATGTCTGCAAGTGGCGCCAGCAGAACTATTTCCATTCTAGAATAGTTTGCTAAAGTTTTAAGCATATGCCTGTGGGAAAAGAATAAAGTTTTCCGGCTTCTGTTGAATAATTTGGCAGAAAGAAAAGTGAGTCAATTGGATTATATTATGGCTATACTTTGATTCTTGTAAGTCAGCCGACATCCTGTGACAGGAACATGAACACTCTTGTTTCGTTTTGGAAATCAAATCTGGATGCCTTCTCGGAGCCGAAGGATATTCACAGCCATCAATAAGTGCAAAGTCTGTTACCGTACGCAGAGATTATTATATTCGTGACGAGAATACCAAGAGACACGGCCCTGATTTGTTTTTCTCAGAATTAGGTCTAAAAATGGCGACTGACAGGAAGTAACATTGAACAGTGAATTTGTTGAACTTGTTTACATAAATATGGCTTAATATCAAAATAGAACATAAATGCTAAATGCTTTATAGTTTTCAGCAAAGTCCAATAAAACAATCTTACTTGAATTGTTTTATACAAGAGATCGCAAGACTTGAAATTAGTCTGATGTCGACGGTCAATGTCAAAATGTTTATGATGAATGATATATGTGATGTGTAAGGGGTGGTAAGAAGGAAATATTATGAAGATAGGGAGGATAGATAATAAACTGACTTAGCTTGAATAGGTTAAGATAGTAATATTATGGACGTAAAAGGAAGGTTAATAATTATAGATAATGAAAATATGTAGAATAGATAGTTGTTGTATAAATACATGAAGTGGGAGATTATAGTGATCGAAGAAGCATCATCCCGGGATACTGTACCACAAAACAGCGTCTCTTGAAAAATAGCTGTCGTAACATAACTTCCTTCTTACGAATGGAACATGAAGGAAATGTGGATGATTTGAAACTGTGTTCGCGGTATGACGAGTTCCAGTTGTTAAGGTCTAGACTGTTTGGGACTAAAAAATATATTCTAACAGAAGACCAATCTCTAAGGATTATTTAATGCCGAAATATAATTAATCAAAACACAACGTTATGGCTTTAATTAAATATATTTTTAACCTAATTGTATACTTTAAACTACAGATAAAATGTGTAGTTGGTCATTTTACTATAAAACGTATTACAGATATTTTTTCATATAAAAATGTATTGCTAGGGCCCTAACAAGTGCTACTACCGCAATCAGGGTGAATCTGGAAATAGCAGCAGTTAAGTGGTAGGTCGTTTGAACTTTTACCATATAAAAAGAGATCAAACAGAGAGACTTTTGGAGATTCGTCCGTGGAATAGGGTAGTAAGGTTAAAAACATTTCATCGCCTACAAGGCCGCTTAAAGAGTATCGAAATCTTTCAAGACTAGAAAGAGAACAATTAGGCTTCTCCAACCCAACTATTAAGCAACACTGCATTTCTGGTTTGATCTGACTCTTGTAAAGATAAAACATGACATAAAGAATCAGATACATACTGGCGTGACAGAATGAACCGAAATAACACCATCCCTGATGTGGCAGTACTATATTTCACAATTTAATTTGCGCGTAAGTGAATATAATGAATGAGACTAGAATTTGAACTCAACTCCCCGGTTTCCCATTCCAAGCCGTTAACACTACACACACATCTCCTCACCAATGGAGAAAAAACTTGAAACAATTGGATAGGGTTCTAATGACTTATAATAAAGAACGTGAAGACCGAGATAATTTTAAAGGGAATGAGAACTACAAAAATGTTCTTATCAAAGAAAGACAGCTGAAACATTTGAGAGAAATGATGACTAAAAAATGAGAATGTGCGTTGTGGGGCAGTGGATATGGGTTCGGAGCGATCGGAGACCCGAGTTCGAATTTCAGTTGAAATTTCCTTACTTTCACTTACCAGCAAAGACCTTTGAGAAAGGTATCAATTTATCGTTTCTCCCTCCAGCTATGGGTTAAATAGTAGAACAGTTTAGGTTCTAAAATCTTAGTTGACAATCAGTCTACTGCAAAAACTAAAGGCAACTTACTGCGGCAAAACTTAGTTCGTCAAGTTTCTTTTGAGACTTGATCGTCCAAGCATGTATCACGTATAGTACTTAACTGATTGACTGAGTAAACAAAGCTTAGAGAATATAAAATGCACAGAGCAAGAAAATTAGAGTTGAGCAGCAGGTAAACTACCTGACAAGTTTAAATATATGGATGTTAAAACAAGTACTATGACAAAAGAAAAAGAAAGCTGTGAAGAGTCATCAAGAAGAGACTGTCCAAAGACTTTAGTGTATCCAATAAGGGTAGAAAATAAGCTGACAGGCGAGTGCCATTTAATTTTAGACTGACCCAATTTGCAAGCGAAAACCCCAAAAGAATCCATGATAGGTTAGTCTCACTGTTACGACTAGCCAAAAGGTCTTCAGTTCGAGATGGAGGAACAAATTTGTGGCTGAGAGGAAAGTTAGCAAAACAATGTGATTATCGATCGTATCGATATTGATTACTGTTTCTTTTAAGTGAATTGGTTCTGAGGCAAACATTCTGGAAGTCAAGGCAGTGGAAATCCTTTGTAAAAATTTATTAATCTATTAGCCTCGTTCTGAGCAACAAAAGATTAATTCAGGAAAGGGAGGACGAAAACTATGAAGCAAAAGTTGCACACGCTACTATTACGATTAGGAAGAATAGGAAGAAAAAGAATTGCTAATATTTGTTTAAGACACTAGAAGAAGTCTGTTCCAAAGATTTAATGCAGTCAGGCTTTTTGTTGCTTTTTCATTTTATTGCTCTTGTCAAGATTCGTTTCTGCAGAATGGATACAGTCGCCATTATAATTCAACTGCAGGAATTTGCGAAAGTGCTGACTAATGGTTTCAATGATATATAACTAAAAGTCACAGTCGACATTAATATCAATATGTTAGTCAGGCTTCGATACTATTGTAAAAGAGGGTGCTGAAAAATTCTTTGTTCCATACACACCATAAAAAATATCGGTATTATTTTACAATTACACCCGTCTCATTCCAGACTATTATTTAAATAGTTGTACGTAAAAGAGAACAATGATAGAATTATTTATTCTTTAATTTTTATATCACCGTTATGGCTATTATTATATCGATGATATAAAACACTGTACTTCACGAACGGAATGGAATGGCTGCAAGAGAGTTTCAGAGAATCTGTTATACCATTAAGATATACACCAATATATATATATATATATATATATATATATATATATATATATATATATATATTATAATAGAAATAAATAAATTCTGTCAAAATATACATTTTTAAACTTACAACTTTTTAGTAGTTTTTCCTATACATGTTAAGACAGTATACGTGGCTCATCATTATGCTATATAAATATATATATAAACATACATATATATATATATATATATATATATATATATAATGTTTAAGAACATGTACATAATTTCTTCTATATATGTCCTCTTCTCTACAATCATATGGCTCTTTCAGTGTTTGGAACCCAAACACATCATCGCGAGAAATAAAGGTTTGGAATCATTCTCTGTTTATATTTGGTTCGTTGTTGTCGTGGGGGTTGGTTGGGATTATTGGTAATTAAGTTAATGTGTCTCTTGTTTTGACCGATATACCCGACAGATAGGATGTACCTTCCAACAGATAATACCATTAATCAACAATTTCGCACTTTCACACCGGATTCTTCGAGGGTCTGACGGTCAAAACAAGAGACACATTAACTTAATTACCAATAACCCCAACCAACCCCCACGACAACAACGAACCAAATATAAACAGAGAATGATTTCAAACCTTTATTTCTCGCGATGATGTGTTTGGGTTCCAAATATGATTGTAGAGAAGAGGACATATATGTAGAATAAATTATGTACATGTTCTAAAAAATAATTTATAATAAATATTCACAGCTCTATACATCATATATCGAGCACTGTTTTAAATTAATGTTTTGGACGGAAAATTTTTTTTCTCTCCTCATTCTATACTCACTCGGATATATATATATATATATATATATATATATATATATATATATATATATATATATATATGAGTGTCTCACGCAGAGGAAGATTTATCACATATACTACACGGCAAAGCAGAATGTAAGGAGAAACAAAAAGGAAGTGTCTTGCATATGATATGAAGATATTCATATGTCTGAAAAGTTCTTTAAGACTCCACATTCAAACGGATTGAATTCATCTAATATGCCATAGGCGAGGAGAAATTCCACGAATGGGAAATGGCGTGTCTGAGATTTTCCAAAATTGAGGACTGTGAGCCGGATTTTCTTTCTATATCTGGGGAAGATATCTTCAAAAAAAAGAAAAAAGTTAAAAACGGTACCATTGTAAGCTGTAGCATTTACTGGAGGAAACCCATTTAATCTCAGACTCGTCCCTTTGGCCAGTGCTAAAAAACGCTCATTTTAGCTGCAGTAAACAGACTGAATGCCTGGCCACTATCGTTACTGTATGAAGTGATTTTATTAAGCGGTTGTAAATTGATCTATGTGACTTATCTCCAAAAGAAGAGGTTAGTTTCAAAATAGATACATAAACTAAAATTTAACAAGAGCCCTCTAACCACTAACAAAAACAGTCCCCTGGAGAGTGAATCACACGTCTTTGTTTATTTCTTGTTTCGTTGAAAAGGATACGGGCGTATCCCAAATTTTTTATTTTAGAATATTTTTTGGACAGCGTATATTATAACAATTTCTATGATCAGAAGGTACTTTCTCCTACAAATGAGTACGTAAGTCCGACGAACCCTATTGCAGAATACATTTTCTTTAATAATTTATCTTGGGTGTGTAGGCTGGTAGATGTATTATACAGATTTTTAAAAATGGGGCAACTATTAAAATGCAGGTATCCACCAAAAAATTGTTTGAGGTAACCGGGGAACTTCTAATGAATTCCAGGATTTATTAAAGTCGAACATTAATACCTTAAGGAATTCTAAAGACCTATGGATAAAATCGGACAAATCAAATAACATTTACAAGTGTAATACTTCCAATTACCTAAATATCCTTAAAAATAGTATAACTAGTCATTACAAAATAGACAGAGGAAACCTAAGTTTATCGGAAATTAAATCTGATATGGCTAAATTTGCAAATGAATTAAACATTAGTGATAGAATTGGTAAAATTTCTACCAAAGAAGCTTATATTTCATTTAAGGACCACAAGCCAAACTTCCAAAATAAATTACAAACTAGACTAATTAATCCCACTCAAAGTGAATTAGGCATAATTTCTAGGGAAGTTCTGAAGAACCTAATAGAGAAGTTACAATCTAATTTACAACCGAATCTTTGGAAGAGTTCCTTAGATACCATAAAATGGTTTGATAATATCAATGACGAATCTAAATCCACTTTCCTTAAATTTGACATTGTGGATTTCTATTTTTCTATATCAAAAAAACTTCTTGTGGATTGTTTAGACTTTGCTAGAGGTTATGTTAATATTTCGGATAGTGACTATAGGATTATACTGGGAGCTAGAAAATCCATTCTCACCTTTGATAATTCTACTTGGACAAAAGGGCCTAAAGATAGTTTTAATGTCCCTATAGGAGCCTATGGTTCTGCCCAGGTAGCAGATTTAATAGGTATTTATATTTTAGATATTTTAAGTAGATTTTTAAACCCTAAACTAATAGGCCTATATCGGGATGATGGACTGATATGTATTCCCAATTCCAATGGGCCTTACACTAATAGAATACATAAGAAAATTATCAGAGCCCTAAATTTTCTAGGTTTTAAGGTTGAGGTTACTTCCAATCTCAAAATTGTAAACTATCTAGATATCCGCCTTAACTTAAATGATGGTTCCTACCAAACCTTTCTCAAAGAAAATAGTTCTCCCACCTATATAAATAGTTTATCCAACCACCCCAAAAATATTATAAGACAAATACCCAAGATAGTAAATAATAGGGTTAACCAATTATCATCCAATATAAAAATTTTCAACGCAAGTAAAGAAATTTACGATAAGGCCCTTCAGAAAAGCGGTTTTATTAACAAGTTAACGTATGATAAGCCTGCTATAAACCCAGAATCATCAAAAACTAAAAAACACCCGAAAATGTAGAAAAAGGAAGATAATTTGGTTTAACCCACCTTATTGTAAACTAACTAATATAAATATTGGTAAGTATTTTCTCAGATTAATCGATAAACATTTTAATAATAATAATAATAATAATAATAATAATAATAATAATAATACTAATTCCTTAAATAAAATTTTTAATAAATTCACCCTAAAAATCAGTTTCTCTTGCACCTCAAATATAGATGATATGATTAATTCCCATAATAGGCATATTTTAATGAACCTAAATAATACCGACGTTAAATCTGGAATTGTTGATGAATGTAATTGTAATTCTGTGGATACCTGCCCGGTGCAGGGCAAATGTAAATCCACCCAAGTAATTTATGAAGCCCGTATTTCTCCATCTAACAACAAAGACAATTACCAAACTTATATTGGCATGTCCACGGGCCCTTTCAAACAGAGACTTTACAACCACAAATACTCGTTTTCGAACCCTAACCAAAGATTCCAGGCGGCACTATCACGTAGATTCTGGGAAATGAAGGAGGAAGGGCAAGACCCTATAATCAGCTGGAAATTAATAGGCTCATCTTGTACCCCTAAAATTTTCGTGATAGGTGCCGTCTATGTTTATTGGAGAAGATTCTGATTTTGAAGTATCCTTATCAGGACTTACTTTTGAATCTTAGGAAGGAATTCATTAATAAGTGCCGTCATGAGGCGGATTTTAAAATTTAATTTTTAAATTTTTAAATTTTAATTATTAAATTTTAAGTTTTTTAAATTTTTAAATTTTTAATTTTTTAATTTTTAATTTTCAATTTTTCTTGTTAATTTTTATGTATATGTGTATGTTTGTGTGTGTATGTGCATATTTGTATATATGTGTGTATATATGTATATATGTATATGTGTATGTGTGTATATATGTATTTATGTGTAAAAAATTTTTTTACCTATTTAAATGCTCTTTTTTATAATATTCATTAATTTTTTATATTTTTTATATGTATGTGCGTGTGCATGTGTATAATGTACATATATATGTGTGTGTGTGTGCGTGTGTGTATGTATATGTATACATATGTGTGTGTACACATATATATTGTGTGTGTGAATTTTTGTATATATATCTGTGTGTAAACATATATATGTGTGTATGCGCATGTATGTGTATATACGTATATAAGTGTATATGGAATTGAATGTATGTGTGTGTATGTGTATATGTATGTATATATGTATTTATAATCGAAGAATTGTGTGTGTATGTGTATGTATGTATAATTGTAAATGAATTTTTTTTTTTACCTAGCGGTGTCTTTATTTAGTTTAAATCTTATGACCTAATTTTTTTCTTTTTTAAATTTATTTTAAATCCTATATCTTTTTATTCCCTTTAAAAATAATTATGCCTTTTTAAGTAAAGGCCTTTTTCTAATACTTCAACGTTTTTGGGAAGTTAGGTTTTTGAATATGTCCAACGTCTGTAATAAATAAAAAATTTTTTCTTTCTTTTCTTTTCTTTTCTTTTTCCCTCCCTTCCTTCCTTTATCTCTCTTATCTCCCACCTTTTTTCCGTTTTGCTTAACCTTACATCAATTCAACACGCCGTCCGTTAATTTTAAGTTACAATTCTCTTTCCTTTTTTTGCGAACCCAGACGATGTCAGTTTTTTCTTTTCTTGTTTATTTGTTTTTATTTTGTTTAATTTTTTCTTTTTCTTTTTCTTTTCCTTTTTTCTTTTTTCTTTTTTAATTTCTTTGCAAATCTATTTAAAAAGGTAAATTAGACTGATTTTTCTCCAGTTTCTGAAAGGATTTTTATGTTGCTGAGGTGATGTGTTATCCCCCGTGGGGATTTTCATATCGAAATGGTCATCCAACATCATTGAATTAATCCTTTTTTAATATATATATATATATATATATATATATATATATATATATATATATACATATATATATTGGTAAGTACCACCACTCATTTTCGATATCTGAATTTTAAATTGAATTTTTAAAAATAAAATTTTTCTGTAAACCTTTATTTTAGTTTTAATTGAAAGTTAAATGATTAAATAAGTAAGCAAAATACTCTGATGTATTTCAAACAGAAATTATGTTGGTTGAAATATAAAATGTTTCCATTTGTTTTATTTTTAATCTTTAAATATTTCGGCTATTCCTAAAAAAAAGTTAATTCTCGGTTTTAAAAATCTTGCACTCATAACATATACATCTGTGACACATTATTTTTGGAAAATCATTTATTTATGTAAAATTAATCTAATTGACACAAGTATTACTGATTTATAATAAAGCTATTTCTTAATCACAGAGTTAAACATTTTGACCTGCTCAACGTATATCAAATGTGTTGATAGGTTGTCATATTAGAGAAAGGTAAGTGTATGGCTCTCACAAGTGACAACATTGTATATTTTTTCGGGTAAGGGGAGGAAACTCTGGCCTTTTTATTTGCACATAAAAATTACCATACAAAATAAAACTTCAAATACGCAAAAACAAGGAAATTAAAACTATTTTAAAAATATGAAGGTCAAACAATTTGTATTAAACATTTCAATGTTTGATAGGCAATATAATCTTCAATTTTTAACTTAAAAATCTAAACACACCACATCTTTGAAGAATTATTCTATATCATTTTTTAAATTTTTTAAATTATTATAATAAAAACTAAAAACAATTCTTTTAAAATTTCATTATTGATAAAAAAAAATTCTTCTTCAAACTAAAATGTCCTTCATATATATTATTTATTAAAATGATTAAGACTTTAACAAATTAAATAATATCAGAGTTTTATTGCATTTTTTATTTTACTATTCGGAGTAGATTTTTGGAAACAGAGGCCAAAATAAAAAAATTTTTAAAAATAGAAATTTTTAAAAAATAGATGATTTATATTCCTTAATGAGTTCTGCGTTTAATGAATAAAACTATTTGCCGTAACAAAGTTAAATTTATTAAAATTGCATAGTGGAGGACGGGTAACAGATATAAAAAGATATATGTATATTTTTTCAAGATTTTTAAAAAGTAATAATTTCAAAAGAAATTTCATTAAAAACCGACAACTATTTGAGTTTTGCGAGAATTTCCAAATTAATCTGTTTGTCAATGGAAAAAAGTAAGTTACGTAATATTACGCTTTCCATTGTAAACTCTTGTAGCGATTTGGTTACCCTCTAACTCAAATCAAAAGAAGATTTTCTGCCAAAATTTTGAGCATATTAGAAGGGACTAAAATATTTTTTAAAATAATTTTGATCTTTCCTCTTCAGTCAGTTAAGTGCTACACGCTTGGGTGATTCCGAAAGAGAATGAGACTGACTGCGCAAAAGATTATCCCGTAGTAGATTACTTCCTGCGGGAGACTGGTTGCCAGCCAAGGCTATAGAATCCAATCTGTCCTGTTATTTAATCCATAACTGGAAGGAAGAGACGGATTAATACATTTTCCAAGGGTATTTGCGTGTAAGTGAATGCAGGGAATTCAACTGAATTTCGAACTCGGCTCTCCGATTTCTCATTCTGAGCCGATATCCACTGCACATCCTTTTTTCTTCTTAATAATGATATAAACATTTTGATGGAATAAGTTCGTTTTTATTAAGTCTGGGGCCTTTTTATCTAGACTATGCTGTTTTTTAGTGATTTAGTGGAGGTTCCTATATAATGGACTCTGAGGTTAACAGCCACTAGTCACAATCTCTTTCGTGCTTAAACGCATTTTTAAGCCATGTGTTTTGCTTTTTAGCTCTACTATACATAGTTGCTGGCCATTAGAACATATATATATATATATATAGAGAGAGAGAGAGATAGAGAGAGAGAGAGTGAGTGAGTGAGAGAGGGAGTTGTATTATCTTCAAGACAGGGTTCACATTTTAGGGTTGATTGTTGCAATTTGATATTGTTTTTGTGGATGAGAAAATAGCTATAAATACCATACCAGACCAATACAAATTACTAAATAAACGATCAGAACTTAAAATCGCTAGGTCGGTTATGCATACTTTTTCTCTGACACTCTTGCCTTCAATCTGTCCGGTGAGTATCAGACTCGCCAAGCCCTATTCCCTCATGATGTGTTCTCTAAATTTTAACTGTCTCTTTTTTACACTGAATATTTGTGTCTTTTTTTTTCCATTTTCTCTAGAACTTTATCGTTACTCACATGTTCGATCTATGGTATATCAGCACCAGTGGCGATTCTACGGGTGGGGGAGAGGAACAATCCCACCACCAAATGTTGGCTAGCCCCTCTGTTGCCCCCAACTTTTATAAGCTTTAAAATTTATGAAACTGATCTGTCTCTGATTTTGATAATATTTGATCTTCAGCACTTTTCCTTCCGCGTTTTCTTTTTCATTTAGCTTTTTAAGAACACATACAGAGGCCAGTTTAAAAGAAAAACAAACAAAATAAAACAACCAGATAGATAGAAACATACATCTTATTAGGGATGGAAAGAAAAGTAATAGTCATATTTTCATATATGAAGGAAGATGTTAATTAGAAATAAAGTTCCTAACTTGATATGTAAATACATAGGCAGTCTGTGATTTATGGCTGAGTAAAAGAATTTGTCAGTAATTTTCTCCAATTTACTGAAGACAATCAGCACCGAATTCCCAGGCGCCGAATTTAAAATAAATTATCTTAAACTTTGCATTTCTCCAATTATTTCTCGTTTTACTTCTAATATTGAAAAAAGGAACATTATCAACTTTTAGTGAATCGATCAGTCAGAAGTGAGCAGTAAAATGTCAATCACAAAAATAATCAGTCATCATCCATTTATATTGGCTAAAACTCGAATACCAGCGGTCAGGGTAATAGAAAATGTCCTTTTACTCATTCTTTTGAAAGCAAAGTCATAACGATTAAAATATTTGATAACAAAAAAGGAAAAACGAAGAAAAATAAATGGAATTACGTTTTGTTTTTTGTTCTTTTTTTTGTTTATTTTATACCATTGAAAAAAAGTATAGTATGAATAAAAAAAATACCCCAAACTTAATAAAAACGAAACTTTTCCATCAAAATGTTTATGTTATTATTAAGAGCAAAGATTAAAATATTTTTGATTATTTTTTTTTAATTTAATCCGTTGTAACACTTTCGAAATTGTGGTAAAAAGTCTTGTTTTGTTTTTCAGTAGCGGGTTATCAAATCGTTACGAGATTTTGCAATGTAATATTACGTAACTCTGTTTTTCTGGTGAAAAACATTAATCTGAAAACTCTTGAAAAATCAAATAATCGTCAGATTATAATGAAACTCTCCGGACTTATTCACAAATAAATGAAATCATTTCTTTTAACTATTTTTTTTAATAATCTTGGCAAAAATATGTAATTTTTACATCTGTTACCTCGCTCTACGTAAGTTCATGAACATTCAAGAAATTAAGTTTTGTAAACTGGTATTATTAGTTAAAGGCAGGAATCTAAATTATCTATTATTTTTTTCAGCCATTTGGCTCTATTTCTGAAAATTTGCTCTCAATAGTAAAATAAAACATTCAATGAAACTATGATATTATTTAATTAATAAATTATATAAATTACGGACATTATAGTCTGAAGAAAATTTCGATTAGTAATGAAATTCTTAATTGTTTTCATTGTTTTTAATTATAATAATTTATAAAGTCTCAAAAATATTTTTAAAATACTTCAAAGACTTGTAGACGTCAGGTTAAGTTTTTAAACAAATATCAAAAACTGAAAAATTAGATATAAATCATTGAGCAACCATATTTTTAAAATTATCTTTATTTTTTTTTATGTATTTGAAATTATTTTTTCTATGGTAATTTCAGTCTGTACATTAAAACGTCATGAGTTTCAAGGTTTCTTCTCTTTACAGGGAAAAATTTGGACAAATATGTTACTTGTGAAGACCATAGACACTTAGCTTATCGCGCTTCTGTCACATGTTAAATCATACGAGAAAGGTAAAAAAACATTTCGTGATTAAGAAATATTTTTAATCTAAATTTCATGTTGTAAATAAGATTAATTTAAAATTAAATTTGCTATCTTTTCATAATAGGGTCACAGATGTATATTTTATTTTTGCAAGATTTTTAAAACCGAGAATTAATTTTGTTTATAAATCTGTTGATCACCCAGAAATGGCCGAATTTCTTTTTTATCTTAAAATTTTAGATGCTAATAAATATAATTTCTGTTGGAAATACACCAAAGAACTTTGCTTAATGGAAATAGTAAATTTAATCATTTTGCTTTCAATTAAAACTAAAATAAAAGTTTCAAGAATTATTTTTTTAATTTTAAAAACTTCAATTTAAAAGTTAGTTATAGAAAATGAGTGGAGGTACCTACTCTTAGTAGTAATTTCGTCAAAGTGCATCCGAGCATTCGCAGTCAGCCTAGTTAATGAATTACCCGTCAGTGAATTATCTAGTAACCGATTATACTTCGAGTCCAACCATTTGATCAAACTAACATTTTTGTAGCGTAAATTGACTCTGTTTTTTAAGAAGTAAATTTCTATGAATACTGATGTAAAATAATTTACCTTAACTTTTGTTGTAATATAGAAAAATAAATAAAATCGAAGCAATATAGCATGTATGTTAATTTGGGCTTGTGTCAATCTAAATCCCCTATTTGATGTTTTGTTTCAGGATCATGGAAAAATTATATTATTTAAATTATTTCATTATTTCCAAATAGCTTCTTGATTGTATGGTCGGATTTTGCTGAAAACGTAAATTAATAATTAATTGTTTTAGCTGATCTTTGTACGGCTGTGGTGCTCACAGCATTTTAATTGATTTCGTTGCATTATTTTATTTTCGCATATTTTTTTTTTCTTGCATTTATTTTTTGGGCTTCAAAAAAGTTTTGTAGAGGAAAAAATCAGTGCAGACAAATAACACAGTTCTGCTTGTATTAATTCTTTGATTTTTTTAAATTAACTTCTCTTGTGTTCCAACAGCTTGAGAGTGGAAAGAGGGCAAGAATAGATTAGAACTCTACTGCTATGAATGAGAATTTATTCCGTTTAATGTAGTGAAGTAACATACTTATACTCAAACTCATTCCTAAGTTGTGTATACGATAGTGGTATAGTATGAAAATGAAGACACTGTTGTGTTTGCTCCCTCCATTTCATAAAATCTCGACCCCTAAGTGTCCCCTACTTTCAGAGTTTCACAATTGCCACTGATCAACACCCTTCTATAGAACCTTCTGTTTTTTCAAGTTTTTTCTACATCTGTAAAGAGACTGACCAGCATTCCTTGCCATATATGATAATTCATATTGCATAACATTTCCGTCAAGTCTTTAAAAGTAATGTTCGTAGTTATGTAGGAAATTCTGCCATTCACGGATATTTTTATGTTAAAAATCCGAACATCCGAATTCTAAACAATAATAGAAATATAGAAAACAGGGGTCTGAGAAAGATTAAACAGGAATAATAAATCAGACATGTATAAATAAATAAAAGAAGTGACAGGACAAAAAACCTGTATAAAATCCAAGGATGGAACAATCATATTGGAAAAAGAGAAAATACTCCAGCAATGGAAAGAATATATAAAAAATATTTTCCGCAACAAGAGAGAGCAATTAATAATACACAAAGATGAGGATGGACCGGAATATTAAAGTCCGAAGTGAAAGTTGCAATGGACAAACTGAATAGAAACAAAGCAGCAGTAATACAGCTGCTGATATCCCTAGAAGAATTCGGCATTGAGAAAATTACAGAAATAATAAATTAAATTATAATAGTGGTGTAATACCAGACGACCTATGCTAACTTCACCGGACAATCAGTTTAATGAGCCACATTACAAAACTGATGAATCCTGATGAAAAAACAGAATGAGACCAGAAATAGGACAAGAACAGTGCGGATTCATCAGAGACACTGAAACAAGAGCGACATATTTATGATTCAGAATTCTCTCTGAAAGAGCAATACAAATGAAGAAGGACTTGAACCTATGTTTTATCGACAAAATACACCATAAAGAATTGATGGAGATGCTCAGCAGCCTCAATATATTTGGGAAATACATAAGAGTAATCAAGAATCTCTACTGGTAGCAAATTGCCTGAGTACGGACAAGTAACGAATTCAGCAGATATACAAAGATAGAAAGGGGCGTAAGACGAGAATATGTCTTTTCACCGGATCTATTCAACTTGTACAGAGAGACTATTCTGAAGACCCAAGATGTTATGCTAGTATTTATCACCGGAGGTCACAATTTGAACAATATAAGGTACGCAGATGATACAGTGCTGATAGCAGGCACGGAAACAAAATTACAAGACCTCCTACAGAAGGTAGCTGAAGAGAGTGACAAGAAAGGACTACAAATAAACTACAAGAAAACTAAAAGGATGATCATCAGCAAAAACAACAGCCCAAAATGCCAAATACAGGTGGGGATACTACAATCAATCAGGTACAAAAATTTAAATACCTGGGAAATGTTCTAACAGATGAAGGAAAGTGCGACACAGAGATCCGAAGGCGGATTGGCATGGTAAAGTACGCGTTCCAGAAGCTGTGTAGAGTTTTAAGAGACAGAAAAATTTCGCTAAAAACAAAGAAGAGAGTACTGGAATGCTATGTGATGTCAAGTCTTCAATATAGCTGTGAATGCTGGAAAATATTATCAAAAATGAATGAAAAACTAGAATCAGCTGAAATGTGGTTCTGCAGAAGGATTCTGCGGATATCATGGATCGTGCACGTGAGCAAAGATGAGGTTTTGGAAAGGATGGAAACGAAAAGGAAATTAATACTGAGCATCAGGAAGAGACAGATAAAGTTCCTGGGACATGCAATGAGGAAGGAGGGGATGGAGAACCTGATACTAACAGGCCAGATAGATGGAAAAAGAAAGAGAGGAAAGCAGCGGAAAACTCTTGTGTTTGAACTAATTGAGAGAGGAAACTTTGCAATATAGAAAACTGACTTCAGACGACACGTCAGATCAGGGTCAATATTATTGCTAATTATTCTTTGGATTTTATCAAGAATCTCTAGATAATTAGCAGGAACGCCACACCGTATATGACATCAATATTCTAAATATGAACAAATTTTAGAATTATAGACAGACTCTGAAGAGGAAAATTGTTTCGCACAGCACAGTGAACCAATTTTCTTATTAGCTGACCTAGCTTTGTTACTATTTTCCTTAACACTTGCTCAGTATTAACATGTTCTGCCTGTGGTACTCTCAGCATCCTTCTGTAGAGACCAACCACTCTTGCTTTATCTCTTCTATATCCGTGAAGGAATGGTTCATCATTCCTTGTCATATAGATTAATTGATATTACATAGCAGTTCCACTCTCTCCTCTTTCAGTTTCTGTTGCCTCAAGTTTTCTCTTCATATGTAAGGAAATTTTCCAGCATTCATTCAGTCAGTCAGTTAAGTACTATTAAGTGGGTGATCATGTCTCTTTCGATCTATGGCAGACTAGGCAGAATATTTTCCCGTATTAGGTGGACATTTCTTTGTGGTTGTCTATAGAACATAATCTCCCTTGCTACTTAACCCATAGTGAGAGGATATTTGCGTGTAAGTGAATGCAACAGATTCAACTGGAATTCAAAATGGGCTTGCATAAATTTTGTTTAGTTTTTGGAAGGTATCTTTTGTTATTATAAAGCGCCTTTGGATTTCGGTGTCACATTTTTCTCATCTTTCATCTAACAAGACTATTCAGATATTTTAACTTTTGTAATTGTTTGATTTCACATGGTAGGCTTTTACTCATGCTGACACTAATAAATTCAGTCTTCTGCTAATTGATAATTAGTCCTTTGTTCTAGCTTTTCTTTGCTGCCATGTCTATGACATTCTGTATTTTTCTGCGTCTACAAATAAGTCGGTTTTGGTGCAGTGGATATCGGCTTGGAAGAAGAAATCAGAGATCATTCACTTACGTGCAAATATCCTTTTCTCTCTCCAGCTATGGGTTAAATAACAGGACAGAGTGGATTCTATAGCCTTGGTTGGCAACCAGTCTACCGCAGAAAGTAATTGCAACCGACAGCAGGAAAATCGTTTGTCTAGTCAGTCATGTCTCTTTCGAGACATGATCGCCCAAGCGTGTATCACGTATGGCACTTAACTGACCGACATGACCAGATTATAGATGACTGGATTCTATCACAACTAAGTGTAAGAGATATACGATAAAAGAAATACGAGACACTGATTGATAATTACCGACACTGCCTCATCTCATATATTCAGACAGCTTAAAACATGCACCCTTTTAGATCTTCTTTTTATGCCCAGTGTTCTTTCAGGGTGTGGGTGATTATTGACTATCCAAAACTTCCTGTCCTGTATAGCTCTATGCAACGTGTGATTTTTCCACCCCTCTTAGTCCCTGTTCTGGAAACCAAACTTACAAACTCGCTACTACTGATTTCAGTATTTTTTGTGGTTGTTAGATCTTTCAGTTATTCAATATCTGTCTACATAACTGAGATGAAGTATTTTATTTACACTATTTAAATTGGTTGGACAGCTGTTCTCGTCTTTGGCGACAACAGCCCGAACAATATGAAGAGTGCAAATGATTACAATCCCTTATTTTAGAAACATAGACAAATATTGAAGATGAATATAGCAACAAAAATGAGATCAACAGTTCGAACAATCTAAACAGTGAAATATAATTATAATACCTCATCTCATAAATATAAACAGATATTGGAGGTGAATATGGCAACAAAGATAATGACAACAGTCCGAAAAAATGTAAATAGTGCAAATAATTATGAACTTGATTTCTCCGTATGTCTCCGAGAAATTTTAACGACCTCTTTGTGATAGTAAGTACAAGTGTTCTTTTGGTCAGCATTTTTCTTAAAATATACCCGTCGTCCACGTGTCATTTCTATGTTGCAACCAATACAACTAGCACTGTAAATGTTGAAGAGGTCCTTACTTCTTCGAAACTCTTAAATTGTTTTACAGAATCACATAAAAGCTGTGCCTGTTATGTGAAGACAAGATCAATAACAGTGGACGCGAGAAAGATATTTTTCTAAAAAATTGTTTCAACAGAAGCATTTTATGAATTTCAACAGAAATTAGCAGTCACTGTTCGATTAATGAAATCAAAATATACCCAAATAAGGAAACGTCTAATATTCTGTAAAACCATATTTCTGTTACTTCCAGTCTCTTCTTCATCTATGAGAAAATTGACCAAAAGACATTGATAAGAGGACTAGTAGTTGAACAAGATTTACACTTTTTGAAGAAGATACACTCCTGATCAAAATTTTAAGACCACTTCAAAATCTTTAAAAAGAAATGTTTTTTACGGATAGATTTTAAACTCCTCCCACTTAAGGTTACCAATACTACAATCTAAAAGGTTATTGAAACAAAAAGCTATATTCCAAACATTTTAAAAAGAAATTTACATTTTTATGAATTGAGGCGATTTACACATGATCAAAATTATAAGACCAGAGACAAAAATTCTACGAAATTGTACAAAAAGTGTATGATAACATTCAACAACTAAATTTAATAATGAGTTCTACCTCCACTGCTTTTGATGACTTGAAAAATTCTGTCGGGCATGCTAGAAATAAGCATTTCCATTAAGGTGCGGGGGATGTTGCTCCAGCTTCTGAAGATGGCTTCACGAAGTTCATTTTTTGTTGAATATTGTTTGCTATTTCGATAAATATCTCTTGTCATCCATCCTCAAACATTTTCAATTGGGTTTAAGTCTGGTGAGCATGCAGGATGTCCCAAGAAATGGACCCCATTTTCTTGTAGAAAGGTCAAGGTCCGTCTTGCAGCGTGGATTGCAGCATTATTCTGTTGGAATAACCATCCATCCACACACAAACGATGGCCCTCCATCATCAATGATGCTTTTTGTAGCATGCTAACATAACCATCCGCTGTTTGACAACCCTGCATCACCTGGAGTTCCATCGTTCCTCTGTAAGAGAAGGCACCCTATACCATTAGGGACCCTCCACCACTATGACGTGTGGAGAAAATTTCAGGAGGCATGTTTTTGTTATGCCAATATCGTTGGAAACCATCAGGACCATCTAGATTGATTTTTTTCTCATCAGAAAACAGGACTTTCTTCCACTTCTCAACGTCCCATGTTTGGTGTTCACAACCAAACTTTAAGTAGTCCACCTTGTGACGTGGAAGCAGCTGGGAAATTTGTTTACGCTTTTTATTTACCATGCCTTTTTGTCGTAAGTGTCGTCTGATGGTTACGGGACTGCAATCAGCATCTGTGACTGCCTTAATTTGACAAGAAGAAACTACCGCCTCTTTCATAACAACCTGTCTTATTCTCTTACTCAATGCAAGAGAAATCTTTTGGGGCCTACCAGAGGATTTTGCTTTTCCATAATTCTCACTGTTCTTTAGAAAGTTGCAAATCACAGTTTTACTGCAATTTACCTTAGCTGCGATCGCCTGCTGTGACAAACCTTGCTTATGGAATTCTAGAATTCGAGAACGCACAACTTTAGTAAGTTTGCTTGCTTTAGGCATGGTAACACCTTTACGCAGTGATTGCTAATCTCTAACTGAACTAAAAATATTGGAATTACCATAGATCTAACAATTTATACCCCTGATCTTATAATTTTGATCATGCGTAAATCGCCTCATTTTATAAAAATGTAAATTTCTAAATAAAATGTTTGGAATGTAGCTTTTTGTTTCCATAACCTTTTAGATTGTAGTATTGGTAACCTTAAGTGGTAGGAGTTTAAAATCTATCTGTAAAAAAATATTTCTTTTTAAAGATTTTTATGTGGTCTTAAATTTTTGATCAGGAGTGTATCTTCTTCACTTGTATTGTTCAGCGTACATACACACCTAGGAAGATTAATATTAAAAAGCAGTTCAACAAGTTTTCGTTTTTCTATTATCTCAAGACTATTCTTCAAATGTAAGGAAAAAAGTTTTTTTTCTGTTTTCTTTTGTTCCTAGTCTTGTCTTAAGCTGTTAGAAAATTATGAAGTTTCCCTTGCCAACGAGGAGGATTGATATTAAATAGCATTTGAATAAGTTTCTCTTTTTTTCTGTCGCCTATTATCTCATCTTCATCTGTTAAAAAATTGTTCAGAAATCACTGCCATGTAGAGGAATTGATATTACGTAGCAGTTGAACAAGCAATTCCTTTTTTGTTTTATTCTTCATCTTATTGTTTTATTCTTCATCTTTAGGGAAGTAGTTCAAAGTTCACTTACATCACGGAGGATTAATATTTCATAGTAATGGAATAGGATTTCACTATTTATCTGTTCTCCCAAGTATTTGCTTCACTATTTGCCTGTATTCCCGAGATGAGTTAGTATTTACAGTATTTACATTATTCGGTCTATTGTCCTCATTTTTTTTTTTTTTTTTTTTTTTTTTTTGCCATTTGTACGAAGTTCCGTGGGTTGTACACTCCGGCTTTCTTTATGTGCTAGGAATTTTAAAACGAACCCTTTATTACTATCACTGGGGTTATGGTCTCCATCCTTTGCGTAGACCCTCTTCTGGTAGTCATGAGTTATCTCCCTATAGCCCTATAAGTTACTTGTTACTGGTAACTTGTCCCAAAGAGTTGTGCGTTGAATACCAGGCTACAGCAGTGGTGAACAAGTAACTTACAGAGTTAGAGGGAGATAATTCATGACTACCAGAAGAGGCTTTAAGCAAAGAAATATGAATGATATACCCAAGTGATTGTAATAAAGGGTTCAGTCTGAAATTCCTAGCACCTGAAGAAGGCAGGAGTGTACAACGGTCAAAACGTTGTACAGGTGTAAACAAAGATGAGGACAATAATCCGAATAATGAAAATACTATTTGCTTCACCTGCATGGAAATTATTCAGTGATCTCTGACATCTAAGAGGATATATATTGCATAGGATTTGAACAAGCTTTTCCTATTCACGTGTTGTATCTTGATTATTCTGAACCTGTAAGGTAATGTTTCAGCGTTCATTTACATATTGGAGGATTTGATATTACTTAGCAGTTAAAGAAGCTATTTCTTTTCTTCAGTTGTATTCTTTACCTGTAAGAAATTTGTCCAGCGTTCATTGCCATCTAAAATTACTGATATTACATAGCAGTTCAACAGGTTTTCCTTTTTCCTATTATTTCCAATCTATTTTTCAAATGTAAGTAAAAGACTCTAGTATTCCTTTCCATCTAGGATGACTAATATTACATAGCAGTTCAACAGGTGTTTCTATTTTTTGTGGTCCCTAGTCTCTTTTTCACATATAAGCGTTTTTTCAGCTTTTATTTTTTTTTTTTTTTTTATAAGCGTTTCGCCTCGAGCAAGGCATGTCACTGCCACTACTGCGCAGGGGGCTACATAGAGTGGAGAAAGGGTGGTTAAATATAGAAAATGTCAGAGGGTTGGTGATAGGCGGGTAGAGATACCGAGAATGGTTAAATATAGGAAATGTCAGAGGGTGGGTGATAGGCGAGTAAGGATACCAAGAATGAGGGTTGGGGAGATGAGAGTAATTGGGAGTTAGTGTTATAGGAGGTGTCTATTGACCCTACATTTAAACACCTGGAGATTGTAGCTGTCGTGAAAGCAGACTTGTGAAAGGGAGTTCCACAGGCGGGAAGCGCGAGAAAAAAGCTGTTGGAGTAGAATTTAAGGTTACATCTTATCTGTTTCACTGTAAAAGGGTGGGACCTAGTTGCTAATCTAGTATCTCGTGTAAATTCGTGCTTAGGCGGCACCAGTGATCTAAGTTCATCGGAGCAGAAGCCATGAAAGTACGTGTAGAAGAGGCACAGGGAAGCCACATCACGCCGGTGAGAGAGTGGTTGCAGCCGGTCTGCCAAGTCAGTATCAACCACGTTACAGATCCTCCTTTGTATTTTGTCAAGACGCCCAAGGAGAGCAGCAGGGGCACCCGACAAGATCTGGCAACAATATTCAATACACGGGCGGATGGTAGATTTGTATATGTTCAGGATAGATTCAGGTGGGAAAAACTTCCGGGCCCTGCACAGAGAACCGACTTTCATAGCAGCAGATTTGGCAATGGATTCGTTATAGTCATTCCATTTGAGGTCCGCCGAAAGTGTAAGGCCAAGGAGGCGTAGTGTCTTACTCTCTGGGAGGTAAGCCTGTCCCATGCTAATTGGAGGTAGATGCGATTGTCTATGGTGGTTAGTTGATAACAGCTTCGTTTTAGAAGCATTGAAATTTACTAGCCATTTCCTACCCCAGGCCACTACGGAATGGAGGTCCTTTTCAAGCTCGGCAGCGAGGTTCGCTTTGTCGCCCACACCTGGTTTTTAATCGAGGTGAGAGTAGATTGTTGTGTCATCGGCGTACATGCCTACTTGGGATCTAATGGCGTCGGGGAGATCATTAATGTAAATCAGAAAGAGCGTGGGACATAGAATAGAACCTTGAGGGACGCCCGCGTTCGTATGGTGGTTTTGGGAGGCATGCCTATTTAATACTATCTTCAATGTGCGGTTAGAGAGGAATGACTGGATGAGGTCAAACAGAAGTACAGTTATTCCGTAGCTTCGCAGTTTGCACAAGAGGCCAGCGTGCCAAACCCTGTCGAACACTTTGGAGATATCCAAGGCAACGGTTCGGGCTTCGTCATTCTTGTCAAGTGCCCGGTATATGTACTCGGTAATGGTCGTTTAGCATAACAGCAGTAGACCTGGTGAAGCGAAACCCGTACTGTTTGTCAGAGAGAGGTCTGTGGGCCGTAAGATGCTGAATAACCTCGGCGTTGCCAAAGATCGGAAGGAGACAAATAGGACGGTAATTGGCGGGGTCTGATGGTTCGCCAGAATTCTTAAATATAGGAACTACACAGGAGGACTTCCAACAGGCAGGCTAACAGGAAGCAGATACGCAGAGGTTATAGAGGAGAGTTCTGGGGCACATTTCTTCAGTACTATGATTGGGATTCTGTCACCGCCGCTCGCTTTGTGTGGGTCAAGTTGTGCAATTATCTTGGTGACCAGCGAGGGTGTAATGTGGACGTTATTTAGTTGAGCCTTAGTTCTGGGTGGGAATTCGGGTGTAGGTATTCCTAACGAGTCCAATGTCGAATTGGTGGAGAATCTCCGGGCAAAGCATTCAGCCTTGTCCGCTGGGGAGGTGAGAACTTCAAATTCATTGATTAGTGGGGGTATTGAAGTCTTGCTCTTGTTGAGCACGCTTTTGCAGAGTCTCCAGTAATCTTTGGAACCAAACTTAGAGGATGCTATGCGTTGCTTCATTCTGGCAGCAAACGCCCCCTTAGCTTCGTTCAGTACTTTTTTACACCTATTCCGTGCTGAGGCGAAAAGGCGCCTGATTTTGGTTCCACGAGCAGTTTCGATAGAGCGGAAGAAATGGTTCCGGCGGGCAATGGCGACCGAGCAAGCGGGTGAGAACCAAGGGGACGAATTTGATTTTAGCTGGAATTTCCTGGCAGGGAAAAAAGCATCGATGACAGCCTTAACCCAAGAGAGACCTCGGACGCACAATCTTCGATAGGAAGATCGAAGACGTTGTTCCAGGAGACGTCGCAGAGGAAGTCTCAGAACGAGTCCCAGTCTGCTCTCTGGTAGCAGTATGATATTCTGCTGGTCTGGTTTTCTTGGATAGAGTTAGCGCGGATTGAGATGTTGACGGAAACTACGGTGTGGTCAGAGTTTCCGAGGGGGCAGAGCTGCCTGGTAGTGCAGGGGTCTGGAATGGAAGTAAAGCAAAGGTCGAGTAAATAGTCCCTTCCGTTAGGGTTATTAGAGAAACGCGTGGGGAAGTCCACCACTTGCGTTAGAGCTTGGGTTATTGAAAAATACATAGTTAGGATCTGAGTTTTCAGGCCACTTGGTGTGGTGGGCGTTAAAATCGCCAAACACAAATATATGGGCAGATGAGTGAGAAGAAATGGCCCTGTCGATATTAGTAGAGATGCTATCAAGTACCGTACAATCAGAGGAGGAGGCGGAGCGGTAGAAGAAGAAAAAGATTAATATTACATAGCCGTTCAAAAAATTTCCTTTTTCTCTGTTATCATAAGACTCTTTTTTAACAGTAATGGTTTTGATCAGCGTTCGGTGACATCTAAGATGGTTGATATTACATGGCAGTTGAACAAGATAATCTGGTTTGTTTGTTTTTTCTATTGTATCATGTCTATAACTCAGCTGTAAATAAAATTGTTCTACGTTTACAGTCATTTTGTTGGATTCATATTACACAGCAGCTGGACAATCAATTGATTTTTTTGCATCTTGTCTATTCTTCGCCTAGAGAGAAATAGTTTCAACTTCACTTACATCTCGAAGGATTGATATTTCATAACAATTAAATCACTATTTTTCTGTTGTCTCAAGCCTTTGCACCTGTAAGGAAATTGTTCAGCGATCTCTGACATCTAGAAAGATTTATATTGCATAAACGTTAAACAAGCTTTTCATTTTTATCTGCTGTCTCTTGTCTCTTTTTCACTTGTAAAGATATTGTTCAGCTGCCATTGCCATCTAAGGTGACTCATATTATTCCTTTTAACAATTGTCTTTTGTCTCTTCTTCACCTGTAACGAAATTATCAAGTGTTCCTTACCAACTTGAAGGATTGATATTACATAATAATTCAACAAAATGTCCTTTATTCTGTTGCCTATAACCTATTAAACTATATAACTAGAAAAGGGATCTCTTTCATGTGGGAGGATTAACATTTCATAAAGATGAATTTTCTTTTTTACCTGTCGTCCCTAGTCTCGTCTTCACTTGTAAAAAAATTGTACAACATTTAGTGTCATATTACATAGGAGTTCAACCAGCTTTTCTTTTCTTTTTCATTTTTTATTTACCTCAAGGCTATTCCTAATAGTCTCAAATCTAACAATGTAAATTTGTTAAAAGAAATATCCTCAAAAATGTACAATAATTGATAATGATTCATCCAAAAAGAGTTATTTTCCCAGAGTGGTGAAAATGTAATTTTGTGAAGAATGATAAAAGGATGAAACGAGAAGATAACTCTCGACAAAACTTTATTAGCTGAATTCAAGTCAAATGGTGAGTGAAGACGCTGGATGCTTAATGATAAAATTTGAGCCTTGGAAAAAATACTTCCAAACGGGGAATATGACAAAAACCTTATTTTTCATCCACTCATCAAAGAGGGATAACTTTTCTTAAATATTTTTGTTATGGCTAAACTTGCCCTAACAAAAATATTTAAAAAAAGCTGTCCCCCTTTGAATGCAATTCGAATGTTATTACAGCCTTAATTTCATCGATTTCCATTCATTAAATTATTTATTCTTTACGCATGAACTTATTTTTATATTTGTTGTTGCTTTTACTCTGTTTTCTGATCTCCGCAACAAATATCAAATATAAAAATAATATATTTTCAATGGTTCCCATTTTTTTATATTAACTGTGGTCTGCGTTATTGTTCCTTATTTTATTTCCATGTTCAACGTATATTTCCACCAGAACATAGACGAGACACACTGTTTAGGTGTTTTTCATGATTTTATCTAATATCCCTCGTATAAGACGTCAGGAAACATAGCTTTCTCTATGTACATTAAGCTAGCGTTGGTTGCCATTAGCAGTGGGGCTCATTATAATGATTCCTACGAGTATAAAATAAAGCTGTGACGTTATAAAAATGTTGTTTTACTTACCTTTATTGTTATCAAATCGAAGCATGTAAACAAATCTTTTGTTTTTTTTAAATAAAAGAAAACAAAAAATTTGTTTACATTACCTGTTTTTTGAAGGTGTTACTCAGAGAAACTTTTGCAATATGCATTTTAATATGAAATCAAGAATTAAGTTTTTTTTGCTGTATTATTATAATGTGAATTGTTTCAACTTGAAATATTTACATCTCTGATTACCATAGTAAAGCAGTTGTTAGCCAACCGCGATCCATGGTGCAAGCATGCTAGCCTCCTTGCCAGTACCGATACATCATAGATGATCCCCGATTTTTTTGAGGGGAGGAATTTTTAAGATTTAAATTCCGCCTTATACGCGGAAATCTACGGTAATTTAAAAACTGCTCCCCACATTGCTTACATATTATTCTCAATTGAATAAATATCCACATATCCTAACAAAAAATCATCATTGTCAATCCAATCACCTGGTATATAGGACAACTGAGCATTCGACTAGTTTCTTCGACATATCTGGTTTAAAAAGAAGTATACCAAAAATATTAAAAACCGACGTGGAATCGGCAACGACCAAACTGAACAAAAATAAAGCAGCAGGACCCGATATGATTGTAATAGCGATGTTGATGCCCTTAGAAGACTTTTCCATAGACAGGCTCACAGAACAAATAAACGAAATCTACAACAGCGGCAATATACAGGAAGACCTAAGCGGATCAGTTTTCATAGAACTACTTAAGAAGCCAGGTAATGTGAAATCTACCGAACAATCAGCTTAATGAGCAACATAACAAAGCTCATCATCCGAATTCTGAGGAACAGAGCAGACAACATTATCAGTCCAGAGATAGGTCAAGAAATATATGGTTTTATAAAGATACCGGAACAAGGAATGCGATATTCATGCTCAGAATGTTATCTGAAAGAGCAACAGAAATGCAGAAAAACCTTTATCTGTGCTTTACAGACTACACAAGGGCATTTGAGAAAGTACACCACAAAGACTTGATAGAGATACTCGACAATCTCGACTTTTTCGGAAAAGACGTTAGGATAATCAAAAATATATATTGGCAGCAAGCCGCTTGAATACGGAATAGGAAGGGAATTCAGCAGGTATACAAAATAGAAAGGGCCTAAGACAAGGATGTGTTTTCTCACTGGATCAATTCCACTTATACAGTGAAACAATCCTGTGAGAAATAAAACCCTTGCCAGGATTCGTCATTGGCGACCACAATCTCAACAATGTAAGATACGTAGATGACACAGTGCTGATAAGCAGCACAGAAAGGAGAATGCAGGACCTCCTACAGAAGGTAGAAAGAGAAAACGAAAAGAAAGGACTAAGCTCAAACTTCAAGAAAACTGAATGTATGGACACAACAAAAAGAAGACCCCAAAATGCCAAATACAGGTCGGGGAAATTAAAATAAAACAAGTAAAGAAATTTAAATACCTGGAAAGCGTGCTGACTGAGGATTACAAAGGCCAATGTTAAGATTCGAAAACGCATTGGCATGACCAAGGATGCATTTCAAAAGCTAACCAGAGTATTGAAAGACAGGAAAATCTCATTGGAAACAATGAAGAGAGTGCTATGTAATACTTGTCCTTTTGTATGGCAGTGAATGTTGGAAGATCTCCTCAAGTATGAATAAGAGGCTTGAGACAGCAGGAATGTGGTTTTACATAAGGATGCTGAGGATACAAGGAATGAGCAGGTGACTAACGACGAGTTGTTGGTGGGGGGATTGAAACGAGACGAAAAATCGTACTTAATATAAGGAAGAGACAGATTAGATTTCAGGGACTAGAGAATTTAATATTCACAGGATGGACAGAGGGAAAAGATAGAGAGGAAAGCAGCGCAAGACCTATTTGATAAGCCTGAACAAGTTGATGGCAGAGCGTGGTTTGGGAGAGATACCAAAAAAAAGAATTTTGAGAGCGACAAGAGACGGGGCCAAGTAGAAGTTCATGATCGCCTATGTCCTAAAGGGACATGGCACATGAAGATGAAGAATTCATCGTGTCTTGGGTGAGTAGTCCTGGTGAATCTCATCCGCCTTCAGATCAATGCATAGTCGATGTCCTCCAACTTGAAGGCTTACCTTGGCCACAACCACATGACCACTGATTCCATTGAGAATACCTTTCGCTTTGACTTCAGTCTAGAGAATCCTACGCGCAACGATGCCGTATCATCAACGAATTAACTGTATCCATAACTACAGAGCCCAGTTTACCCCATTATCTAGATAGCTAGTGCGCCTACAAGTAGGTTCATCCGCTCTTTGACAGGTCTTTGGTTTGATAATGCTCGGCATGAAACCACCCTTTTCACCACAAAAGTCTGATGGACAAAACGGTTTCATCACCGATTACCCAACTATTTGGCAGGTAGTACAAGTTGACACGGTACCAATAACGCACTTACAGTTATCTGATAAAATATAATTGAAATTATTTCATTCTCGTGTTTTGTTTTTTTTTTTTGTTTTTTTTTTTGTATTCTAAGACCAAAGAAAAAACTTGAAATCTTAACAATAAAATTAAATACTGAAAAAGAAAATCTAGATAAACAATATGAGGTCTGATAAAAATTATCGGGATTCTTGCTATCGTAACAGAGTTAAAATGCGCAGAGTAATTCTAATCGTCACAGACTGACCTTGAACTCTGTCATGCATGCACAATAACTTCTAACGCTCTCGCTCACTTCCATTGTTTAAAGCACTGCGTGACAGAAAAGTGTGTAGAGTGTGGTCGTCTCACCACAAAAGTACGTTCCGTAAGTGACTATGAATTATGCTACAATTTTTGACCAAACTCACATTCCCCATGTCCTACAACCACCATAATCCCTAGATCTTGCACCTTCTTCATTTCCCCTCTTAAAAACAAAACAAAACAAATTCCCACTTGAATGGTGCAAGACTTCAAAACGTCGAGTGAATCCAAGAGAATGAGACGAGGTAGCTGTTCGCTAACTACCAAAAAAGTGTTCCAGGAATGCTTTCATCAGTGGAAACGACGCTGGATAAAGTATGTTGCCTCAGAAGTAGTCTACTTAGAGGAATATTAAATGCCCTGTAGATTTCTTTTTATAGAACAAGTGCTGAACTTTTTTTATCAGGCTTCATATATGTAAATAATGAAAATCTATAAAATGAAAATGTTTTTATAAAAGATCATCCACTAAAATGAAGCACACTTGTGTTAGGTCAAAATACGTTGCTTTCGATATTTTCAATTCAATTAGTAACAAGAAATAACAATCGGAGACTAGCACCAAGAAACAACGTAATCAAAATAGATTTTTCACTTCGAAACGTGGCTCTTATGCCAATATGACTTTCGGGGTATTAAAACATTTACAAAAGAAAGAAACAACAAAAGTCATAGTAAGTAGCATTTTTTTTTTGTCTCACATCTTTTGCTTACTAATAGTGCCATAAATTGAAGAACTCAACAAAATCTACGAAAATCGATTTTGTCAGCTGTTATTTATTCGAAATACTTTTCTCTGATATCGGCCTTCCCCAGTTATATATAAATAATGCAAAACCTTTTACGTATCTAAAATGTGCCATATGTTTGAATCATTTACAAATCAGGAAAATAGACGCGTTTCCAAAGAATTTTTTATTGAATTTATAAGGCTATCTTTAACATTTTATTCGAAACTGGCGGCTACCCAGTCATTATCATTGATGGTTGTCTGCATGTTAATTTGGGGATGTTTTGTATGAGTTTAAAAAAATTAAGTTACAGCTTTTGTAGTAGTAGGTAGACATACCCGATACTATTCAATCATGTATTTTATAAAGGTTGATGATATAATTTTGTGTGTTTGACATGTGTTTATATATAGTAAGATATTTATCAGAATTCCCTCGAATTATTTCCTCAATAAAGAATTATGTTCATTTCTAATTAGGGTGGCATATATAAAATCGAAGTTATAGCCTGTTTTGTTGATGTGTATTACGAGAGAGTGTAACTAGTTCTCCCAACGTAGGATTCTTTTATGTTTGTAGATGCGGTTGTCTAGATTCCGAAATGTTTTATATTCTATACGCATAAAAAGCGAGTGCTGCAATAGATAATAGTCTAGAATTTGAACTTGTAAAGCACATACGAGCAAATACCTTTGGAAAACGTTATGAATCCACCTCTTCTTCCTCCAACTATGGGTTAATTAGCAGTATCAGTAAATCTTTATTTTCTTCAGGATCATGGAACATACGCCTACATCAGTTTAAAACACCGGCTCCGTACGATTCCTGAAGTTAAGCAACGTCGATTCTAGTCACTACATAGATGAGTTACCGCTTGTGAATAGCAGGTGCTGTAATCTCGGATGAGCCGGTGGTATAATTGATAATTACAATTGGATTCGTTGTATTTAACTACATATAAATGCTCTTTAGAAAAAGTTTGAATTCACCTCTTTCTCTCAACAATAGTTTAATTAATAAGAATTATATCCATAAAAACATTATTATCTCAAAATAA
This sequence comes from Ascarosepion bandense, assembly GCA_037127315.1. NCBI lineage: Eukaryota > Metazoa > Mollusca > Cephalopoda > Sepiida > Sepiidae > Ascarosepion > Ascarosepion bandense. Next base: position 6,859,500 of record JBBBDQ010000181.1, on the reverse strand, counting down.
AATTGCGTTGAAAATATTTAAATTTTGGTATTAAATAACCCACAGAGGTTGATATGTCGCTAAATAAAAACAACCAACCAAAAACATTGCTACAGCCTAAAAATATTTCTGTCCTTAAATAAACTGCAAAGGGTTTGTAAGCCGTACAAAAATCAGTATACACGTCCAAGAATTAAAAATAAAACCTGTGTATTTACATTTTAGATTTAAATATAAAATATAAAATATAAAATTAAAGACCCATCTTTAATACTGTTCAGTTGATTTATAAATTCATATAATACATAAAAATTATAAAAAGAAAAATTTTAAATTTAAAAATTTAAAAATTTAAAATTTAAAATTTAAAATTTAAAATCCGCCCTATGACGGCACTTATTAATGAATTCCTTTCTAAGATTCAAAAGTAAACATAGACGGCACCTATCACGAAAATTTTCTGGGGTACTGGCTGAGCCTATTAGTTTCCAGCTGATTATAGGGACCTGCTCTTTCTCCTTCATTTTCCATAATCTACGTGATAGTGCCATCTGGAATCTTTTGTTAGGGTTCGAAAACGAGTACCTGTGGTTGTAAAGTCTCTGTTTGAAAGGGCCCGCACACATATAAGTCCGGTAATTGTCTTTGTTGTTAGATGGAGAAATAAGGGCTTCATAAATTATTGGAGAAGATTCTGATTTTGAAGTATCTTCATCAGGACTTACTGTTGAATCTTAGAAAAGAATTCATTAATAAGTGCTGTCATAGGGCGGATTTTAAATTTTAAATTTTAAATTTTTTAATTTTAATTTTTTAATTTTAAGTTTTTTAATTTTTAATTTTTCTTTTTATAATTTTATGCATATGTGTGTGTTTGTGTGTGTATGTGTATATTTGTATATATGTGTGTATATATGTATATATGTATGTGTGTATATATGTATTTATGTAAATGCTTTACTTATATTTCCCTTCATAATATTCATTAAATTTTTATATATTTTTTATATGTATGTGTGTATGTGTGCATATGTATAATGTATATATATGTGTGTGTGCGTGTGTGTGTATGTATGTGTGTATATGTATACATACGTGTGTGTACATATATATTGTGTGTGTGGATTTTTGTATATGTGTGTACATATATGTGTGTGTATGCGCATGTATGGGTATATACGTATATAAGTGTGTGTATGTAATTGAATGTATGTGTGTATGTATGTATATATGTATTCATAATTGAAGAACTGTGTGCGTGTATGTGTGTACACATATATGTATGTATAATTGTAAATGAAATTTTTTTTTGTTCTTTTATACCTAGCAGTATCTTTATTTAGTTTAAATTAAATGACCTAATTTTTTCAAAAAAAATTGTTTTAAATTTATTTTAAATCCTATATCTTTTATTCCCTTTAAAAATAATTATACCTTTTTAAGTAAAAGGACTTTTTCTAATACTTCAACGTTTTTGGGAAGTTAGGTTTTTGAATATGTCCAACGTCTGTAATATATGAAAAATTTTTTCTTTCTTTTCTTTTTTCCCTCCCTTCCTTTATCTCTCTTACCGCCCACCTTTTTTCCGTTTTGCTTGACCTAATATCAATTCAACACGCCGTCTGTTCCTTTTACGTTACAATTCTCTTTCCTTTTTTGCGAACCCAGACGATGCCAATTTTTCTTTTCTTCTTTAAATTAATTTAATTTAATTTTTTTGTTCTTTTTCTTTCTCTTTTTCTTTTTCTTTCTTTTAAAGTTTTTGCAAATCTATTTAAAAAGGAAAAATTTTTTTTCATCCAGTTTCAGAAAGGATTATTTTGTAGCTGAGGTGATGTGTTATCCCCTGTGAAGATTTCATATCGAAATGGTCATTCAACATCCTTGAATTAATCCTATTTAATTTATATATATATATATATATATATATATATATATATATATATATTTGTGTGGGTATATATTTTCATTTTTTCTGTTGACATTTTACATTTCTTCCATACACTTTCCCTCCTCTATTAAAGATGACATCAACAGTTTAACACCCAGATTAAAACATTTTTCTGGATCATGCCACTTGACTTCCTGTTTTCTGAATGTTCTATTTATATTTACATATATTTATTTATATATATTTATACACACACACACACACACACACACACACACACACACACACATATATATATATATATATATTGTGTATATTTTGGCAGCATTTTTTCATTAATGCAGGTTTCATTGAATAATATAGACAAGTTTTGTCTATTAATTTTGTGTAGGATCCGTTCATACCGTCTGATATACTTGATGGTGATGTCGTTAAAAGACAACAAAAAATCACAGTATTTGTTGAATTTTTTATCAGGTCTAAGCTTTCGGCTCACATAAGCCATTATCAAAGAGTAAATAATAACACACAGATGGACTTATATTTTCAATTCAATTATCTTTATTGTTAATAGCTTAAATGTTCTATGTTTACTGTGTGTTATTATTTACTCTTTGATAATGGCTTATGTGAGCCGAAAGCTTAGACCTGATAAAAAATTCAACAAATACTGTGATTTTTTGTTGTCTTTTAACGACATCACCATCAAGTATATCAGACGGTATGAACGGATCCTACACAAAATTAATAGACAAAACTTGTCTATATTATTCAATGAAACCTGCATTAATATATATATATATATATATATACTTATTTATATATATGTATTTATATTTGTATATATATTTTATATATATTTATTTATACATATATATATATATATATATATATATATATATTATGTAAAACCTATTAATGTTTTAATTTTTGTTTTTTATTCTTCCATGAAACTTTATTATAAAATGTCATTTTCTTCTAAATTAAAAGTGTGTAGAATCAAAATTATTTAATACTAGATTCTTTCAGATAAGAAATTTGTAAAGTAAAATAACTTTCCATTTTAACTGCCCTTAAAGTCTGTCTAATTATAGAATAATTTCACCTTATTTATTTATTTGTCAATCATCGTAATAGTAACATTAGCCGTTTTATCACAAGGAAAAATTTGGCATTCATTGACCGAGCAGCCATTATTGCTTTCGGTTGAAATTTATGAAATCTTTCTCTTCAAACAATTTTCAGAAAAATAACTTTCTCAAGTCTAGTCGCTGTTATCACTCTTTCCAGTAATAATGGGGGTGTCCTTTCTAATTTTTTGTTTAAATAATTGTTCAAAGTTCACATATTCATTATGTCTTTATTTTCTCCTTGAGTCACATATGCTATCCATTTCAGTTGTTGCTGCTGTTGGTAGTTCTCAAGTGATATAGTTTCTGTTATTTGCTACAGATTTTTGTGATTCTGTAGCACTAGTTCACAGAGGGATGATCTTTGCCAAGACCCTCAGACTTCACTCGTTCAAAGGCTTTAGACCTGTGAAGTTTTGTATGAATTCATTTAAACCCTTCGTTGTTTCTTTCCAGATAATCTGACATCTGATTGTTCAAAAAATATTCCAGCAGTAACTATTAGTGACTTCACTTGAAAATGCATTGGCTTGCTTTGCAGTATACAAGAAGGGCGTTTCCACTATATGGATTGTCGTTAGTCGAAATTGATGCACCACCCGATCAAGACACGATCAAGAAAACTAGCAGGATGTGCCTCAAACAATATCAGATTTTTCCTCTGATGTAATCAGTCTTTTCGCTTTTGAGCAGGTGCCAGAAGACGTGGATCCTCTGATCAGGAAACTTCCTTATAACAAGTTAATTGTACAGAATATTCCCAATTCTCTCACTAGGTAGGCTAATAATGTTGGCGATTTGATTTATACTCACCCGTCTGAAATTCACTACCATGTGGTGAACCCAATCAATGTTTTCCTCGGTGGTGGTCGTTGAAAAACTTCCAGACCTTCAAAATACTCCTTTCCCACCCTAACTTCATCTGCCAACTTTTGCATAAACCTGGAGCGTCATCCCTTGCTGTGGCAAACATGTTAGAATTAATGTATTTGGAGAGTTAAGCCCTTTTACTATTACTTAATAACACCATTTTGCTAAATTTGCTAGTCACTACTAGTTACATTTAATTCTTTTTGAATATTCAGTTACCAAATTTGTCTCTTTTAATCTCCAGAGAGATATTTTTTCCCTGCTATCAGTATGGCTGACGCTAGACTCCAAGAGAGCAATATACTGCGACTTCTTGGCCTCAAATTTACAAATGATTGAAGTAGGGCGACTACAACGAATTAATAGCTTCATTTACTGCAAAGAAAGTTCGGTCACTGTGTCTTACCAGAACGTTTTACTCATCAGAATCAATCTTGCACATTACAAATCTACTATTCGTCCTTGCATTGAATACTGCTGCCATATCTGGTCTGGTTCTCTTGCTATTCTTCTCATGGTACTTGATAAAATCTAGAGAAGGAACTGTAATGCAATCGATCCTGACTTGATATTTCGACTTCAGTCACGTACACACCGACGTGACGTGGGTTCTCTCTGTCTTTTCTACAAACATTTTCATTGCGACTGCGATCTGATAAACTTTTTTTTCCTGATATTCCGACTACAAGAATTTAAGCGTGCTACTAGATTGGCATCTAGGTCTCGCCGGTTTACTGTTAAAATAGCTAAATGCAACCATCACTTCTACTCCTACAATTTTTTCTGGCTCTTCCTGCTTGTGTAACTCACTTCCGTTTACTTGCTTCCCTGATAAACTAAAATCTTCAACAATTAAAATGAATCGTCAATCGACATCTAGAATCATGAATCCATTCATCCTTTATCCTTTCATCAATAAATCCCTATATTCAGATTTTTATCTCACTTTAACATCTTGCAATCCTTGCTTCTAATCGCATTTTTGCTTGGTTTGTGGTGACATGATTAAAATATATATAAAAGGAACAATGCAGTTATGCGTAGTCACAACTGAGAAACTTAATAACTATTACACTTTTTATTCCCACTACTCTACTAATGTGCGTTGTGGTGCATTGGATATCGGCTCGGAACGAGAAATTGGAGAGCCGAGTTCGAATTCCAGCTGAATTCATTGCATTCACTTACGCGCAAATACCCTTGGGAAAGGTATTAATTCGTCTCTTCCTTCCAGTTATGGGTTAAATAACAGGACGGAGTGGGTTCTATAGCCTTGGTCGGCAACCAGTCTACTGCAGAAAGCAATGGCAACCTACTGCGGGATAATCTTCTGCCCAGTCAGTCATGTCTCTTTCGAGACATGATCGCCCAAGCGTGTATCACGTATGGCATTTAACTGACTGACTCTACTAATCCAGATACATAAAGCCACCATTCGCAACATGTAAAATGTAACTAACTTTATTCCCATATCCGAACCACAGACAGGTACGTATAAAATTCTAAACTGGCTGCCCGTACTCCTTGTTCTTGCGGAAGAACTCTTGAAGAGTCAACGGCCAGTTAACTAGAGGACACTACAAAAAAAGATATTGAATCTTTCTACTCCATGCTAGACAATGCCAAGGCTCACTGTAAATCATAAGAAATTCGGATTGTCATGGGAGAGTTGAATGCTAACGTAGTCAAGGAAACGGAAGGTGGAATAGTTGGCAAGTTTGTACCAGGAAAACTGCAATGACTATGGAGAAAGATGGATCCAGTGGTGCGCAGTAAATAACCAGGTAATAACTAACAACTGGCTCCAAGAACATCCAAGACAATTATGGACATTGGAAAGCTCAAGATGATAAACTAAAAACCAAATCGACAACATAACTATCAGCAAGAGTTTCAGGGATGGAAATGTTTACTGCAAAACTTATCCACGTGCCGGGTATATGTAATCTAAAGAGGAAACTCCGTAGATTGAAGAGGCGTAATTCAGCATCCAAATTACAATATAACAGACTCGTTAACAACTCAACTCTGCAAAACAATATGCAGACAGTGTGAAAAAAGATACAAAGATCAATTTGAAAACGGAAACTCTAAATGAGACACACTAAGAGAAGATTAGTGACATCAGTAAACGATATCATCCCAAATGAAAACGCATGTAGAAGAACAAATGAGTAAATCACAGATTATATTCTCGATATGATGTAAAAGAGAGAGAAAAAACACCAAGACATGGAACGGGACAGAGGAAACTACACTAAAGAATAAGAAACAAATGCTAACAGACTAAAAAAGAATGGCTAAACGACAAATGTGCAGAAATAGTGAGATTGAGTATGATAAATAAAAGAGATATGCTTAAAAAGGGTAAGAGAATAAGACAAGAGACATGATCAACAGCAGGATGCATAAAATTCACGACGAAAGTCAGCAACCGGCAATACACAAAAATACCGACGGACCGAAAATATAAAAACCGTAGCCCACTTGAATACAAACAAAGCAGCAGGACCAGACGACATTGTAATACAAACGCTGGCATTCTTAAACGATTTCAGCGTAAAAACGATTTCAGAAATAAATGAAATCTACAACAGCGTGTATATACTGGAAGACCTAAGCAGATCGATTTCCTTAGCAAGGTCTAAGAAACCGGCCGCGAAGGAATGTGAACTCCACCAAACAATCAGCTTAATGAGTCACAACAAAACTCATCATCCAGCTTCTGATGAATATAGCGTGCATCAGAATCAGGCCAGAGATAGGATAAGAACAGTGCGGGTTGATCAAGGTCACCGGGAAAAGGAACGCGATATTTGTACTCAGAATGTTATCAGAAATGGTAATATAAATGCATAAGGACGTGTTTTTGAGTTTTATAGACTACGCAAAGGTATTCAACAGAATATTACCACCAAGACTTGTTAGAGATGCTCGGCAAACATAAAATATTCTGGAAAGACATTAGAATAATATAGAAACTATACTGACAGCAAGTCTGTTGCCTACGAACTGGACATGAGTTCAGCAGAGATATAAAAATAGAAAGGGGTGTAAGACAAGTATGTATCTTCTCACCAGGTTTATGCAACCTATACAGCAATTCTGAGAGAAGTAAAAGTCCTACTAGGATTTGTCATTGATGGCAACAATCTTAGCAATACAAAATATTCTTATGACATAGTGCTGATAGCAGACACGCTAAAGAAACTACCAGACCTTCTACAGAATATATCGAAGCAAAACGAGAAGAAAAAACTAAACATAAAATGCAAGAAAACTGAATGCATGGTCATCAACTAAAAAAGGAACCCAAGATGTAAATTACAGGTTGGGGATACTAAAATCAAACAGGTACCAAACTTAAATAAATGGGAAGTGTTCTAACAGAGGACGAAAATTTCGAAACTGAGATCCGAAGGCGTATTGACATAGCCAAGGACACATTCCAAAAGCTGAGTAGAGTATTGAGAGACAGGAAAATTTGATAAGAAACAATAAAAAGAGTTTTGAACTGTTATGTGATATCTGTTCTTCTATACGGCAGTGAATGCTAGAAAATTTCCTCAAAGCTGAAGGAAAGACACGAACCAACCGAAATGTGGTTTTACAGAAAGATATTGAGGATACCATGGACCATACATGTGAGCAACGACGAGGTTTTGGAGAGAATGGAAACGAAAGGAAAACTATGTTTAACATCAGGAAGAAACAGCTGAAGTATCTTGGATGAAGTGAGGATAAAGAGTTGGAGAATCTGATACTCACATGACGGATAGAGAGAAATAGAAACTAGGGAAATAACGCGTTGCATACATGATGGGCTTAAGCAAATAGATAGCAGAGCAGTGTTTGGGGAAAATACCAAGACAAAAGGTATTAAGAGCTACAAGGAATAGAAAGACGTGGAGGGCCATCATAGCATCCGTCCTGAAAAGACATGACGCATAAAAGAAGACATTGATTCGCCTGTCTGCAATTGTTCATCTGGAAGGTAGTCCCTTTTGGGGTGTTTTTACTCCACTTCAGGGAATCTAATCGGCGCATTCTATATTCTGCAAACAAACAGGTCGAAAATAGCACAATGATTTACCAAACGTATCGATTTTTTGTTTATCAACGTAAAGACTTCCATAATTTTCCCACCTTTCGCAAAAACGTTTTTGTCGATTATGGACCAATAAAAATGTCATCTAGCCAAACCGACTAACAAGTAAATTACAATATGTCTCGCAAAACAGACAACATATTCTATTTATCTGTCTAAATTTCTAGGATGAGGAAGCATTATTAACACTATTTATCTTCGGACTCTTGTCCTCGTCTTTGTTTTTACCATCCAACAGTTGTGGAAAATCGTTTCCATCACGAGGTTATCTTCCGCTCTTTCCACTACTTTTTGTGCAATCCTGGAACAAATCAATGTCTGATAAGCCCACTTGGACTAGCCCTTGGGTTTCTACATCAGCATAGGATCGTGCGTTGTGGTCCAGTGAATATAGACTCGGAACGAGAAATCGAAGTGCCGAGTTCGAATCCCATTTGAATTGAGTTACGGGCAAATACCATAGAGAAAGTATTGATCCATAGCTTCTCCCTCCAGCTATGGGTTAAAAAGTTTGGGTTCTATAACCTTGGTTAGCAATCAGTCTACTGAAGAAATTAATGACAGCCTATTGTGGGGAAGACATGATCGCTGAAGCGTGTATAATGAAAGACACATTTTACTGATTGACAGGAATGTCATTTTCATTGAATTTTTTTAAGTTTTGGTTTTTTTTTTCGACAGCCTCCACTGTTGCACCATTTCGGATCCGTGAGTCAGTTAAGTGCAATACGTCATACACGCTTGGGCGATCATGTCTTTTTCGAGACATGACTGACTGGGCAGAAGATTATCAAGCAGTAGGTTGCCATTACTTTCTGCAGTAGACTGGTTGCCAACCAAGGCTATAGAACCCACTCTGTCCTGTTATTTAATCTATAACTTGAGAGAAGAGACGGATTAATACCTTTTTCAAAAGTATTTTCCCGTAAGTGAATGCAAAAATTTCAACGGAAATTCGAACTCGACTCTCCGTTTTCTCGTTCCGAGTTGATATCCACTGCACCGCAATGCACATCCTCGGCTCCGTACCGATTTGATAATTTCTGCCTGGATTAGGACAATAGTCGGAAAATAAAAAGTGTAAATAAGATTTTATATAATTCAACGTTAATCCGCAGTAGAATCACCTTAAAAATGTTCACTTTATGGTGATTTATTTTACTAAGCTAACGACGCTTGCTACTTTGAAGTGCATGAACACATCAGATTCTTTATCTTCGATGGTACATTAACAAACATAAACCGACTATCATGAGGCGACACATCTCACAAAACCTGTCGAAGTCATTGTCTGTTGATCGCAATAAACACACGCAATTCTTAGTCGAAGTGAGCTCCCAATCGACCCAACTTTGCTCTCAATCTCGCAGCCATGACACTAAGAAAATGGAAATCCTGCATTATTGATGCGAGAAAAGAAGCTATTAAAGATAAGCTTAGCGTTCTGAATTTGCATCTTGAACGCCGTTGTTTCTGTCTAGACCGCAATTTTGTTTTTCAGAAGCCATTTCCCCTTGTTCGTTTAGAGGAATCTTTGGAGACAAAAATTGTTTTGGTTGACAGCCAGAATAACTGCATGCAAAGTTCCCGTTTAGATAGCACGACTTATCATTTTATCAATGGAACTTTGTTCTTAGGAAATCTTATACAGTCTTCTTTCTTCATTTGTCTTTTATTTACAGGCAATATTCTTTTTTTAACTTTACGATTTTACTTTTCTTCGTTTTTCTTTTCAGCACATTGTTTTAGCAAATCAGCATTCATCCTTCTTTCTCATTTCTATTCAATTTCCCCTTTTTCTCTCTCTCTCACCCACACCATATAGATATATATATTATTTGTTTTTATTCTATCCTCTCTATCTCTCACACTCTCTTTGTCTCACTCTCTACATATAGAGAGGGAGAGAAAGAATTATATTTACATACAAGGTGTATAAAAAATACTTTTCCAAAATTTGCGTGGCATGTTCCTTGCGCCAAAACAAAGACAAAATTTCATATAAGCACATGTCCGCAAATCCTTCATTTTGTAGTTATGTTTAAAGTTTATGGTACAAATATGCAATCCATGATCGTTAAATATGCAATCCATGATACAATGCAAAATTATTTATTACTATAGTTTGTGATGAATCCTGTCTCCGCAACCCGACGATAAACAGCACCAAAGTTAGATGACTTGGCTAGCTTTGGTCTGCAAAAGCAATCTGATACAACCGTGCAACCACTTCTACACATGTTAAATGTTGAAACCAGACTAACTACAAATGAACACGAATTGCAAATATAACCTAGTCAATAGAACACATCGATAGCTACAAAAACATTGGTTAAATTTATCTAAAAAGAGAAGGATTTGCGGGCATATACTTGTATGGACGTTAGTAGTCACATTTGATTGACTTGTGGGCTCTAATTTAGAAAGAATACCAGAAACCAGTTATTGAGTGAGTTATGTGTAAGTCGCTCAATAGAGCCTCAGTTCTAGGGTCATTATTTGGCAGAGGTACGCCAGATGGGTCGAGAATGGAGATGGAAATGAACCCCCGGGCAAAGATGTATGTTAGTACTTCAAACTGATTGAATAGAAGAGATACTGAGAATTTCAACACACTCTTGCATAGCCGCCAGTAATCCCTAGAATGAAAATTGTGGAAAGCTCTACGGTGCCTCGTTCTATCAGCAAATTGTGACCTTGCGTCTTTTAGAATCCACTTGCACTCATTACGAGCAGTCACTAATCTGTCTCAGTTGTATAGCCAAAGATAGTGAGGCAGGTGAGAACTAGGGAGATGATCGTGGCTTCACTTGATATTTAAGAGCTGGAACAAAAGCTTCAATGTCAGGTTTGTCCCAGAGATCTCAGTTGCACATGAACAGAAAATAAAATAGCCTTCCAGCATCCAATATATTCTCAAAGTACTGCCAAGAAATCACCGGACTTATTAAACAAATACAAAGAGGCAATTCTAAGAGAAAAGATACTCTACCAGGCTAAGACACTTTAGGTCAAGTCATTTTTGGACAACTCAAGCAACGCTTTTATTCACTGGGTAATGTGAATAAAAGCACCGATGGCGTATTCTAAAAATGACTTAACCGAAAGGATTGTAAATTTAACCCCTGGTAACAGAAAAAAGAATAAAAACGTGTAGAGTCCAGTTACTAAGGGGAATCAACTGAAACCTGTGGACTAAATAAATTGTTTGGTCCAAAATTCCAACTAATATCATTTGAAGAAGGCCAGAGCGTAGAGACGTCATGAATATGGCAATAAAGGTAAGAACAGAAGTTCGAACAATGAAAATAGTGTAAACATTTTTTTTCCAGCAACATCTGAAGCTTTACTTTACAGTGCCGTGCATGATAAGGGGAGACTACTGTGTATTGAATCATGATTAGCGAATATTATATAGCATTTGTGGTGAGTTTGAAGGAGGAAATCGCTAAAATTGGCCACAAACTAAGAAAAAAGTGATCTTTCACCAAGACAACGCACCGTGTCACAAGTCGATCGCAACAATAGAAAACTACATGAAATGCACTTCGAATTGCTTCCGCATCCACCCTATTCTCCAGATCTGACTCCCAGTGGCTACTAGCTGCTTGTATCAGAAAAGAAATTTGGCTCAAATGAAGAACTGACATCGGAAACTAGGGCGTATTTTGATGCCAAAAACATATCGTTCGACAAAAAGGGCATCGAATTGTTAGAAAAGTGTTAGAATCAGTATATCCCTCTAGAAGGAGACTATGTTGATGAATGAAGTCAAATTTACCTAACAGTCTTATTAGTTGAGTCAGGTATTAGTTGAGAGATGCGTTAAGTGTTCTTTATTTTTATCACATTTCCGGTGTTGCCTCAATTTTTAACTATATATACCTCTACACTTCACCCTTCACATTACATTATTTCTTCCCTGTGCCAACCTAAATTTTAAAATTTTTAATTAAATTAAATTACTTGATTTTTCAGGTTTGAAAAAGCAGTTTGCAATGTTTACAACTGCCGAAGTATTTTCTGGATTTATAACCGTTTAAATAAGTGTTGAGTTTTATTATCTATATATCATATTGTACTGGATAATATCCACTGGGCTCTCTTTTATCTGTTTAATATTTTATGAATTAAATAATATTGGGGTGATCAGCCTCTTGGTTTTTACAAATTTGTCGTTATTTCATATATATAATCCTAATAATATTAATAATTATATTAATAATTAATTTATATTCGTCTCGAAAAAAAACCCACCGAGTATAAACTCGGAGGGGGAAAAATGGAAATAAAAAAGAAACAAACTAAGCACCTAAACATACGTCAAAGTACTCGTTTGTAAGAAAAAACCCTGACTTGCTCTGACGATCCGTTAGGTGAGGTTCGTTAACTCTAGGTTAGATTTATTCTTACGTATATATATATATATATATATATATATATATATATATATATATATATAATACACTGTTAAAGCGTGAACTCGCGGCAAGAGCTTTCATAACTAGTAGTAAAGTTTGATAACAGGCAGTAAAGCAAATACACTGGGCCGATGCTTCCTCACAATTGTCTCTCCAATGAACTGAGCCGACGCTGCATTGCTATTGTTTCTCTCTCCATTAGTGTGACAGGAGTTATATATATATATATATATATATATATATATATATATATATATATAAACACAAATAAATACACAACCGTCATTATTATGACAGGGAGAATAAAATGAATCCATTAATATACCCTACATTTAGCTTAGGAGATATCAATTTTCAACACAGTAAAACTGACAGAAATGTATTATGTCAATATACTTAGTAAATGAATCTTGTCTAGCTTTCTGAGATGAAGTATAGTAACTATTTACACTATTTTCATGAATCGGACTGTTGGCATCTTTATTGTCATATTTACAAATTTTCGGCTGTTTTACGCCCCGGTTTTCTTCGGGTGATATTTGTTTGAGTTTCGAATCGAACCCAGAATACTCAATCTGTATATTGGCATTTTTGAAGATTGGTTCGCTCACGTTTCTGTGAAAAAAAATTGTATTTTCTTAGAATAAAGTTGTTATCTCCGGATTTTATTCAGACCTCATTCCAGCTAATTCATAAGTTGGTTTTTAGACAGTACAGCATCGAGAATAGTCAAACCAATATGGAACGCATTAAATAAGGCAATATGGCTATTTGCAGCAGTAGGATATGAATTGTCTCAATTTTTAAACTGCTTGAAGGTGCCGGTTACAAGAAAGAAGGTGTCTATTGGAGACTTGCCCACAAGTACGTCAGTAGTATTACAGCATAAATTCCTACTGATATTGAAGGTAATGACCAGTTTAATTATAAAATGAGTGCTAATTGCAAGTTCATGTTTACCCCAGTCACAAAGATTTAGTGCTATCTTTAACTTATTAATACTCACAGGAAAATCCGATATTAATTATAAGGATTATATTTTTATATTTATAAATCTACCATTCGTTTTTACTTTCAGTGTTTCTGATACATCTGTTCTTGTGCTCTTACTATATATTTAGAGATTCTTAATAAGATCCAAAGAAGTATTTGTAATCTTATTGGCTCTGACATGGTATCTCGTCGTCAGTTACTTTTTCACCACAATAACGTAGCTTCCATCTGTCTTTTCTATAAATACTTCCATGGTAATCATTTCGATAAACTTTTTTATTTGGTAACTCGACTATACGAATTTACAGTTGAAATTGTTAGATGCAACCGTAATTTCTATGCAAACAGTTTCTTCTCTCACACTTCACGCTTGTATATTTCTCTTCCGGCATCTTGTTGCCAGCCAATTTTGATCTTCGAAAATGTATATGCAATATCAATCGTTATCATCTGTCTTCTTAATTCACGTTCTTTTATCGTTCTCTCTCTTTAATAGTGTTTCTCATATTTTCCAACATTCAGTGACTCCCTTGCAACTTAGTCGATTTATTGTCTTCCTTGTGATGAAGTGATTAAAATAAAGGAAATAAAATCCGGTCTTAATTATATATTTCTAAAAAATAATTTTTAATTACAGGTGTATAATAACCCTGTATTATTTTTATTTTAACATTTCACCCCAGACAAGGCAATGATGCCACTAAGACGAAACGTGTTACGGAGAGTAAAAGCGAATGAAAAACTTTTAAGAGAAGGAACGGAAAATCCAATCTTAAACAGGAAATAAGGGGTAAACCCCTAATACTGTTCAAAAGGCTGGAAAGGTGCATGAACCGGTCAATAAGTAAACTTATCTTTTGTCGGCAACCGTTCACATAGGGATCGTCATCCTCTGTCTTTATTCACTTTCTCTCCCCTGGTGGCGTTGGTCGAGATGGCTTTGCAAGCCAAATCTAGTCATGACGAGAAGTCAAAGAGCGTTTGAACTTAATTTTGGTTGGTAACTCTTTGTAACAGAGAAAACCACACACTTGGCCAGATGCGCTTCCCTCGGGGCCCAAGGGAGATATAGACAAACATGGTTGCATCGGGCTGTCGGATGCAACCATGTTTGTCTATATCTCCCTAGAAGAGTTTCCATGCTGGGAATTTATATATTGCTACTGCGAACATATCAATATCCATTTATTACAGTGTTATCAAATTTTGATATTAATTATAGATACATAAAAATTAATTAATTCTAAAAACAGATTAAAACAAAGCAGGAATATTATTAAACACACAAATGCAAAATTATCCTTAAAAGAAAGCAATCTATTAAATTCCTTCTATCAGTTCGATGCTCTTGTTTCAATTCCATTAAAATTCCTAGTGAAATTATGGCATTATTATCGAATCGCAGTAGAGAATAAAATTAAACGGGCTCGTGTTGTTATATATATATATATATATATATATATATATATATATGGAGGGTGTAAATAAATAAATGAAATAAAAATATCTCTTTTTGGTGCGACCTCATTTTCAATAACAGTTACGTATGACGTCACCATAGACCATTTCAAACTTCCAGCTTTCCAAAGAATAGTAGAATGCAGATAAAGGAATTCGAACGACCACACGAGCACCACATTGGTTCTTAATAATGACTGTGATGGATAAAATTACTTGACTAAATCTATAACAAAATATGTTGTGTAACCCTGAAAGATTACTGCGTGAGTAATCACCAAAATGGAGGTTGGGAATAATAGTATTTTTTTTTAATCATTTCACCCCAAGCAAGTCATTCCACTGCCACTATTGCGCTTGGGGCTACATAGGGGAAGTAAATAGAAAGAGTGGTTAGATATAGGAAATGTCAGAAGGGAGGGGGGTGATAGATAGTTGCGTGGGTGGGAAGAGTGTTTGAAAGAATGGAAGCGAGTTAGTTTGTTATGAGGTATCTATTGACCTTACATTTAAACTCCTGCAGATTGTAGCCGTCGGGGAAGCAGTCATGAGGAAGGGAATTCTACAGTCGGGAAGTGCGAGAAAAGAAACTGTTGGAGTAGAAGTTGCGGTTGCATTTTATCGGTTTCACTGTAAAAGGGTGGGATCTAGTTGCTAATCTAGTTTCTCTTGCAAATTCGAACCTAGGGGGCACCAGTGATCTAAGTTCATCGGAGCAGAAGCCGTGAAAGTATTTATAGAAGAGACACAGTGAAGCCACGTCGCGCCGGTGAGAGAGAGACTGCAGGCGGTCTGCTAGGTCGGTATCGATCGCATTACAGACCCTCCGCTGTACCTTGTCGAGAAGCCCAAGAAGAATAGCAGGGGCACCCGACCAGATATGGCAACAGTACTCAATGCACAGGCGGATGGTAGATTTATAAATGTGCAGGATAGATTCAGACGGAAAAAACCTCCGGGCCCTGCACAGAAAACCGCCTTTCATAGCAGCGGATTTAGCAATGGATTCGATATAGTCATTCCACTTGAGGTCCGCTGAAAGTGTTAGACCAAGGAGGCGTAGTGTTTTACTCTCTGGGAGGCAAGCCTGGTCCATACTAATAGGAGCGTAGGTGCGATTGTCTATGATGATTAATTGATAGTAGCTTCGTTTTAGAAGCATTAAAATTTACGAGCCATTTCTTACCCCAGTCCACTACGGATTGGAGGTCATTTTCAAGCTCGGCTGCAAAGTTAGCTTTGTCGCCCACACCAGATTTTTGATCAAGGCGAGAATAAACTGTGGTGTCATCGGTGTACATACCTACTTGGGATCTTATGGTATCATGGAGATCATTAATGTATATCAGAAAGAGCGTAGGACCTAGGATAGAGCCTTGGAGGACACCAGTGTTCGTATGGTAGTTTTGGGAGGCATGTCCGTTTAATACCACTTTCAATGTGCGGTTAGATAGGAATGACTGGATTGGTTCAAACAATAGTCCAGCTATACCATAGCTCCGCAGTTTGCATAGAAGGCCAGCATGCCAAACTCTTTCGAACGCTTTAGAGATATCCAAAGCAACAGTTCGGGTTTCACCATTTCTGTCGAGTGCCTGATATATGTACTCGTTGATGGTCGTTTGCATATCAGCAGTAGACCTGGTGAAGCGGAAACCATACTGTTTGTCCGAGAGGAGCCTGTGTGCTGTGAGATGCTGAACCACCTTGGCGTTGATAATGGCTTCGAACACTTTGCCAAAGATCGCAAGAAGGCTGATAGGTCGGTAATTTGCGGGGTCCGAGGGTTCTCCAGTGTTTTTAAATATAGGAACTACAGAGGAAGATTTCCAACAGGCAGGAAAGCAGGAAGTAGATAGGCAGAAGTTGTAGAGCTTAGAAAGTACAGAGGAAAGTTCGGGGGCACATTTCTTTAAGACTATGATTGCTTTGTAAGGGTCAAGTTTTGAGATTAGCTTAGAGACAAGCGAGGGTGTAATATGGACGTCATTCAGTTGAGCATCAATTCTAGGTGGGAAGTCCGATTTAGAAACTCCAGAAGAGTCCAGTCTCGAATTATTCGAGAATCTGCGAGAAAAGCATTCATCCTTGTCCACTGGGGAGGTGAGTACTTCAAATTTGTTCATTGGTGGGGGCATTGTGGACTTGCTCTTGTTGAGCACGCTTTTACAGAGTCGCCAGTAGTCTTTGGTGCCGAACTTAGAGGATGCTATGCGTTGCTTCATTCTGGCAGCAAATAACATCTTAGCTTCGTTAAGTATCTTTTTACACTTATTACGAGCTGAAGCGAAAGGGCGTCTGTTTTGGTCCGACGCGTAGCTACGATAGAGTAGGAAGAAATGATTCCGGTGGGCAATGGCGGCGGAGCAAGCGGGCGAGAACCATGGAGACGAATGAGATTTAAGCTGAATTTTCCTAGCAGGGATGAAAGCATCGATGCCAGCCTTAACCCAAGAGGAGACCTCGGATGCACATTCTTCGATGGGGAGACTAAAAACGTTGTTCCATGGGACGTCACAGGGGAAGTCTCGGAACGAATCTCAGTCTGCTCTTTGGTAGCAGTAGGATATTCTACTTGTCTAGGTTTCTTGAGTTGGGTGGGAGTGGAATGAAATGTTGACGGAAACTACGGTGTAGTCAGAGTTACCGAGTGGGCAGAGTTGTCTGGTAGGGCAAGAGTCTGGGATGGAAGTGAAGCAGAGGTCTAGCAGTGAGTCCCTTCCGTTAGGGTTGTCGGAGAAACGCGTGGGGAAGTTCACTACTTGCGTAAGGGATTGGGTGATTGAAAAATTCTTGGTGTGGACACCAGCAGGGTCAGTGGCAGAGTTCTCCAGCCACTTGGTGTGGTGGGCGTTAAAGTCAACAAACACGAATATATGGGCAGAGGGATGGGAAGAAACGGCTTTGTCAATATTGTCAGAGATACTGTCAAGTAACGAACAGTCAGGGGAGGAAGGGGAGCGGTATAGGAAGAAGAGATAGCTAATCGAGCTTAGAAGTGAGAGGCGGAAGAACATGAAAGTATGATCCGGGGATTAAAGGGATGTCGCCCTAGCTAAGGGAAGGTGTTCGCTGACATACACACCAAGCCCATGCACATGAACATTGGAATCCTTCCTGAAAAGGGGAAGGTAGCCAGGAAAGTCAAACTCAGAAGAGGGGATAGAAGGGTTAAGGTTAGTTTCACATAGGGCCAAGATATCAGGTGAGTTAGTGTGAAGGAATGAATCAACGCTGAACGTTCAAGCAGGGACGCCCGTCCATGCGCGATATGGCACTACAAGAACCCCGGTATTATTCAACTGTTAATCAGAGCAGCCTCTCAAGACGCTACGCAAGAGTTCGGGCTCCTAACTACCAGTCGAAAGCAGCAACCAGGAAACTGCCAACCCGGTACCCTCAGAATGTAAAGACGTTGCCACCATACTCCGTAACTGCAAAGAGTTTCCAGCTGAACTAACACTAAGACCGAAGAAGGGGGATGAACCGGAAACCCCTTCCTGAACAAGAAACAAGGCGATTACCTCTACTCTTGATCAAAAGAAGTGGGTGGAGTGTGAGACCGGGCAATAGTAGGAACTATCTACTCCAATTAAAAAAAAGAAAAAGGAAAAGAAAAGGGTAACTGAAATTTACTAAGTTTTAACTTAGTATAAGTCGAAAATAACCTTCAATTGTAAAATAATTTACACGAACTACTTACTACTTATGTTAGTAACAAAACAAATAAAATAAAAATTCAAAGTGGAACAAAAAACCAAAGATTTAAAAAAATAAACTAATAAAAATTAAATTAAATTAAAAATTACAGAAGAGACAGACTGATTTCGGGTGAACTTATCACGAGGAGGTAACACAGAAAGTTGATTTAATTAAATTTCTGAAGTCAAAAATAAAATTTAAGCATTTTTTCAGAATATAGGCGAGTTAACCAACACGTGTTTACTAGCTACCCGGTGGGGAGTGAATAACTCAAAGAACAAATCTTTACTCATTTACAAGACAGAACTAATGGAATTAAGATAATACCACGGTTCATATCAACAAATACAAGACTCACACGCTGCATGAATTAGATACACCGCTAGTGACTAATAGTCAGTATAATCACTCTACTACCATTTTCTCCAATAATGTCCACGTATTTAAGAGGATAGGAACATCCCATTCTTGTATACAACAATGTGAACCTTGAGCATAATATTCAACATGTTATTCGAAAACTGAAAAAATACAAACAAAAATTAAGCAGAGAGACTTTTTTTCTTTTTTGTTTGTATGAATACTTGGTGCATGAAATCATAAACAATAAAAATAAATAAATCACATCCTTTTTGTGCGGCCTATTTCATAATAACCGTCATATGACGTCACTTGAGAGCAGTTCAAACTTTCAATCTCCCAAAGAATACCAGGATGTATCCAAAGGAATCCTAACTACAACAGAGACACTGCAGGTTGATAAAAATGACTGCGATTGTTGAAAATACTTGACCCAAACTAAAAAAAAAATATGAACTTCAGACAATGTGTTCACAACAGAACACTTATGTCAAATTTTGGAAAAAAATACAGTAATTGTTAAATAGTCATAGCTTGTCGGTCCTTTTCAGTCAAAGTAGTTTGCATATATATATAAAAATTTACGAAACTGACATGAACCGACATTTTTGAAATTTTATTTGTTTAACACTATTACTTTTGTATGTATTTGAGTAGAAAGCCTGTTTATTTTATATATATGTCACTGCCCCATCGTCGAAATGTGGCCTCCCTTTGTCTGTTCTATAAATACTTTCATGGCTTCTGCTCGGACAAGATTAAGTCACTGGTGCCTCCTCAACAGGTGTTTACTCGTGCAACCAGACTGGCAACTAGGTCCCACCCATTCACAGTCGGGTTAGCCAAATGCAGACGACAATTCTACTCCTGTAGCTTCTTCTCTCGCGCTTCCCTCCTGTGGAACTCGCTCCCGTATTCTTGCTTTCCTGACGGCTACAACCTCCAGAAATTTAAATGCAAAGTCAATAGTCATCTACTAACCATTGGACTCTGGCTCTCTCCCCACCCACGTATAACCTTCCCTTTCTCTTCACCTATGCCACTGTCATTGCACCTGCTTTCTCAGCTTTCTATTGCTCCATTCTAACCAGTTTGTACTTCTCACTCTTTTCTAATTAATCTTTTTACAGTTATGTAGCCCCCTGCACATCAGTGGCATTTCCGCCTTGCTCGGGGTGAAATGATTAATATATATATATATATATATATATATATATATATATATATATATATAGTTAAACAGTACATTATAATTTCAACTGGCCTTAATCGTTTGAGAAATCATTTGAAAAATATCTTCCGGTTGAAACAAAATATCTATCTTCACTCGTCGAAGCTGGGTTTATTTCTGCAGAAAATAAACCCAGTTTAAAGTCTTCACCCAGCTCCGATGAGTGAAGACTTTAAAACAGTGTTCTCAAGAAACTTCGAAGTCGATATGAGTGCATTTTATCAGTAAAACAACTGAAAAAGCAACAATCTATCTAATAAATGCTTAACAAAATAACTGGTATATATGTGTTCGATTTTATCCGTAGATAATCCTAAGGATGTTGAAATTTATATTGGAAATACTATGAACTTTTTTTAAAAAGCGCTTTTACAATCACCTCTCACCCTTCAACAACAAGGACAAACAAAATATGACATCAATTTCTGAATATTTTTGGAAGTTAAAAAACGAAAATAAGATACCTAGAGTCAAATGAAAAATCTTCAAACAGGTTAGAACATCTAAATCGGTAAAAGAACCATGTTTCCTTTGTCTATATAAAAAAATGGGAATCATTAAATACATGAGGAGTGACATATTACTAAACCAGAGGCATGAAACCACAGTAAATTGCAAACACATTAAAGAACTAACCTTACTATCTTGCTAAAATTACTAAACCTAAGGTCCAGATCTCTAGAAACGATAATCCTTTATAGTTTTAATCTTATTACCACGAACGATCTTCACTTCTAACTGTATGATATCTCTCCTGGTATATTTTTACTCCTTAATTATTATATGAATTAATTTTTAATTTATAAAAAAAAATAATTTACTTCACCAATTAGCACTAATGAATATTAGCACTAATGAATTTATATTTTTGTGTGATTTAATATCCCCAGATCTACGCTTTTTAAATAATTTATACGTTTGGGTATGTGATTTCATCATTTTTTTCTAAAAATCGGAAAGCCTTTCGTGTAGATACCTCCATTAAATCGAAAAAAGTATGAAAAAGTCCAAAACTTAATAAAATGAGCTTTTTCTATCAAAATGTTTATAATATTATTAAGAGGAAAGATCAAAGTAATTTTCTAAAATTGTTTAATCACTTCTAACATGTTCGAAATTTGGGCAGAAAATTTTGTTTGATTTGAGTTTGCGTTGCAGAAAATAATACGACTGTTTAAAATCGATCACGTAATTTTACATAACTCACTTTTTTCGGTGACAAACATTAATTTGGGAATGCTCGCAAAAATCAAATAATTGTCGGAGTTTAATGAAAGTTTTAGTACTCATTCACAAATAAATAAAATTGTTTCTTAAACTAATATTTTTTAAAAATCTTGGTAAAAAATATTTTTAAAATCTGTTACTCCCTCTCCACGTATATTCATAAACTTTTAATACATTTTTACTGGCTGTAATTTATTTTTATTAGTTAAAAGTAGGACTCATCGGGGAATATAAATAATCTATTTTTTTATTTTAAATTTTACGACACTGTCCGAAAATCTGTTCCGAAGAATAAAATAAAAAATGCAATAAAACTCCGATATAATTTAATTTGATAAGCTTTTAATTGCTGGAATAAAAAATAATAATTAAGGACATTATAGTCTGAAGAAAAAAAAATTCAATTACTAATAAAATTTTAAAATAATTTTTTTAATTTTTTTATTATTATTATAATAATTCATAATTTTTTTTAAATATTTTTAAAATCTTTTAAAGAAATATCGTCTTAATTTTCTAGTTAAGAATTGATGATTATATTGCCTATTGAAAATTTAAAAGTTTAATAGAAATCGTTCACTAATTGTATTTTCAAAATAAGTAAAATCCTTTTTTTCTGTGTGTAACTAAATATGTTCATTTAAATACGATGTTCCATAGTAGTCACAACAAGTTTCCATAGGGGTCGTGTTGATTTTAGAAGTTAACAAGTGTTGTGGATTATTACCCTTACATGGAAAACGACAGAAACTGAACTTTGATTCAGATTCAAGTCTCTTCAAGACGTTTATAAAATTCAACAATCTGTTTTGCAAGTCATTCCTTAAACATTTAAAGCAACTTTTACATTTTAATTCCTAATTTTCTAATTTTGTTAAAAAAATAATGATAATTGTGAAATTTAAAAATTGTGGAAATACCTAAAAAGAATGTGAAAAATAGATATTAAAAATAAAAATTAATAAATGCCATAACATTTCATAAATTATTGAGTTACCTCTGCCGTTATTTTCATTCTGTTATTAAATTGTAAAATTTTTTAAAAGAAAGTTTTATATTATTTTTATTTTTATTTTTCATAAAACATCTTCAAATGTAAGCCTGAAAAGCTAAACTAACTAAAATTTAATAAAATATTGGATAATTGCTGAAAACTGTATTAAATTTGTAATTTTAACATAGTTAAAAATAAAAAAAAAACGAGTTTTATGAATAAGATTTATATCAAATACGTCTTCTATACTTTTGGCCGGATACTGTAAATCATCCATTGTCGGTTGCTGATAAGGTGATGACATCTGTGATAACAAGGTTAACGTAATTGAGAAATTCTTTTTGAAACATTTCAAACAGTAAGCTTATAATTCTTGCTTCAAGTCAACTTAAAGTAAGTTTAAATTAGGCAATTTGAAGAAAATAATGTCAGCGAGGTGTATTTTGTAAGATTTTTTAAAACCAAGAATTGGCTTCTGTTTACAATCGATTAAAAATGGCGAAAATTTGAAACTTTAAAAACTTTTTTTAATTTAGAAAATGTTTGATTCTGATCAAGATAATTTCGGTTAAAAATACACCAGGGTATTTTGCTTCCTGGAATTAGTAAATTTAATCCCTTGGCTTTCAATGCAAGTTAATTTTAACGCTTGAAGATAACTTATTCATTTTTAAAATTTAAATTTAAATTTAGGTATAGAAAAATGACTGGAGGTACCTACGTTAGTGTATACTATGTAACATGGAATGTATCTAACTGCAAGTGTTTGACTTTTCTATTCCTTTTACGTCTTCTTCTGTCATCCCTCCCTCAACACTTTCTTCACTGCATGCATTTTCTCACCTCACTCCTTCCCTTTTGTAACCCTTATGTGTATCTACCTATATTTCACCTCCTACCAAATTTTGGGTTTATTTCTCTCTGAGCCGTTATCATCGGCTCTTTCCTCTTAGCTCTTTCTTTCTCTCCTGTCTTAATATGATCTTTATTTCTTATGTATCTCTCTTTCCTTTTTGTTTTAACCCTTTTTTATTTCCTTTTTGTTTGCTCCTCTTTTCTATCCTCTTTACCTCGTACAATTTTCCAAAAATAAAGGACGAGTGAGATATCTTAATCTTCTTTTTCAAAAATAACGTTTAGTACCATCATTATTAACTACCTGATAAGACATTGTTTTTTCGATGTCAAAACAAAATGTACATTTTGTAGTAAATTACAATTTTTACATGTTCTAAACAATAACTTATAATAAATATTCATTGCTCTATTTCTATATTGAGCACTATTTTAAATTAATGTTTTGAACGTTGCTAATACTTTCTTCGTTCTTTATTCATTTGAATATATATATATATATATATATATATATATATATATATATATATATATATAGGCATTACACTGCCACTATAGCGCAGGGGGTTACACAGGACGATAGACGAGTTAGGATGTATATAGGGGGAGAGTTGGAGAGAATGGGAGGGTTAGTGTGTTACGAGGTGTCTATTGATCTTACATTTAAACTCCTGGAGGTTATAGCCGTCGGGGAAGCAAGCATGCGGAAGGGAATTCCACAGGCGGGAAGTGCGAGAAGCTGTTAGAGTAGAAATTGCGGTTACATTTCATCGGTTTCACTGTAAAAGGGTGGGACCTAGTTGCCAATCTAGTATCTCGTGCAAACTCACACCTTGGGGGCACCAGTGATTTAAGTTCATCAGAGCAGAAGCCATGAAAGTATTTATAGAAGAGGCACAGGGAAACCACGTAACGCCGGTGAGAGAGTGACTGCAGGTGGTCAGATAAGTCGGTATCAATCACATTAGAGATTCTTCGCTGTATTTTGTCAAGAAGCCCGAGGAGAATAGCAGGGGCACGCCAGTAGGTGTGGCAACAGCATTCAAAACACGGGCGGATGGTAGATTTGTATAAGTGCAGGATAGATTCAGGCGGAAAGAATTTCCGGGTCCTGCACAGAGAGCCAACTTTCATGGCAGCGGATTTAGCAATGGATTCGACGTAGTCATTCCACTTGAGGTCCGCTGAGAGTGTCAGGCCAAGCAGGCGTAGTGTTTTACTCTCTGGGAGGCATGTCTATTCCATGCTAATGGGGGGAAGGTGTGGTCGTCTGTGGTGGTTAATTGACAGCAGCTTCGTTTTGGAAGAATTGAATTTTACGAGCCATTTCCTACCCCAATACACCACGGATTGGAGGTCCTTTTCAAGCTCAGCCGCGATGTTCACCTTACCATCAACATCAGATTTCTGATCGAGGCGAGCGAATACTGTGGTATCGTCGGCGTACATGACTACTTGTGATCTCATGTCATCGGGGAGATCATTGATGTAGATTAGAAAGAGCGTAGGACCTAGGATAGATATTGATAATTGATAATGGCTTCGAACACTTTGCCGAAGATCGGAAGAAGGCTGATAGGACGGTAATTTGCGGGGTCCGAGGGTTCACCAGTGTTCTTGAATATCGGAACCACAGAAGAAGACTTCCAACAGGCAGGAAAGCAGGAGGAAGATAGGCAGAGGTTGTAGAGCTTAGAAAGGACAGAAGAGAGTTCAGGGGCATATTTCTTCAAGACTATGATTGGGATTCCGTCCCCACCACTTGCTTTGTGAGGGTCCAGTTTTGATATTATGCTAGAAATCAGCGAGGGCGTGATGTGGACGTCATTCAATTGGGCCTCAGTTCTAGATTGAAAATCGGGTTTCTGGACTCCAGACGAATCCAGACACGAATTGGTCGAGAATCTACGGGCAAAGCATTCAGCCTTGTCCGCTGAGGAGGTGAGGACCTCAAACTTGTTGATTAGTGGGGGTATTGAGGACTTACTCTTGTTAAACACGCTTTTACAGAGGCACCAGTAGTCGTTGGCTCCAAACTCAGAGTATGCTATGCGCTGCTTCATTCTGGCAGCAAACAGCATCTTAGCTTCGTTAAGTATCTTTTTACACTTATTACGAGCTGAGGTGAAAAGACACCTGTTTTGGTCCGACGCGTGGCGACGATAAAGTCGGAAGAAGTGATTCCGGTGGGCAATGGCGGCGGAGCAAGCGGG
Source organism: Ascarosepion bandense (assembly GCA_037127315.1). Lineage (NCBI taxonomy): Eukaryota > Metazoa > Mollusca > Cephalopoda > Sepiida > Sepiidae > Ascarosepion > Ascarosepion bandense. The sequence continues at coordinate 6,834,068 of JBBBDQ010000181.1, read as the reverse complement.
CGATAACCAGGGAGACGAATGGGATTTAAACTGAAATTTCCTGGCAGGGATGAAAGCATGATGCCTGCCTTAACCCAGGAGGAGACCTCTGATGCACAGTCTTTGACGGGAAGACTAAAAACATTGTTCCAAGGGACGTCACAGAGGAAGTCACGGAACGAATCCCAGTCTGCTCTTTGATAGCAGTAGGATATTCTGCTGGTCTGGGTTTCTTGGGTAGGGATGGAGTGGAACGAGATGTTGACAGAAACTACGGCGTGGTCAGAATCTCCGAGAGGGCAGAGCTGTCTGGTGGTGTAAGAATTTGGGGTGGAAGTGAAGCAGAGGTCTAGCAGTGAGTCCCTTCCGTTAGGGTTGTCGGAGAAACGCGTGGGGAAGTCCACCACTTGCGTAAGGGATTTGGAGATTGAAAAATTAAAGGTGTGGACACCAGCAGTGTCGGTTACAGAGTTTTCGAGCCACTTAGTGTGGTGGGCGTTAAAGTCACCAAACACGAAAATATGGGCAGATGGGTGAGAAGAAATGGCTTCGTCGATATTGTCAGAGATGTTGTCAAGTACTGAACAGTCAGGGGAGGAGGGGGAGCGGTAGAGGAAGAAGAGATAGCTAACGGAGCTTAGAAGTGAGAGACCGAAGCACATGAAAGACTGGTCCAGGGATTCAAGAGATGTTACTCTAGCTAGGGGGAGGTGCTCGCTGACATATACACCAAGCCCATGCATATGGACATTGGAGTCCTTCCTGAAGAGGGGAAGGTAACTAGGAACATAGAACTCAGAGGAGGGGACAGACGGGTCAAGGTTAGTTTCACACAGGGCTAAGATATCAGGTGAGTTAGTTTGGAGGAATGATTCTACGCTAGAAAGGTTAGTGCGGATACCGCGAATGTTAATGAATGTGACACAGAGAGGTTTGGGCGTTTTCCAAGTAGCTGGTTTGAGTTTGGTATTTTTTTTTTATTCGTGGTATTTTGGTTGAAACTATTGGTTAAAAGTTTGGATGAATTTTGCGTTTTTTTTTTAAGAATCTTAAATGGCTGTATTTTTAACGTAAAATATGTAACTTCAATAACTACAGTTTCTTTGCTTTTTCTTCTTTCTCCAGATTCCTTTTAATATCAAAAAGTTCACATTTAGATTCGTCTGTCCACAATACATTTTGCTAAATTATAAATATTTTGTATGAAATATAATTTTCATCATTAACTCTTCAGTAGAGTTTTTGAAATTACCAAAAGGGATTGAGATTGGATTCAGATCAAGGGAACCATGAAAAACAGACAACATTGCAATTTTACAAAGACATCTGGTTTACGCATAACTGGAAAAAAATCATCTTTCAGAAAGGCAACAATCCAAAACACTTAAAAATTATATCAAATTTACTTTGAATTAAACAAAATAAACAAAATATTGACAATTATGATTTGGGTCGCCTAAGTCTCTGAATTTTTCTCCTATTGAATTAGTATAAGAGAGTTCAAAGAGAATAGCCAAATAGTGCAAGTAAGCTTTTTTCCGTACTTGAAGAATGCTTGAGAATACCATCTACTTTTACTCAAAAGCAATGGAAACAATACCAAAAATCTTTAAAGCTGTCATTCTGCCCGAATTCGTCATTGGCGGCCGTAAGCAGAACAGTATAAGATACGCGGATGATACAGTGCTGATAGCAGACACAGAAAGAAAACAACTAAACCTCCTATTAGGTTTTGTTAGTTAAAGAAAATGGAAAGAAAGAACTACATTTAAATTATACGAAAACTGAATACATGGTCATCAGTAAAAAGAGGTACCCAAAACGCCAACTACTGGCCAGGGATAATAACAATCAATTAGGTACAGAAATTTAAATACACGAGAAGTGTTCTAACAGAGAACGGAAAGTGCGACACTGAGATGCATTCCAGAAGCTGAGTAAATTAGAAAACACAGGGGTTGACATCGTAGAATCTAAATAAGAGCCATAGCCAAGTTTGGTTAAGATGCTAAAATAACCATAAATGTTCCATGTCGGGAACAAGTAGCAAAAAACTACTAATGACATACTAAAAATGAAAAAGTGCGCCAGACCACACAAGGTGGCAGCGTTGAATATATATGCTTTTAGGGGTTTTTGATTTTGTTTAATGTCCTTCAGTTGATTAACCAGGCATTATGGCTGCCTGATGATTGTACATAGTGAATGAAACTCGAGTCGTACTGATTTCGTTTTGGTTTTTGTTTTTTTTTTTTGGGGGGGGGGGGGTGTTTTCGGGAACAACCAAAACGTTGATATATTCATTTCTACCACCGTGTGTTTTATAGATCACTTTTTCATTTTTCGTGCGTATTTAGCAGTTTTCTGCTACTTGTTCTTATATATATATATTACTCATTTGTGTGTGCATATATACATGTGAATTTAAGCAGCTTATCTTCATTCAAAGTTTTTTCATTAAATAATATAGACATATTTTGTCTACTTATTATATATTGATCCCTTCCAGTTGGTTCATTAGTTATTCTTGATCTATAAAATTCATCAATGAAGACGCCGTAGGCTTTGTAATTTAACCCTCAAAATGATCTTACAAAAGGTTCAAAGTACTTGGGCTAAAAAACTATGGTAACTTCCTTGATGAATTTCATCCTAACATCAAGAAACTGATTAGAAAACTGGAAAGAATCAGTATGAAAATAGACAAAATATGTTTATGGTATTCAATTAAACCATCCATCGATTCTCTCTCTCTCTCTCTCTCTCTCTCTCTCTCTCTCTCTCTCTCTCTGTATATATATATATATATATATTAAATTTATAACATAAATATGTTATCTCACTTCGGCCATTCCAAAATATATTCCAATGACTAATACAACACATAAAAGACAATTGATAAAACAAATTTAACATGAGAAAAAATTACATGTAGTACTAGCCGTTTTTCGCGTGTCGAGGGTCATGTGATATATATATATAATTAAAAATATACAAGAGGAAAATTATACTTTGTTAGAGTCAACGCGTTTTGTCTACTGACGGACTTTATTGAAGCAAAAGAGAAAATTAATTATTTTAAATAAAGTTTCTATAAGTAAATACATGTTGGTTACTGGATAAATATTCATAAGGTCAATTGAAAATATTAAGCATTTTTAATGAACGTCATTTATCATATGCGAAGTATATTGTTACATTATAAGATGTTAGAATGATGGAATTGAACTGTTTCCTTTTCATTTTTGATACGGTTGCTGCATATGTTGATTTTCCTCTTGTATACTTTTTAATTATACTTTTCCTTTCTTCGGATTAATATATATATATATATATATATATATATATATATATATATATATATATATATATATATATATTCTCTCAGTACGTCTCTGAATATATCTTATTTAATCATAAGACCTCCTCAGTCCTTCCTATATTTTTCTCTCCGAAATTATTCCTTTTCGCCGGCTTCTTAATCTATAACGTTTTCTTTCTTACTTGCTCTAAGATGTTGCAGATTGTATTATGCCAGTAACTGTCAAAATCCGTAGCATTCAGCACTACATCTCGCTGTGAACACAATACCACGTTTCCCAGCGTTTGGCGCCAATCCAACTAGTGACCGACATGAAATGCAATTACTATCCTTTGATGTTGTCACTCCTCACCTTGGCTTTGTGTTTCTGATGGCAGATATTGTCACTGAAACATTTTATGTCAGATCCAATCTCAAAGAAGGCAGCCTGATCAAAACATTCTTACTATCCTAACCTTTGAAACTGGTAGCTTTGAAGTAAGGTTCAACCAAGGATCGATATTCAGTTAAGGTTTTGACATTTATTCGCTAGTCTATCATATATATATATATATCTATATATTGTAAGAGGAATCGTACAATAAGCAATGCGATGTGAAATAATCATTTTTTTCCAAAAAGATTTTTCGTATTACTATTGATTAAACAGTACTGATGACGAATATTGTTTGTTTGTTTAGCGGAATATCAACTTCTTATGGGTCATTTAATGCCGAAATTTAATTTTCTTAGGAGCATTAGTAATTATCTTTGCAAAAAATGTATTTGTGTTAATATTTTTTATCTACAAAAATGTACTGCTGGTATTTTACTTGCAAAAATGTATTGCTGGTAATATATATTTTATTTTACAAAAACGTATTCCTGGTAATATATATATATATATATATATATATATATATATATATATATACATATATATATATATATATATATATATATATATTCCATTTTTAAACAAATTATTACGCGACCTAGGTTTCTACCAATCATTATATTGTCCAGATTATGACCACCAATGACGAATTCTGGCAAAACTTCTGGAGTTCTCAGAACTTATCTAAAAAATGACAAATTGAAACAAATAATCTGTCACAGAATCTGAGAAGAAAATGTATAATACCCGGAAGTATCATATGTTCATTTAAATAATCTTGTTCTGTAGTTCACAGCCATTTTGGAATAAAATATTTATTTTAACGTTTCTTTAAGAAAAATGAGAAAAAATAAATATTAATCAAATTAAAAATTTTACATTATATTTAGTTCACATAATTAATTTTATTTCTCGTCGTCGAATCTAATAACGTAATTTAGTTTGTTGCCTCTCTTGTCCTCAAAATTCCCAACACATTTTCTAACACAGTTTTGTCTAGCATTCCGACCTAAAGAAAACGAACCAAACATACGTCACATCAGCGAAACGCGCTATTTAAAAGTTTTTCCACTTTGTCATCCTCCAAAATTAAATTTGTAAATAGATAATCTAAATATTTTGTAACTTCTTTATGGTTATTAAAATTCTAAACATAGCTTTTTAAAACAATAAACATTGTCGTGAGATTCCAGTAAATATCTAGTAAATATCAGTCATTCAGTTATGTTCTATACGTGATACACGCTTGGGCGATTTAATCCATAGCTGGAAGAAAGAGACACATTAATATATTCACCAATGGTATTTACGCGTAATTAAAACGAACTCAGCTGCAATTCCAACTCGGATCTCCGATTTCTCGTTCCGAGCCGATATCCAGTGCACCACAACGCACATCCGTACAAGTGTCAAGATTAACCGTCCTTTTGTTTTTGCCGGCTTGAAAGTTAAATTTTACCTAATTTTGATTTTGTTTTCCAACCTTTTAAATTACTGTTTATCGATTTACTATTAATTTACACATCAGATTAGATCACATACAGACCTTTTTTTTAATTAATAATTATTTTTCTTTCTTTTTTATATTTGTGATCTAGACTACTTAATTTATACTAGTATGAGACAAATATTTGGAGAAAAATGCCTATTTCTGATTGGAGGAGTGCATATTTCATAACTTCACCTTTTATCCTAAAAGTTCCAACACATTTCCCCCGACACATTTTTTCTTTAATTCTGAAGAGAAAATTTTACAAATTGTTTATTGCTGTGTTATTTTATTTTTCCGATATTTCAATTGAACAAATTACAAAGTGTGAATTCATGACAGTGCTTTGAATTCGTTTTTAACGTAATATTTTCTTTTTGTTTCTAATTTATTTCAACATCCATTTCTAAGCCAACATTTTTAAACACAATAAACATTGCCGTGGGAGTTGAGGGTGCGTACAGTAATAGCGGTGTCAAGCGAAAAAGCGTCCCTTTTTAGGGGTTGAAGGTTAAACTTCACCCAATGTTTTTAATTTTTTTACCTTTTAAGAATATTGTGCATTGGCTTTCGAAATGTGATCGATTTACAATGAATTTACACTGATGTCCTCAAGGACACATGACTCAGTGGATAAAAGCATTGGTTAGTTGACTTGACCAAAAGAGTTGTGAGTTCAATACCTGGCAACAGTAGAGGCAAACAAATAACTCAGAAAATTAAGTTAAAGACCTGGAAGTGGCATGACTAATCAAACGATATCAATGTAACTCAGTGATCTAAATAAAGAGTTCGGTTAAAATTCCAGTCAGCTGAAGATGGTCGGAGCGTACAACAACCGAAAAGGCGAGAATATAGCAATAAAGCTGAGGACAACAGTCCGAACCATATAATTAGTATAAACTAGAACCCATGTAAACCTTTCTTTTAAGTCAATATTTTTCACTTTTTATATTCGTGATCTTAAAAGGATTAATCTATCGTAATATGAGACAAATATTTTGAGAAAAATGCTTATTTCTGCTTGCATTATCTATTATACATTCTACTATATATATATATATATATATATATATATATATATATATATATATATATATATATATATATATATATGGTCGTGCATAATGATAATATGCACACTAAACGTCTACTTTCCTCTACTGAGCGCCCATAGCACAGAGATAAAATCTCCGACTGACGCCAATTCGGTCGGGTTTCAATCCTGGGAGTCTAACTGAACTGATGAGCTGTGATACGGCGAAACAGATCTGTCTGCGGATGACTATATATATTGTGTATGTTTTATATTTTATTTTACTCTATGTTTTATAAATTTTATGAATTTTATAAATTTTATTTTTTTAATTTAAATCAATTTTAAAATTAAATTATATGTCAAGGTCTCCGCCACCAATTTTTTTTTCTAATAACTTCATCTCATCTTTAAACCAAAAACCGCTATGATTTATCTGTCATCACGTTCTTTAACGTTTCTATGGAGAATGTTTTCTTTTTTCTTTTTTCCTTTTTCTTTTCTTTCTTTTTTTTTTCTTAGCTTACTGCCCTGTCAACCACCCCTTCCCACTTCTTTCTTTATCTTTTCTCAGAGCCAGACAAGGCTAAACTTTAATTTACAACCCAATTTAAAAGTAAGGTTTTCCAAAAACTAAAAATAGACATTGATTTCTGTTTACTTTCTTATTAATCCCACCCCTTTACTTTTTCTATGAAGTATATATGTTTTTTGTTTTTTTTTTCTTCAGCCGGTAATATATCTCTCTTTATTTTGAAATAAAAACTTGCCGAGGATACTTGAAATTTCTCTTAGAAATTTCATGTAGAAATTGGCATACAACTGAATTGAACATCGAAATTTATTTTATTATATATATATATATATATATATATATATATATGAAGTATATTGGTTATGGGTTTTTAAAAACTTCGAAAAATGTTTGGTAGTCTTTCAGTGGATTTTAAAAACATTAACCAAATATTTGTCCAGTTCATAATCCTCTCCTTGCATCTTAGTGACATTATCGCCTTGCTTAGGGCGAATTGATTAAAATAAATATAATTTCTCCCAGAAAATGGCGTCTATTTGAGTATGGAAATGGTTTTTAGTAGTTTTTGCAGTTTTCCAATGAACTGAAATTCTTCTCATTAAAGTAATTTTGTGGCGATCGAAATAAGCTGTAATCCAAAGGTGAAAGGTCAGGTATGGTTTTGCTTATTTGTTTTATTGTGTTTTACGGCATATCAACCTCAGTGGCGTATTTCCTGCCGACAAGGATTTTAGGCTTATATTTTATTTGGTTTTATAGCATACCAGCTTCAATAGGTTATTTAGTGACGACAATATTTTTAGTTTCATGGTGTGTTGTGAGGTCTCCCCTTTTTCCATGATAATGGACTCTTCTACAGTACATATATACTCCTGTATATAGTGAGATACGGTCAGATCCGAGAGACACCGTCAGATACCGAAAGATACCAAGGTTTCACGGAGAATACATAGTAGCTCTGAGCTCCACTCAGCGAGAATATTATTACACAGCACCCGTAAGCTTCCGACGTGAACTTACTAAACATACTACGGTTTCACTTCAGAGACTTGTATATATGCTTTCTACCAACTCGTATTCCATGAATTACTAACCGGCGTTCATGTTTGTATCCTTTACGTTAATATACTTATTTTTCTATCTCCGATTCCGATTGTTCTTCCTTTATTTTGTGCGGTTCTCATTTCCGGAATCCACAACAACTTGGCAACGAAGGATTCGAATTCGGGTCGACCACAACAACTTGACGACAAAAATTCTAGAGTCATTGACGACAAGACTCCAAAGAACTCATACAGAGAACAAGAAAAAACCTATATTGCCACACAAGTCAACCACAACAACTTGGCGACACAAAAATTCAAAAGAACACTTGCAGAAATTAAAAGGAAGATCTGGTTGTATACCAACTTTGGAACTAAGTTTCGCAAGGACATAAAGAGATAGAAAAAAAAATCATCAAAAGATATTTGAAAGTCAGTATATTTTTCTCTTCGAGCAAGTCACCACAATCAATTGGCGACTAATAATAAAAGAATTTTAAAAAAATAATATAATGCAAAAAAGCAACGGTAAAAAAAGTGAAACCCGTCACGGAAACAAAGCAAAAAACCATGAAAGAATTTCAAAAAGCAAAGCTCGAGATTATAAAAAGAAGTGAAGAGAGACAATTAAAATTCCAGGAAAAACAGATGGAACACAAATAAAATTAGAGAAAAACAGATGAAAATTCAAAGAATAAATGACGAAAGACAAATGGAAATTCAAAGAATAAATGAAGAAAGACAGCTACAACTCCAGGATTTGCTACTAAAATTGGCAGTCAACACACAAGAAAGTAACATTGAAAAAGATGTGACTTTTTCCCAAGACGCAATTTGGAACACAATAGAGACTTTCTTGATGATGATAAAAATTTCGGGGACTATTTCAGACGAGATGAAGACATCTGCAACATTGATTGCCTAAAACTGGACTGAAGCAAAAAAGCTGTGATTATTACTCAGGAAATTGGGAACAGAGGAATACACAAAATTTGTGGACTATATTCTGCAAAAGAAAACAAATGATTTGACGTTTGACGAGGCAGGTACAGACGTTACAGGGCTTTTCCATCCAAAGATTTCACTTTTTCACAAAAGGTGGAAAATCCTCAACCTCGTAAAAAGTGAAAATAAGGGCTACTCGACGTTCGCCGCAATCCTTAAAAAACATTGCGATGATTTTAAATTCGCAGAATTAACTCCGGACAATTTTAAATGTCTTATATTCGTACAAGGATTAGTCTCAGCCAAGGACAGCAAAATGCGTCAAAGAATGCTTAGGAAGCTGCAAAATGAGCCTGGATTAACGCTACAAAAATTGTCAGAAGACTGTCAAAAATGCTTGAGCATTAAAAAGACTCTAAAGATATTGAGGAATCGGGAGTAGCACACATACGTAAGTTAAAGAAAAATTTACGATTTTCACCCTCCCCAAAAGAAAAACAAAACTTTAATAACAAAATTACAAGATATAAGTCAATTAATGCCAGAGATCAAATAAAAAATACCCCCCCCAATCTGCATGTTACAGATGTGTCGGATTCCACTGGAATAAAGACTGTCGATTTAAATACAAGAACTGTTTAGAATGTGGGAAAATGGGACATAAGGCATCTGTATGCAGAAATGAAAGACATGATAGTAGGGTAAGAATTACTAGAGTGGACTACGAAGGCAAACAAAACATAAGAAAATAAGTAGAAGTCGAGATATTAAATAAGAAAGTAAAACTACAATTAGATTCAGGATCGGATCTAACTATAATTAATCTACAGAAATGGAGGAAACTAAATAGACCGACCACGATGCATACACAGAACAACGCTAAGTCTGTTACAGGGAAGTTTATCAATTTTAAAGGAAAAGTAATCCTAAACGTAATATTCCATGGAAAAACAAAAAAAATTAAAAATATTTGTAATGAAAGACACAGAAAATTTGGTATGCAAAAGTTTGACGTATTGAATGTACCCATTAGCTAATCTTGTAAGAAAATAGAGTGCAAGCCGTCAGGAGCTACAAAATTAAAAGAATAACTACACAATCAATTTCCCGAAGTATGCTCGAGCGGTTTGGGACGATGTAACAAGTTTGCAGCTAAAATTGAACTAAAGTAAAATGTTCAGCCAGTATTTAAGAAAAAGCGAAACGTGCTTTTGCAACCATAGAAAAAATTGACAAAGAGCTTGATAGATTGGTACAAACTGAAATCCTATCACAAATCGAATTCAGTGAACGGGCGGCACCAGTAGTCTACGTAAAGAAAAAATCTGGAGAAACCCGTGTTTCTCGGCTGGATTAAACAATGCTATCAAAGATTATCACTACCTATTGCCAAGCCCAGAGGAAATATTTACCAAGCTTAACGGTGGTAAAGTATTTTTGAAAATCGATTTAAGAGAAGCTTACCTTCAGATTCAAGTAGAAGAAGAAAGTACAAAAATTTTATATATCAATACTCACAAAGGACTTTACAAATTTAACAAAATACCATTTGAAATAAAAGTAGCTCCGTCATTCTTTTAACAGACTATGGATACGATGCTCTTGGGACAGAACTTTGCTACTGCTTACGTAGAAGACATTTTAATCAAAAGCGGTAATGTAGAAGAACATGCAACGCGCATTAAAGACGTCTATAAAAGAATACAGGATTTTGGTTTTAAAGTGAAGGAAAATATTGCGATGTTTCTCTTAAAAGAAATCGAGTACTTAAGCCATATAATCAACGAAAATGGCAGAAAACTAGATCCAAATAGGGCATCAGCAATAAGAAAAAGATATGCCTGAGCCGAAAAATGTCGCAGATTTGCAAAGCTTTCTTGGTCTAGCAAACTATTAAGGTGAATTCATTGAAACATGCATAAATTGAGAACTCCTCTCAATGAACTATTGAAAAAATATTACCAATTGAATTGGACTGAAAATTGTCAAAAAGCCTTTAAGGAGATCATAAAGAAATCAACATCTGATCTAGCACTGATGCATTTTGATCCCAAACTGGAAATCGTCAAACTCACACAGAGTGGGAACTTGTATGTTACACATGATGCAGGATAGCTCATGCATCTAGATCGTTGCTACCGGCAGAGAGGAATTATTCGCAAATAGAGAAAGAAGCGTTAGGCATAATATTCGCCATAATTCGCTTCCACAAATACATATATGGAAGAGAGTTTACTCTTCAAACTGACCATAAACCTCTTCTCGCTATATTCAGATCGAAAAAAAGAATTACCAGTTTACACAGCCAACAGACTTCTGAAGTGGGGAACGATATTACTGAATTATAATTTCAAACTAGATTTCCTACCGTGGAAGAAAATTGGCCATGCCGATGGCATATCTAGATTGGTACCTGCAAAATGCGAACCTCTGGAAGACTCTGTGATAGCGGCTTTGAGAGCCGAAGACAACATTAGTAAAATTCTAAGCAGTACAGTACCAGTGACATTGTGAGAAGTCAGAAAAGAAGCTAAAATGGACGAATTCATACTGAGTACAAAGAGAAAAATAGAAAAAAAAGAAAGAAATCTTGCGAACAGCTTTTCAATTTGTGGTCATGTATTATTTTATACCCAAATTGTTACAAAGATGAATTCTGAAAGACTCTCATCTAGGACACACAGGAAAAAACCGTATGAAAGCGTAAATGAGAAGTTTCGCGTACTGACCTAATATGGATGATAACATTATTCAGATGGTGGAAAAATGTAGTGGCTGCGCTGCGACATTAAAGGCACCACTAATTATACAAAACCCATGGCCTAAGTTGGACAAACCTTGGTCTAGAGTCCACGCGGATTATGCAGGATCCATTGATGGATACAACTACTTTATAACGGCAAATAGCTTGAGCATGTGGCCAGAAGTCTTCAGATACAAAAATCCTACGACAGAAAATACTATAAATTGTTTACACGAATTATTCGCAAAATTTGGCGTAGTAGATTTCCTTGTAACTGATAATGGTACTCAATTTACCTCGAGTGACTTTCAAGAATTCTGTGCGACTTATCAAGTCAAACATATTAAAATAACATCATACCATCCACGATCTAACGGTCAAGCCAAAAGGTTTGTGGACACTCCTAAGAGAGCCTTGAAAAAGCAGAGGACGTACCAACAGAAAGAGCTATACAACAGTTCCTTCAAGTTTACAGAATAACCCCGAACGGAAACACACCCTGTGCCTTTTCGCCAGCTGAAGTGATGTTTTGCAGCAAAATATGGTCTGTTTTTGACAAATTATTACCCAGCAAATATAAAAACCGGCATACAGCTATAGTGCCTAAAAGTTCCTTCAAAGCAGGCGAACGGGTCTATTTCAGAATGTTCAGAAACAATATGGCATATTGGGAACCAGGAACGATAATAAACAGACTGGGGAATGTTATGCACACAATACAAGGCAAAAAATTCACCCACAGGAGACATATAAATCAAATACATAAAAGACAGGTTGAGGAGTTAAACTCGTCACCTTCAGAAAATGAAGACGCGATGGAGGAGATCTTTGAAGCGTTTGAGATTCCAAGACCACAAGTAGCTACGGAAATTAGAAGAACAAGCAGCAAAAGAAAATTTACAGAACCGCTAATGATCGACTATAAACAGATAAAATATAACCTCACCACAAAAAACGCTAGGGAGGCGGGTGTTGTGGGGTCTCCCTTTTTTTTCATGATAATGGACTCTTCTACAGTACATATATACTCCTGTTATAGTGAGATACGGTCAGATCTGAGAGACACCGTCAGATACCAAAACATACCTAGATTTCAAAGAGAATACAGCGTTCATGTAGCTCTGAGCTCCACTCAGCGAGAATATTATTACACAGCACCCGTAAGCTTCCGACGTGGGCTTACTAAACATACTACGGTTTTACTTCAGAGACTTGTATATATATATATATATACTTCGTACTAATTCGTATTTCATGGGTTACTAACCGGCGTTCAAGTATGTATCCTTTAAGTTAATATACTTATTTTCCTATCTCCTATTCTGGTTGTTGTTCCTTTATTTTGTGTGATTTCCTTTTTCGGAATATACAACATGGTGCATGTGGTTTTACGGAATATCAAACTCAGTGAGTTATTTAATGCTAACAAGATTATAAAGGTTATGGTGAATTCGTTTTTACAACATATCAACTTCAATGGGTTATTTAATGTCGTCAAGATATTTTGTAAGCTTATTTGGTTTTACGGCATGTCAACTTCAATGGGTGATTTAATGCCGACAAGGTTTTCAAGGTTTTGGTGTATTTAGTTTTATGGCATAAATGTGGTTCTCTCGAAGGATGTTGAGCATCCCACGCACGGAACATGTAAGTAATGTCAAAGTTTTAGAGAAAATAGAAAGAAAAAAATTTAAAATCGGAGACAATTGAAATTTATATGACATATGATAAAAAAGAAGGCTTGGAAAATTTTATACTCACAAGACAGATTGAAAGCAAAAGCGATAGAGGAAAACAACGTAACCTAGTTCTTCTGTAGGCCACTTTTATGCTGCTTTAAATATTTTCTTCATCTTTGAGAAAATTGTTCAAAATGTACTGCTTTATAAAAAGAACTGATATTACGTAGCACCTCATTACACTTATTTCAGCCTCAGATCCTTCCACATTTAATTCATGTTTCTGCTGCCGCTAGAGTTAACCGTTATTTTTCACACATATCCGCATAAGGTGTACATCTTACTCAGTAACCCCGCTATCTCCAGTGGCCGCAGGACCTTGCACAGGGAAAACACCACTCTTAAAAAGAAAAAAAAAGCGGTTGTAGACTTCGCGAAACTTTTCAAATATTACGCGTTTAACAACAAAAGTTGCAACCTCAGAATTACTCCCATTTAGTTGCGTTATTCTGTTGAACACGATCAGAAATATTTTTTTCTGTCACTCTGATAAACAATTTCTGCATTTTCTACGATAAAGTCTCACTAATTTTCAAACTGTACAAATAAACTTTCGATAAACGGGGTTTCTCCGAAAAGTAACCAGCCATTCATTCTTAACGAAATTGCAGCCTACTTAATAGATTGTGACCCGACATAAATTCCCTTTTCCAATCATTCTGATAAACAATTTCTGCTTGAGTTTACATTTATTACGGCAAAATATCACCGATTTTCAAACTGTAAAATAAACTTTCGTTAAACGACGTTTGTACGAAAAGCAACCGGCCATTCATTATTGACGAAATTGTATCCTATTTTGAAGAAATGTCGCTTTACCCGCCTTCAAACAACCTTTAGGTCAATGTAGAGTTATCTCTATTTCCAAAGTATACAAAGAACTCTTTTGATTCCACTGTCCTTTAAATCATAATGTCATTAAAATGGGGTGACAAAATCCCAAAGACCTTTACCAAATAAAAAAGACCACATCACTTGAACACATCAGAAAACAACAAAAATGGGCAGCGCGTGAAACTTTGAGAGAAAATAATGATAAACTTAAACAGATAACTTTCTACATTAACAAAAAGAAAAGGTTTGAAAAAAAATTCCCATCAGTATTGGTTAATTGGTTCATTTTCTACGGCTTAGCATCTCATTTCTGGTTATTTACAAACAGAAAATATTTTTTAGAATGTAAGATTTATTTTTGGAAACTTGAAAGCAAAGGGGACTTGAGTAAATTTATTGAAAAGAATACTTGAAGAAATTTCTAGGAAAGGGGACTTGAGAAAAGTTCTAGTAAAGAGGACTTGAACAAAGTTTCAGAAAAAGAAATAGAGTACACACAGATTGAAGGCAAGAGTGTCAGATGATGACAAACGCAAAAACCGCCTAGATATCGTTAGTAAATAGAAAACAGAAGCGAGTTTAGAAGAGATGACAAAATACAAAATTTATTAAGAGTTATGAAAAGACAGAAAACTGACAGCCATGATCACCAATTCCTAAGCGACAAGGCACATAGAAAAATAATTATGTGAGCAATTTAGTAAAAGACAATATATGAAACTCAGCCGTAGCGCAATAGTATAGTGTGGGAGGTTGCGGGTTCGATCCCCAGCCAGTTTATACCAAGGACTTTAAAAACTGTACTCGACGCCTCTCTGCTGAGCACTCATCGATAAAGACAAAGATCGAGGGTAAGTGGAGAAATCCAGGGATAGGAGTCACGCCCACCCCTACCGTAAGGTAGCAGCAAAAGAAAAAGAAGCCTTCTCTCGACCTAGCACTCAACCAACTTATGCGGTTATATTTTATTTGGTCAAGCTAACTCGGGTATTCGTAAACCACGAATGACGCCAGCCATCACGGTCCTGTATCAGAATCAGAAAATCATTAGCGTGACACCCTGTATCATTACATAGTTGGTCAATGTTGGTGGTTGTTCGGTGATTAACCCGTCTTGTACCATGTCAAATAGATCCCTCGCAAGTTCTTGTTTTAGCTCGTCAGCAGCGTCCTGAAATTCGAATTGTAGAAATATCATAGATGAGTCTATAGAGCTGTGATTTAATTGGATGTTGTTTCTAAGAGATGCTAAATATAGCAGATTGTAGATTCCATAACGCTTAGACGCTAGTTAATTTCCAAGCTGTGGCACCATATATTAAAACCGACACTACAATGGCGTAAAAGAAACTTCGCTTGAGATTGTCTGGTAGATAAGATTTCCATTGCATATATTTTATTCAAGAGGTCTCACGCTTTAGTAAATATCTTGCATCCTTTTGTCGCTTCTTAGCTAAATAAAAGATTCGAAAGATTCTATTGATTCACCTGAGACAGTTTGTATTGAGCCTTGCTAGTTGAAGCTTAGGAATTCAGTTTTTGGGGTACTTAATGATAATTTCCTATCTTCTTCCAAATCAATATATATAATAATCAAGTCGAATAAAGCAAGATCCAAACAAGCGGGAAAATCGGTAAAGAAAAGAATAAAATGAACAGGTCTACTTTCCAATTAGGAAGAGAGTAATTCCAAAACGATCGAAGAATACAAGTATCTCAGTGTGGCATTTAGTCTTTCGGCGCCAATGAAATGAAATGAAAAAGAGAGTAATCACATCTCAGACATTAATTGATGGATGATTTTCGAACATGAAAGAACCAATTCTTTAGTTGCAATTGTTTTTCGCGTTACACGCATCCCAGCATAAAGGAAGAAAAGAAAGAAAAAAACATGAAGTTGAAACCATATAAATAAATACAAAATACAACTAAAGATAGATATTTATTTTTCAAGGGATTTTTATCCGACATTATTTCGTTACGAGTGAGCCTGTGTAGTCAAAAATGACGGCAAAATATTTCTATCGCTATGTCGTCTAAAATAAGGGGAATATATATAATAATGTACCTACTATTGAGTATTTTACATGAAGACATTATAAAAAACAAAATAATACCATGAACGTGCCAGGAGGATTATATATATATATATATATATATATATATATATATATATATGGGGGGGGGGCTGAGTGTTTTGAAAATGGCTTTCTAACCATGAAGCCTAGGTTAGAATCTCACAATGGTCGATTTGTCAGCAAGGTGACTTCTTGAGGTTATCGGTCTGAAGGAGTGGATTCCAGCGTGCGGCACCTTTAGAAAGTGCCTGAAAATTGTCCCGCGTGTTAACCCAAGCCTTGTGAGTGAAATTAGATAGATGGCTCCCTTTGAATAGTCGTCGATGGTTGGACTAGCTTGAGGGTTTGAGAGTCCTAGCTTTGTTCGGACTGTTTTCACGGAAGATAACGCGCTCTCTCCCAGAAACTGTAACTAAGATCCACTCAGCATAGTTACAGTATAAACCACAGGTGGGCTTTGTGGGTGTTGAACAAACACATGTGTGCCTAAGCGGCGTCTGCAGTGGGGATTAGCTAACCGTCCTGGTAGACGGGTATCCTTGAATACGAGTGACCAGCCATTATATATATGAGTATCATATAATTAAGATACTCAATAGTAGGTACCTCATTATATATGTTGACCACATTTTAGACAGCATATTAATAGAAATACTTTGCCGTTATTTTTACGAAACAGGCCCACTCATAATATATATATATATACAACGGTTTTTATTATGATAGTGTGGATTTTTTCACTACTCTACGACATAATTATTGAAAAAAAAAATGACAAAGAGCAAACACGCGGCAAGAGTTTTTATAAATAATAGGAAAATTTAATAACTGGTAGTAAAGAGAATGAACTGGGCCGAGGCTGTTTCACTATTGTCTCGCCAATAGACTGAGTTGACTCTGCCTCGATATTGTCTCTCTCTAATGAACTGAGCCGATGCTCTCTCTCTCCATGAGCGAGACAAGAGGGATATATATATATAGTCATCCTCAGACAGTCCCCTTTCACTGTATCACAGCTCATCAGTACGATTAGATATCCGATTGCTGCTAACCAGGATTAAAACACGAATTGACATCAGTCGGTGATTCTACCTCTTACCTATGGGCGCTCGGTAGAGGAAGGAGAATCTTAGCGTGTTATATAAACAATGTGAACACACACCAGTAGCCGAGTGTGTTCAAATTCATAACTGAATTAACAATGGGTACATGCGTGACTAGCAACTATTTTTAAAGTCTACTATTTATCTACTGTGCTCAGTCTGCGAACGAGAGTGTTAATAGTCAATAATAATTAATATAACAATAATATATATATATATATATATATATATATATATATATATATATATATATATATTCTACAGGAATCTAATAACACGTTTGTGTTCAGCTCGCTATTTTGATTCAGCTGAAGCCACTGAAAAAACTACCAAACATATGTGCACAATTATTCAACTGGGCATGCTTGTAGATCACTAACTGCAACCGATGAAATATGAGATAGTGTTGTCAATTGAGCAAACAAGACCTCAATCCCAGAAAAGATCTTCTCCTTATCGGGCATAGATGGTGGGATACAAAATTTCAAATCATGACAAGGACAAAAGATTCAAGTTTATGTCAGTTCATATGATGATAAATTCAAAATATATTCACATTCGGTTCAATTATGCATCCATATTTCTTATGTACCAAGAATTTTATTTGGCTTCCAGCTTAATGGATACTTTACCAGAATCTCGCTGATAAACCAAAAAAAGAATAAAAGTAAAAGAAAAAAAGAATATATATATATATATATATATATATATATATATATATATATATATATATATATATATATATCCCCTGTCACACCCATGGGATTGGATTATTTTGTTTTGTTTTGTTTTTTTCTTATGCCTAAATGTAAGATACTCAATAGTATATATGTTGCCGTCATTTTAGACGGCACAGGCGCACTCGTAAACAAATAAGGCTGGATAAAAAAAAAACTTCAGTATATATATATAACTATTAAACAGTTATTAGTCAGAGTCAACTTTGGTTAGTAAACAGTTGTATTAAAAGTGCTCAATATACATTTAAAGAAAAAAAGATCAATATTTAACATGCAGAATGATTTCGATACAATGGTTTCAATCTATCAATATCGTCAGGTGTTTTAGATTAACTGATTTGTTAATGCTTTATTTGAATGCACAACAGGAATTTTAAAACTCATAAAAGGAATTTTAAAATAAGGTTATGAGTTAGTTGTGAAAAGCATTCCAAATTGTAGCAAACCAGTAAGCTATGCGTGGTAATTAAAAGAAAAAAAATGACAAAAATCTTAATGTAAACTGGAGTATATTGAGAAAGGTCAAACCTTGTACTGGTGGTTATGTCTGCAGATTTTGTTAATAAGAAAAGTTTGCTATAGTATAATTTCAAAAAAAAAAAAGGTTATTAAATGAAAGGTTCAAAAATATTGTGTAGTTGTATACACATTAGAAAATACATTTTGAATACATTCTGGATGAAAATATGTACAATATCATTTCGCTAATTTTGCTTTGTGGCTGTTTACAAAAAGCACAAATGTACCTGAACAGGTACCTGCAGCAGAGATTAGCTAGTATTGAAAGGGGTAAATGGCCATTATTATTCATTTATTATTATCTGTATTATTTATGCTTGTTATATTAAAATAAGCTCACTACTACGTCAGTATGAATATGAAAATCATGTGTATATGTGTGTGCGCGCTCGTGCGCGTGTGTGTGTTTGTGCAGACGCTAAGACATCCGAACAAGCTGTATTAAAATACTGACTGTAAAATCAAAGACAATTCTTAGTCGATTCATTTGTCTCTTACTCCATTAATTAGCAACTTTTCTGACTCTAGTTAATTTACTCGACTCAAAAGCAATTTTTTCCCCGTAATGAACTTTGATTTCATAATTTCCATAATTATCCATTTCTAGCATTCTGCTCCATTCAAAGATCAGTTTTTGTTCGATAAACCACCAACATTGCCAGCGAGAAGTCGTATTTTGTAATTAATCAAACAAGGTTCTTTCTACTTGTAAAGTTATATCACAGAAAAGACGACTTCAATGGGACGGGAAGATATTTTCCACAATTCATCTCCCACATTGTTTTTAAGTCAAAGCCAAAATTGGTTATCTCCCTTTGCAATAGTTACGCAACTGAAACATTAATTTTTGCAGTAATATATTTTAGACGAAAAACATTAACAAAGTCGTTCAACTTCAAAAATAACACTTTCTAACTGGTTTGACGCAAATTCCAAAAATTTGATTTAAATAATTGCACATATACATGTAACTATGGCAAAAAGCATCTATATTGAATTCGGTATCAACGATAAGAACATAATGAGAAAGAAAGAAAGAAAGAAAGAAAGAAAGAAAGAAAGAAAGTGATTTTTACGCACAGCTTAGATGTGTCACAAGGCCGAAACAATGGGGCACCCAACAGAGGATCGAATTCACTACTCAGTTGTAATGATTCTAGTGAGGCAAGTAGATAGATAGATAGATAGATAGATAGATAGATACATTCAGAAAGATAGATAGATAGATAGATAGATAGATAGATAGATAGATAGATAGATAGATGACATCAATCTCTTGTATTTAGTGATTTTATGTAATACCCAGCCTTTTACGAGGATTCGAACGCCGATTAATGGCAATTGAATATCGCTAGTTAGATGGGGTCATAAAATATATATTCATTAATATTTCTTAATGGTCTCTTTTTAAATGACTTTGTTTCCATTTGCTGCCTGAAGGATGTTCAAATTCACAGAAAATTTCCGAGAATACTATCAAAATAAAATTAAATAAAAAGCATATTTACGCTCATACATATGTAAGCATACATAAGTGCGACAAAGGTAGTAAAGAAAAGTAAAGAGGAAGGACTAAGCATCAATATATAGAATGTATAGTTGTCTGCAAAAGAAGAGCCCAACTTGCGAATTACAAATTGGAGAGGCCAAAATTAAGCAAGTAAATAATTTAAATATCTAGGAAGTTTTCTAACATGGGACACTGAAATCCGAAGACGCAGTGTAATAGCAATTATGCCTTCCAGGAGCTAAGAAAAAGTATTAAGTAATAGGAAAACCTTGTTAGAAACTAAGAAAAAGTGTGGAATTGTTATATAATAGCAGTCGGTGAAAACTGGATAATCTCATCACAGATTAAGAAGAGACTAGAGGCAAGAGAAATGTAGTTCTAGAGGACGATGCTGATAATACAACAGACTGAATATCTTTTACAGAAAACGACAACAGAAAGGATACTTATATTTAAAATAAAAACGAGACTATTTAAATTTCAAGAGTATAGAAAAAAGGGGTTTAGAAAATTTGACACATACAGGAGAGATTAAAGAAAAGACGGACAGATAAAATAAACTACAAGCTTGAGTAAACGAATGGCTGAACAGGGTTTAGTAGAGATAGCAAAAAGAAAGAAATTACTAATTGCTACAAAGGACAGGAAATAGATGTAAGGTATTTACGCATACGTCCTGAAAGGACACAGCACATAAAAAAAGCTTCAGTGACATTAATAATATTCTTGAGGTGTGTCATTAATAAAATTGTATTTACATTATTCGGACTATTATTCTCATCTTTGATGCCATTTGTACGACGTTCGGGCCGTTGAACGCTCCGGCGTTCTTCAGGTGCTAAGCATTTTTAACCGAACCCTTTATTACAATTACTGGGATATATCATCTCCATTCCTTCTGTAGAATGGTAGTCATGAGTTATCTCCCTCTGTAAGTTACTTGTTCACCACTGCTGTAGTCTGGAATTGAACTCACAACTCTTTGGGTAAAGTCACAGAAACTAACCAACGTCTATATCCACTGGGTTTGTATTGAAGCAGTCGTCTTAGGAAATTGTGATTTCAATACCAGGCTACAACAGTGGTGAATAACTAACTTGTATAGTATATTGATAGGCGAGACTATTTTAGTTGGTATTCCATATGCCTCCAGTATTTCCATGTGATTTTCTCTGTGTATAACATCAAAATCTTCCATAAAAGCCACAAGTGTCAGTACTTTCGGGAGGTTTGTTTAATCGGAAGAAGGAAAATATTTGGATGCAAGTTTTATAGCCTAGTCAAGAGCAATCATAAACCGAAATGAAGTCGGTATTACTCCCTTTAAGATTGCCATGAATTACTTGATCAAATGGGGAACATTTCCTCGTGTCGTGCATTGTTTACCTAGATGATTAGTCTAATTCTCCCAAAAATATATAAATTAGATCCTTCGTTTTACAACCAGCATTACGGTTAAAAACTAAGACGTCATTTGTATCCAGTATTTAAACGACAAAATGTCTCTCTTAATTTCCAGCATGCAGTAATTAAAATCTCGACACATTTACTGAAAAGTAAATATATATAGATTTAGATTGTTCGATTTTTAATAAATTATTATATATTTTAAATGAATATTAATACCCAACTCCTTTAAGAAAAAAGTATCAGATATCAGAAATCACCCTAAAAATGTAAACATAGTGTCATTCCCCATTTATTGTTGTATTATGAACGGTAAAACAAAGCTTAATGCAGGAAATAAAACAATTATTTATACTTTCAAACCAGCTTTTTATTCTTTCTATCAATGTAAAGGTAAAAGAGGCCTAAAAACAAATAATAATAATTTCTTACTGTCATGAATGTGTAATTATGCAGCTATATATAAGAAATGAGCAAGAACGTATAACCGAAACACTCTGCTGCTGCTGGATGCTGTGGAAAATTATAAATAACGTGTCCTCATAACCGCTCAACTAAGTAATGGCGGTTGATTAAAAAAAGTGAAGGATTATGGAAGTCAAAGAATTAAATAGGTCATACTCTATATACAAAATAAATAACTCCCAAGTTATATAATAAAGTCCGATACAACCAAATAAATTATTATTAATACACTCTTAAGTTTCCCTTCTTTCACCATACGGTCATCTTTAGACTCAGAGAAGTGACAGGGTGTAATCGATTTCTATTTTTTCGTTAGATTAGGTCATTTGCGGGAGCATGCGGTAATATGAATCTATATACAACCTTTTGCAAATTAATTAAAACAAGTGCTTTAGTTTTGTTTCTTTCGCCATACGGTCAGTTTCAGACTCACTACAGTGACAGGATGTAATTTATTTCTATTTTTCCCAGATTAGAATATTTGCAGTTGTGTGCAGTAACATGAATCTATTTTCGGTGAGTATGATGAAATTCTTTGGCCTTGAAAAATATTACGTCATTCGTGATGGCATGCCATCACGAATGACACCCGATTTCCCATCTAGAACTGAAGCCCAATTGAATGACGTCCACATCATGCCATCGCTGATTTCTAGCATAATATCAAAACTGGACCCTCACAAAGCGAGTGGTGGGGACGGAATCCCAATCATAGTCTTGAAGAAATGTGCCCCTGAACTCTCTTCTGTCCTTTCTAAGCTCTACAACCTCTGCCTATCTTCCTCCTGCTTTCCTGCCTGTTGAAAAGTCTTCTTCTGTGGTTCCAATATTCAAGAACACTGGGGAACCATTGAACCCCGCAAATTACCGTCCTATCAGCCTTCTTCCGATCTTCGGCAAAGTGTTCGAAGCCATTATCAATGCCGAGGTCGTTCAGCATCTCACGGCCCACGGGCTCCTATCGGACAAACAGTATGGCTTCCTCTTCACCAGGTCTACTGCTGATATGCTAACGACAATTACCGAGTATATATACCAGGCTCTCGACAAGAATGGTGAAGCCCGAACTGTCGCCCTGGATATCTCCAAAGCATTCGACAAAGTATGGCATGACGGCCTTCTACGGAAACTGCGAAGCTACGGCATTACTGGACTTTTGTTGGACTTACTCCAGTAATTCCTCTCCAACCGCACACTGAAGGTGGTTTTAAACGGACATGCCTCCCAAAACTACCCTACAAACGCGGGTGTCCCCCAAGGCTCTATCCTAGATCCTACGCTCTTTCTAATCTACATCAATGATCTCCCCGATGCCATAAGATCACAAGTAGGCATGTATGCCGACGATACCACAGTATACGCTCGCCTCGATCAAAAATCTGATGTTGACGATAAGACGAACCTCGCGGCTGAGCTTGAAAAGGACCTCCAATCCGTGGTGGATTGGGGTAGGTAATGGCTCGTAAAATTCAATTCTTCCAAAACGAAGCTGCTGTCAATTAACCACCACAGACGACCGCACCTCCCTCCCATTAGCATGGAACATGCATGCCTCCCAGAGAGTAAAACACTACGCCTACTTGGCCTGACACTCTCAGCGGACCTCAAGTGGAATGACTACGTCGAATCCATTGCCATGAAAGTTGGCTCTCTGTGCAGGGCCCGGAAATTCTTTCCCCCTGAAACTATTCTGCACTTATACAAATCTACCATCCGCCCGTGTTTTGAATACTGTTGCCACACCTGGTCGGGTGCCCCTGCTAATCTCCTCGGGCTTCTTGACAAAATACAGCGAAGAATCTGGAATGTGATTGATACCGACTTAGCTGACCGCCTGCAGTCACTCTCTCACCGGCGTGACGTGGCTTCCCTATGCCTCTTCTACAAATACTTTCATGGCTTCTGCTCTGATGAACTTAAATCACTGGCGCCCCCAAGGTGTGAGTGTGCATGAGATACTAGATTGGCAACTAGGTCCCACCCTTTTACAGTGAAACCGATGAAATGTATTTCTACTCCAACAGCTTCTTTTCTCGCACTTCCCGCCTGTGGAATTCCCTTCCGCATGCTTGCTTCCCCGACGGCTATAACCTCCAAGAGTTTAAATGTAAGGACAATAGACACCTCCTAACACACTAACCCTCCCATTCTCCCCAACTCTCCCCCTATGTACATCCTAACTCGTCTATCGCCCTGTGTAACCCCCTGCGCTATAGTGGCAGTGGAATGCCTTGCTTGGGGTGACATGATTAAAAAAAATGAGATTTTTATCAAGCCCAAACACTATTATCTCGACTGTCGATTAGTTGTCCTACGGCTATTCTCTTCAGTGGACGTTGCTCCAAGTAAGCGTGAAAAAATTGTAACGCTGCACAAACACACTGACAAGCCTTACAGAGAGATCACGGATAATTTTAATGTCATTTTTCAACTGTCAGTCGTTTCATTAAGACGAAGGAACAAACTGAATCCATTAGTCTAAAACGTAAAGAAAAACACGATCGAAAGAAAAAAAACGCCAAAAGAAGACGCATCCGTGATCAGGGAAAGTGTGAACGATCCTAGGAAAAGATTATTCGTTTGGCTTCCGTAATTTGCACAAGGGTGTATTTCTAATAAAATCAGAATCTTGAAATTTCCATATTATTTTTGCGAAAATTTCGCCTACCTCGGTTCGTTAATAATTTCAATGTAAAAATATGGACTTACGTAATATCTGACATCGCGTATATTAACTTATGTTTAATATGAAGTTAAACAACCTCGAGCCCGATTAGTATATTAGTGGTGGATCGCTTGCCAACGACAAGGTATTGTAAGCTGTAACTCTGGACGATAAGGGAATTTATCAAAAAATTATTGCTACAAAATGTAACTAATATGACTTGAGAGGTCAGAGAGTATTTGTTGTTCTAATTTATTTCCATCCATAATACCCCCACAGCACTCATTCAATCGAAAATGTCTTTAGCGTTATAAAGTTATTGCTCGTTGCTCTTTTGTTTGTATTAAGTTTTATTTTATACACTGTGCTGAACCAGAAGAAAAAACCCTTCGGCACATTTCACAATTATTTTTTACAGTTTAGTTTAATTATCTGTGAAGCACAAATCCACATGAGCCATTTTAACTGACACGACATCACTTTTATAAGTTATTAATAAAGATCTCATTAATTTAGCGTTATATGATCAAATTATAGAGTATTTATAATCATTTCGGATTCATACAAAACGAGACCGTTTCTTAAGATTAGAACTTAGGAAAACAACAATTGTAGTTGTTTAGCTGATCTTATTGAACTGAAAATCGACCTCTATGTAGTATTTAATACCTAAATCTAAATGTTTTAAACACAATTTTATGCCTTCGACTCCAAACATATTGAGCATAGTTTTATACTTCCATGATTAAAGTATGATTTATTAACCCTCTAGGGCCATTCGTATCATATTTGATACAGTATTTCCCTATAAGGAAACATTTGGTATTTCCCTATAAAGAAACATTTGGTATTTCTCTATAAGGAAAGATTTGGTATTCATTGACTGAGCAGTCAGTACTGCTTTCGTTTGAAATTTATAAAATATTTCTCTTAAAAAAATTTTTCAGGAAAATATTTCTTTCAAGGCTTGTTTTCATACTGTATCAAATATGATACGAATGGCCCTAGATGGTTAATATACGGATGTAGACGACAAAATGTATTTTTGGTAATTAAAGAAAATGTTTTATTTGTAATTTCATTACAAAAATGTATGTTTATAAAAATATATTGATGGTGTTTTTACTATAACGATATATATATATATATATATATATATATATATATATATATATATATATATATAGGTACCGCCATTAAATCGAAAAATAGTATGAATTAATTAGGTCCAAAACTAAAACGAACTTTTTCTATCAAAATGTTTATAATATTATTAAGAGAAAAGATTTATTTTTAAAAATTTTTAATCCCTTTTAAAATGTTCAAAATTTTGGCAAATAATTATGTTTTGATTGGAGTTAACGTTGCAGAAAATGCTACGACTGTTTACAATCAATCACTTAATTTTAGGTAACTCACTTTTTTGGGTGACAAACACATTAATTTAGAAATTCTCGCGAAAATCAAATAATTGTCGGATTTTAATGAAACTTTCAGTACTCATTAAAAATGCATGAAATTATTTTCGAAATTATTATTTTTTAAAAATTTTAGTGAAAACTTTTTAACTTTGTAACCCCCACTCCACGTGAATCCATGATATTTTATTAAATTATAATTGGCTGCAAATTATGTTTTATTAGTTAATAAAAATCATTAAAATCATCTATTTTTTTTTTATTTTAAGTTTTTCGGTACTATCCAAAGATCTGCTCCGAAGAGTAAAATGAAAAATGCAATAAAACTCTGATATAATTTAATTTTATAAGCTTTTCATTGCTGGACTAAATAGTAATAATTAAGGACATTATAGTCTGAAGAAAAACGTTTTTTGATTACTAATGAAATTTTAAAAGAATTGTTTTCATTTTTTATTATTATAGTAATTCATAAAGTTTTTAAAATATTTTTAAAATCTTTGAAAGAAATGTCGATTTTTTTAGTTAATTTTGATGATTATATTGCTTATCGAAAATTGAAAACTTGAAAATTTAATCGTTCATCAATTATATTTTCAACATAATTAAAACATTTTTTGTGTGTGTAAATAAGTTTATTCATTTAAGTACAATGTTCCATAGGGTTCATAACAAGTTTTCATAGGGGTCGTATTTATTCTAGAAGTTAACAAGTGTTTTGGATTATTCCCTGACAGGGAAAACGACAAAACTGAACTTTGATTCTGATCCAATTTCTTCAATACGTTATAAAATTCAACAGCGTGTTTTGCAAGTCATTACTTAAATATTTAAAGCAACTTTTATATTTTAATTCTTAATTTTCTAATTTTGTTAAAAAAAAATTGCGAAATTTGTGGAGGTATCTTAAAAAATATGAAAAATAGATATTAAAAATAAAAATAACATTTAATAAATTATTGAGGTACCTCTACTGCTATTTTCATTCTGTTATTAAATTGTAAATTTTTTAAAAGAATGTTTTATATTATTTTAATTTTTATTTTCCGTAAACATCTTCAAATGTAAGCCTGAAAAGCTAAACTAACTAAACTTCTATAAAATATTGGATAATTGCTGAAAAATGTGTTAATTATTTTAATTTTAAAATAGTTAAAAATAAAAAACGATTTGTATGTATAAGATTTATACCAAATTCGTCTTCCATACTTTTGGCCGGATACTGTAAATCATCCATTGTCGGCTGCTGATAAGGTGATGATATCTGTGATAACAAGGTAATTGAGAAATGCTTTTTGAGCATTTCAGGCAGCAAGCTTGTAATTCTTGCTTCAAGTCAACTTAAAGTAAGTTTAAATTCAGTAATTTGAAGACAATAATGTATCAGCGAGGTGTATTTTATTTTTGTAAATTTTTTTAAAACCAAGAATCGGCTTCTGTTTACAATCGATGAAAAATGGCGGAAAATTTGAAATTTTAAAAACTTTTTTTTTAATTTAGAAAATTTATGATTCCGATCAATATAATTTCTATTTAAAATATACCAGGGTATTTTGCTTACTGATATTAGTAAATTTAATCCCTTGCCTTTTAATTAAAGTTAATTTTAAAGTGTGAAGCGTTATTTATTTTTAAAATTTAAATTTAAATTTAGGTATAGAAAAATTACTGGAGGTTATATATATATATATATATATATATATATATGTGTGTGTGTGTGTGTGTGTGTGTGTGTGTGTGTGTGTGTGTGTTGTAGGATCTCCCCTTTTTTCTATGATAATAGACTCGACTTGAGTATACATATACTCCTGCCATAATGAGATAAGGGAGGGACATCGGAACTGATCCGTAAGTTACCGAACGATACCAAAGTTGCACAGAGAATACCGCGTCAGTTAGCATAGTTTGCTAGGAGCACCACTCAGCCAGAATAATATTACACGGATATACTATTTCAACACGGCTTCACTTTAAGACTTGTGTATATATATATATATATATATATATATATATATATATATATATATTCCTTACTAATCGTATTCCTGGATTACTAACCTGCGTCCCAGTTTGTATATTTACGTTCAATATAGCCCATTTTTCTATCTCAAGTATCTGTTTTGTTGCTCATTATTTTTGTGTGGTTCCTCACCCCGATCCACATTAATATATATATATATATATATATATATATATATATATATATATATATTAGGGCTTTTATTGATTCTTACTTTGCTATAAAAAATATATTGTTGGTAATTTTACTATGAAAATGTATTGCTAGTAATTTTATTATAAAAATATATTGTTGATAATTTTACTATAAAAATCCATTGCTGGTAATTTCATTATAAAAGTATACTTTTGATAAGTCTACTCTAAAAATGTATTTCTAGGAATGGTATTATTAAAAACTATTGTTGATAATTTTATCATAAAAATTTATTCTGATTAATTTTATTAAAAAATATATTGCTGATAATTTTACTATAAAATCGATTGCTAGTGATTTTCTTATAAAATTATACTTATGATAATTTTACTATCAGGTCAGTGCAAAACGTTTTGCCAATTTAAAATTTCATTTTGAAAATGAAACACTGTGTGATTTTGAAAATCTTTATTCATAACAATAACGACCTTTGCTCTCTATAACTTGATTCCATCTGCTCAACTTTTTGGAATGGAATCCTGCTCTCGGTTGCTGAACTAGTCTTTCTCCTCGATTTATTTACGATAACCGACGTTTAACGTTATGGTAGAAAGTTCACTTCTCATCACCTGTGACAAGCCTACCCCAAAATGGTGTCTGAAGGTGTCCTGAATGCAAAGATTCGCAGCAAGAAACATGTTGCATTTGTATCGGAACCTCTGTGAAACTCAAAGAGTAGAGCATGCCTAATGTGTTCTTTAGATGGAAAGAACATGGGGGAGAATATTGCAGAAAAATTCGAATGACGCTTTAATAATCTGAAAGAAAAAGTTATAAGTTAATGATGGTGATATGTTTAAGTAATAACAATATGCATAAAATGAATTACAATGATTTAAAATGCCCCTTTTACAAACCGGCAAAATCTTTTGCATTGACCTAACATAAAAGAGTATTTCTAGTAATTTTCTTATGAAACCTATTGTTGATAATTTAACTATAAAAAAGTATTGCTAGTAATTTTTTTATAAAAAAAACTATGGTTTACAATGTTACTACAAAAAATGTACTGTTGATTTTTTTCTTTTTTTCTCTGTGTGTGTGTTCAGAATTTGTCCATGACTGGGACCCTAACAGGTGCTGCCATACTGGATCAGGTTAAACCTGGAAATAACAGCAGATCTTCCAATCTCCCGATAAGATGCCTCGCTACCGGATGTAGGTTATTGTCATAACCAAGATGGCCAACAAATGTAGAAAATCACCGACGAAGTACACGTACATACACACACACACGCATAGATGACGGCTGCGATTCAATTTTCAGTAATGTCAACACTTGACTTATCCTCAACTATGAGCAACATGTAGGGGCTATTCATTTCGGCTTTACATTATCTGACGATGATGTGGTTACGTTACATTAATATATTGATGAACTTACAATATGTGGCATCTCTCATGAATGTTTAAGGCCTATGCTATTTAAACAAACGCGACCATATTCATTAACTGCTCTATCAACACACTGACACTTATATACATCCTCATCTTTATCCAACTTAGGGTAGACGCTCAAGTGGTGTAAAAGATAGCGACAATGAACGAGAAAATAGAGTTCAAATTCCAGTCAAATTCGTTATATTTATTTACGAGCAAAGGTATCATTTTCCCCGTATCGGCATTAGTTTCCATGGAAATTACTTAAGAGTATTACTTTCGGATCGTCGTCACGTATTTTTCCAGACTCTTGGTCATCCCTTGTAAAAATGTATAGCCAACGATGGTGACTATGCGGGGAAAATATTTTTTGTAACGGAAAATCTGCTCTCTCCACATGTGCCATTGTTTTCTCCGTATCTACAGGAGTTTCCATGGAAATAAATAAACAAAATTACTTTCGGGTCGTTGCCACGTATTTTTACAAGCTCTTGGTTTTTGCGTGTAAGATTGTATAGACAACGGTATTGACTATAGGGTGAAAAGATCGTTTTGTAACCTAAAATTCGCGCTATCAAAAAGTGTCATTGATTTTCCAATATCTGCAGTAGTTTCTATCGAAATAAATGAAAAACATTATTTTCAGATCATTGCCACATATTTTACATGATCTTGGTCATCACTTATAACAACGTATAGCCAAACATCATTAATATGCATGAAAAATAATGTTTTATAACTGAAAATGCGTTCTATCCAAATGTGTTGTTTCTATAGAAATAAATAAAAAGCATTACTTTCGTATCGCCGTCACGTATTTTTACAGGCTCTGGCTCATCGTAAGAATTTAAAGCCAACGATAGTAACTATAGTTGAAAATATTGTTTTGTAACTGAAAATTCAACATATCCAAAGTTACTTTTATGTATCTATTAGAGTAACCTTGGAAATTAATTAAAAACATTACTTTCAGAGCTTCCTTCACATTTAAAAACAGAATTACCATTTAATTCAACAAGTAAAAATAATAAATCTAATCAAATATTTCTTCTTCCACCATTCAAACTAAAATGTTGGTGTAAACAATATGAGGCGTCTATTCAAATGATAAATTAGTTTTATCACAAATTTTATGTTCACCCATTCTGTTTCTACCAATTTTAGAATCGGGATTTGTGTACAATTAATTTAACTGCCGAAGGCTTTCTTTTCCTTAAATAATAGACCGAAATATTTCAACGTGGAAACTTAGCAGATGTTTGTCTCTTCGACCTGGGAGGATTGTTATCTGCTTTTCCTCAAATTGTAACTATAGAATTCAACCAAGCTATTCTGATTTCATTCTTTGACGTTCTCAATACTATTCCATCGATATTCGTCTTCCAACAATTCTCTTCAAGAACAAAAATCGATCATATAAAAGGTTTTTGTTAAATAAAAAAGGCCTTTTCATCTCATTTTCCATTATTATTATTGAAATGATGCAAATATTTGTAGACGGAATGTTTTTTTTATCATTTCCCCTAAAGCAAGGTGATAATATCACTAAGATACAAGACGTGAGAGACTTAGGTGAAGAGAAGTGCAGAAAAGTACAATAAAGGAACGGGAATAAGGACAGTGATTGACCCTGCATTTAATGCTTTGGAGACTATAAGTGACAGGGAAGCAAAAAGTTGAAAGAGATTTCTACAGCTGAGAAGTTCGAGAAAATAACTCTTACGGTTGCATCTACCTATTTTAACGACAATACTGTGAGACTGAGTTGTTAAACTAGTCAGTCAGTCAGTCAGTCAGTTAAATTCCATATGTGATAACTGCTTGGGCAATCATGTCTTGATAAAGACATTAGTGGCTGGGTAAAAGATTTTCCTGCAGTGGCTTGCAATTACATTCTGCGGTAGATTAGTTGCCAACCAAGGCTATAGAATCCAATCTATCCAGTTATTTTAACCATATATGGAGGAAAGAGACGGATTAATACCATTCTTAAGACTATTTACGCTTAAGTGAATGCAACGAATTCAACTAGAATTTGAACTCGACTCCTCATTCTGAGCCGATATCCACTGCACTCCAACGCAAAACCGAACTAGTAGAGCAATTAAATTTCTGCAGTAGAGGCATCAAACAGAAAAGTTCATCAGAACAAATACAATGAAAATATTTTGAGGGAAGACAGAAGAAAACCACGTAAAATCGTTGAGACAATAACTGAAGTTTCGGTGTCAGAATCGATTATATTACAGACCCGTCTTTGAATTTTATCAACAAACTTGAGATATAGAATGGATTGGTGGTTAAGTTATTGCTCGGAAGATGTAATGTCTTCAACCCCTATATTTCAACCTTTAACACAACCGAAGAGATGTTTATTGACTCAAGCTCATAATAGTAGGGTAATTAATAAAAGTAAAAGCTAATAAACGTAAAGCTAATATTTTATCTACTAATCCTCCATTACGTTAAGAAGAAATTAAATAGTGAAACTGAAAAAATATAAACCAAACTAACCTACTATTCGACTAGATCTTAGTGAAAACCTTTAGCGAGCCTGGAAGCTATTTATAACTACAAAATTTTGAAGTCATTTTCTAAGGATACTTCGTCATCATTTATTCAGTTAGTTTTGTGTTGTCGTAATCATCATTACCTTCTGTTTGAATTCATGCCAAAATTGTCCAATGGCTTTCCTGTTCCTTTTGCATCGAATATGTTAAGGTTACCTGTCCATCCTCCCATAATCTCCACCGTCCACTGATAAAGCCGTTAACTTCTGAGTCACAGTTCCTATGACCAAGCTAGCGACTGGTCGATAGCCACTTAACACAGGTATGTTGTGGAGAGGCGTTCCTCGTCACCGGTTGGGCCGAGAAAATCTTCCCAATAACGTCACACAGTTTATCCCGCTGATCACTGCTGTTGACCGGAGAGTGACCACCAGTGCACACAAGCAATTTTTTTAAAGCCATCTGTGAAAGTTAGATGTAGATCATTTACCGGTATCACAATTCACTTGAGCAAAGCAGGATCAACAGCTTAACTGTAAAAGTACTACCACTGGGGATACATCGCATACACCCTTTTTAAAATATAATCTTATTTTTTCTTTCCATACGGGGTCGGCTATGCCTTATTTTTTTTTTATTTCCGCTAGTGTTACAGCCTTGCGGTCTTCTTGAAACCTTATTTTAAAGGGGTAGCCCGTTTCTTCTTTATATTTACACACATTTACAAACAATTACAAACATCAAGGTTGTAATATGAGCTCTGGTAAAAATGGTTACTCAGACATTTACAAAGGACAAATAGACCCGTAGATAAAAACGTTGGATCCAGTGACTTAACCGAAAGTGTTGACGAACAAAAAACTGAGAGAATTAAGTTAAATGGAGATGACTAAAACATTCAGAGGGTCCATGACTCGTGAAAAGAGAACAATCTACCCCCGGGATCGAAATAAAGGGTTCGGTTTGATTCCAATCGCCTGAAGAAGGTTAGAGCGTACAGCGCCTGAAAAGTCGCGAATATGACAATGAAGATTCCATAAACTGAACAGTCAGAACAATGTAAACACTCAATTATTTCACCAATTAAAACAATTGTTTCATCACTTAGAACATCTATCAACATAAAGTTTCTTCCTTACCAGCGAGATAGTGAAAAGAAATAAAATAAAACAAGCAAACTGAACATATTCGTTTCTATTGAACCAAAATATTTCATTGGCATGACACAAAGATGTAAATAAATTAAAATCAGATTTTAATAGTATTTTTTAGTCACTCATTCCACATAACGAAACTGAGCGCATAGCAGAATTAAACCGAAAATGGGACGAGGCCAGGACTGTTCCATGAAAAAAACTACTGAAACAATGAATGCAATATTTATGCTTAGAACGATATCAGAAATAGCCATATAAATGATAAAGGATGTGTATTTATGTCTTAGAGATTATACAAAATGATTTGATAAAGTACGGCACAATGAGCTATTTGTACTGCGACGTAGATTGGGAAGGATAAATTGATACCATTCTCTAGTGAACTCAAGCGACTAGGCCGAAACGGGGCTCACCGATTCCATTTTCCTTGCCAAAAATCGTTACGCTGCCAGCACATCCAAAACTCTTCATCTTCTTCTTCTTCTTCTTTGTGTCGTGTCTATTCAGGACCTTGGCCATCATGCCTCACCACAATTTCCCGTCCTTTGTAGCTGGTTGTGGGGGCAGAATACCGGATGAAAAGGAAATTTTAATGCCGAGTATCCTGTCCACAAAATACAATATAAATTTCAAGAAAGACAACAAAATACCTTCAAATTTTAAAAGTTCGAATTTGTTTAAGCGAAATGTGATTTGTGAAGTGAAGATAAGTCTATGTCTTGCTATATGGGTGAACAATAGTAGTAACGTCCGGATATTGATTCTTTGTTCCTCTCCTTCTTTTATTGCACCTAAGAAGGAACATTAGTCAATCAATGTAAGGTGAAAGAGAGAGTGAGATGTTTTTTTTTTTGTTTTGCTTTTGTTTGTTTTTTGAAAACACGATAATAAATGATCAGAGAAAAAACTACTTATCGTGGTTAATTTTGAGGAGTCAGTTGAAGTTTGTTGTTGTAATTGTTGCTTTAGTGTCCGTTGCGTTCTTTGACTTGCTGACTTGACTGACATATGACTGCTACCGAGGACGTGAATAATTAGCCAACTCAATCACGTGATTGGCTCCGAACGCAAACTTCTTTTTTTCTTTCTTTTTTTTTTTTTTTTGCCTCAAGAGCCATAGAGTTTGCATTCGACGCCGATCACGTAATTGAGTTGGCTATTTATTCACGATTATGACAGAGAGGGAGAGAAGGAGTGAGAGACAGAGATAGAAGAGAGTGAAATAAAAAAAAAGAGAGTGGAGAAGTGAGACAGAAAGAGAGAGTGTGTGTGTATTCAATTTAGATATTTCTGAACTGATTTGGTGCCATGAATTACATCCATATGAAAATCTGGATCTGACGAGGCTATTTAAGAATACGACTCTAGTTCTCAGATTAATATTTTGGTTTTGTAGCAACTTGCGGTGTTGTGCAAGACTACTTCTGATAGTATCAATTATTTAAACAATTACAATTCCCTTCAATAGAAATAACAGAAAGACTAGATGCCAGTACAAGAACCTATGATAGATACCATCGAAATATATATCGCTAGGGGCGAGAGGTTTGTTAAAAGAACTTACTTTTATGAATGAAACTTCTACGAGTTTAGGATCACATAGATAAAAACTTCAAAGAACTTTTTGATATGCTCGGGTGACCTTAAAAGTGGAGGTCTTTTATTCTTTGGTTGGCGTCAAAATTAAGTGAATTGACTGGTAAAGTAAGTTGTTGAAAAGAAAGAAAGAAAGAAAGAAAGAAAGAAAGAAAGAAAGAAAGATGGTTGAAAAGAAAGAAAGAAAGAAAGAAAATATATAAACGATTTTAAAAAATATGCTTGACATATTTTTATTGTCCGTGTTACTATTCACTTATTTAGCAGTATTAAATCACAAAATAAGAAAGCAAAATACTTTTGAATATCCTCTCTGTATCTCTCTCTCTCTCTCTCTCTCTCTCTCTCTCACACACACACACACACACACACACACTCTTTCTGTTTCACTCCCTCTTCTTTATTTGTCTCTCACTTCCTTCTTCTTTCTTTCTGATACACACACACACACACACACACACACAATCTCACTTTTTCTGTCTCACCCCCTCTCTCTTTCTGTCTCTCTCTTCTCTCTCTCTCTCACTTCCTCTCTATCTATCTCTCACTCACAAACATACAAACTCTTTGTCTCACTCCCTTCTCACTTTCTGTCTCACTCTCTTCTCTCTCTTTCATTTTCTCCCTCTCTTTTACAAATACGCACACACTCTCTTTCTTTCTCACTCTCTTCTATCTCTGTCTCTCACTCTCTCTCATAAACACACACTCTCTCTTTCTGTTTCACTTCTTCTCTCCCTTTATATTTCTGTTTCACTCTCATCTCTCTCTGTTTTTCACTCCCTCCCTTTTTATATATCTCTTTCTTACACACACACTGTTTCTTTCTGTCTCACTGTTTTTCTCTCTCTCATTCTGTCTTACTTCCTTTTTTCTCTGAGTCTCTCTCTCTCTCTCTCTCTCTCTCTCTCTCTCTCTCTCTCTCTCATATGGGTCATTTCTGGTCAATATCCATGTCTTTCCATAATTGTTTTTTATCGATCTAAACAATTCTTTCAGTTTTACGACCCTCTTCTGAAGGGTTACAAATTCGTGCCCGGGGCCCTTAATCAGACTTTTAGTTGGGTAGTTCGGGGAGAGTGCGCACCGACCTTGCTCGCGCTGAACATACCTCGCGGCTATTTGAGGGCGGTGAACTTACCTGTAATTTACCTGTAAACCAATTTTCTTCTATATCAAAATTGTTACTGTAAATAATTATAAACCTTGCAAAGTGTGTTTCTAATAGTCTTCATTTTTTTATTCATTTTTTCACGGATCAATGTGCATTGTGAAAAGTGGGGATTTGATGGCAGCAGACTTTCCTGCGGTGAAGTAATGGCGGTGGACTTACCTCCGGTGAATTGATGGTGGTTGACTTACCCGACAAGAGAATTTTTTTTTTTAATCTCTTTAAATAATTTTCTCTCTGTTTACGTAACTTCATTCAGAAGAAATTAATTCTAATCCTACTCCGATTTCAGATTTTTCCACCCACATCGCTTATTCCAACCTGTTCGTTGATTAGATTTTGAAAAAAGGTTAAACCTCTTCGCTTATTCCAAACCGTTTTTTTATTCAAAAGCCCTAAACTAATTCTACTGTTAGTTGCATTATTTTTAAGAAAAATCTTCTGAATTTTGATAATTAACTCACCTCATTTTTTTTTCGATTAGGAAAAGAAAAATAGAATTTCAATTTGTCAGCATTATATGGATGTTTAATCTAAAAGACATTTGTATGAACAAGAATAAACAGCTTAAATTACGAAATGAATAACATCAAATTTAACTAATAGAATAAGAAATTCTCGAATGTTCCATGCATGCAGTCTGTCTGAAATTATTATGCAAATCTCATTCATCTAAATGACTCGATTTTGCTTTGAACAATTTTTGTCAAATTTTAAATGATTAATTCAAACTTCAAAACAAAGTTTGTTTTAACCAGCGTATTTGCTAGATACGTATTTGCTAGATATTTACGAGTGCTACTTGATTGGCATCAAGGTCCCACCCTTTTACCGTTGAAATAGTTAAATGTAACCACCTCTTCTACTTTAATAGTTTTTTTCCTCACTTTCTAAACCCCACCTAAAATAACAAACCTCTCTCTCTCTCTCTCTCTCTCTCTCTCTCTCTCTCTCTCTCTCTCTCTCTAAATATTTCTGGGAATTAAAAGACAGATATCTTTCTCCTTATATTGAATGGAAAATTATAGGGAAATCTCAAACCCCCAACAGCTTTAGAAGCAGATACAATTTATGCTTAGACGAAAAGATTAAAATTATCAAATTCAGAGAATCTAGCCAATTATTAAATCAAAGAAATGAAATAATTTTTAAATGCCGACATAAAAATAAATTTAAACTGTCTAACACATAAAATCTTAAAATTACTCCATTCCGACACACTTGCCAGTTCTTTCATATTTTGTATGGGTCATTCGTTGGAGAATTTTACGGTCCGAAGAAGTGAGGATAGAGATCTATCATGCAATGGGTTGACATGCCAATATAAGTACGCAATGACTTTATATTATTGGTGTACGAAGTTAAAATGTCCTGTCTTGAACTGTGTGATTGTAAATAATTTTACGATAATGACTTCGATATAAATATTTCACGTGTATAATTGTGCACCTAACTGTAAGGTTAGATATGTTTTTCGTGTATATGGGTGCACCTTATTATGTGCATGTTCCCAAGTATAGTTATGAATATATGCGTTATATGTATTATTGTATGTATTATTGTATGCATATGGGTGCACCTAATGATAAGTATATTTCATGTATAAGTGTGGACCTAATTATGTATATGTTTTTCCGGTATATGGAAACACCTGATTATATGTAGGTTGTGTTAATCTTGGATGTAGTCGATTGTGCATTCTTGAACTGACTATGCCATGTATTGATCATGCTACTCATATGTGTACAGGTTAATATCAAGATCCGAATGATATATGCCAGTATATCTGGATATATATGTGTAATGTTTGATGTATGAAATGTGAAATATACCAGTTCGTTTGGGAGTTAAAAGTAGATGGATATGTGTACACAGGCGTACATTATCTTTATACATACGGGTATATAAAAAGTTGTTTATATATATATATATATATATATATATATATATATATATATATATATGTGTGTGTGTGTGTGTGTGTATACATGTGTGCGTAGATCCGCCCCTCAAAGATTTGCGTGTGTGTGAGCCCAATAATTATATGTCGATATAAACAGGTGAATGTATGTATGAAGAATACATTTCTATGTGCGCACACACGCATGTGGGGGTACGGGAGCATCTATGAGTAGATATACGTATGGATGTGAGGTTGTATGTAAGTATGAAAATATATGCGTAATTTGGGAGTATGTGTAAAAATTGTTAGCATACTTACATATATATAACACTACGTATACGCGCGGAAATCCCGTCTTTATAAAAAATATACATGTGAGTATACGAACGCAAGATTCGTATGTGAGCATAAATAAATATAAGTATATAGGTATGTATAAGCAAAAACGCAGTCATATTTGTATGTACATATGTGGATGTGTGCGCATGTGTGTATGTGGATATAAGTTAGTGTATATGGGCGTGTTAATTTGTGGGGTTACACATACATAAGTATCTATAGAATTAGAAGTAGGCGGTTAATGACTTGGTGGTCAACATCTTCGCGACTGGTCTGGATACCCCAAACTGAGGTGACGCCAATGCCTCTGTCCTGACTCTTTTTTCCTTTTTCTTTTTTCATTTTCTTATTTTTCTCTTCAGTTAAAAGAAATGCTTATTCCTGCAAAAATTTTAATACCAAATGGAACAAATATTTTGTAGTCTGATGAAATGAGCTAGTTTAGCTTATTGAAATGAATTATAATTTATAACCAATTTAAATGACGTGTTGACTTTTCCTTTATAAATATCATATTGCTCTGTATAACACCGATTGAGCTCTCTATATAGATATAACACTTAATATTTTATATTAAGTTGATCTTGTTGGATTATCTTCGCCTTTTACGAACTGGACATCTATACCTATAGAAGAAAACTCTGAATTCTAACCATGGAGAAGGCAACAGGAAACTACCCCAATATTTTTCCAAACGATGCTTAGTAATTCACAAGTTATAAGTGAAAGTGAAATGACTTTGTGGAGTCATGATCGCCTATGTTCTAAAGTCACATGGAATTCTAAAAGATATGTTGATACTAACCTCATTTGGTCTCTGTTGCTGTAAAGCGATGTTCAGCAACAATCTCCAGATTTTGACACGTTTGATGTTTCACATTACCATCTCAAATAATTAACCCATATTAACTTTTTATCTTTCTTAAAATAAAAAATTGTCGAAAATATTTTTCCATATTCCCTTATTGACATTTTATTTAAATACATGCTTATATTTGAGGTTATAATGCAATTAAAATCATTCAGTTTAAATGAAGATCGGTAAATATAACGACAAACACAGTGACATCTTCGGGCAAACGAAGGTCGGGAAGATGTCTTAAATGATTTTCTGTTGCTCTGATATGAAGTTAATTGTATTTGTTTCACTTCCCTATAATCGTAAACATTCTATAGGTCTTTTGACCGAGTTTTAAATAGTCAATATAATATTTTAATCTAGAAACCCAACGTCCATTTAATGCATTGTTTTTTTATTCAATACTTACGCTTCTCCGCCTCCTTTTCTTCTGCATATTCGTTTTGGTTCTCCTTAAACTAAAAACATTCCAATCAATAATGGCAACTTTTCGGTGCTACATGTGCGAACCATTCTTAAATGATTAAGTTATTGCTCAAGACCAACGTCCTCTTTTGTCTATTTCTCACGTTTTGCAGCAATTACCGGACCCAGTTCCAGCTTTATAAATCAATTCACTTTGTCGCAATCAAGAAGAGATGCTTTCCGATTCGACTCGATTGCGCCATTTCCTATTCTCAAACACAGAACCTAAGAATACATCTTAATAACTGTTTTCCCGCCATTATTCATTCGAGATGAATAAACGTGACGTCAAGAGAGAAAGAAAACCTATTTCCCAGTTGGTTTCTGTTGAATTTTCTTTTAGCATGATTTATTTTGTTCTGTTTGCAATTTATTAGCGTCCCTGATTCTCTATCTTTACACTATTGAGGAATATTAGTTAGTTCCAAAAACAAAATCTTATCAGAAATGCAATTATAAGATGACTTCCGTTTAAATACGGTTATCAACAAAGGCAAGATTATCATTTGTCTTCATTGTCTATTACTGTCTATGATTGCACTCTGGAATGTACGCCGATAATACTTAATAACATACGCAGAAGACATAGAAAAAAACAAGAACTTCTAAACAGTGTAGTGGAAGAAAAGAGTAAACATCACTTATAATAAAACAGAATATATAGACATTTACAAGAGAGACAGTCCGTTGGTTAGTGACAAAATTAGGCGAGTTGGCTCGCAAAATAAGTTGTTGTAGAAATCTGCTTCAGTGCAGTCCGTTTACTACCATTCTATAATTTGACATATAAACTATACCACAAAAACCAAGTAACTCCCGATAGAAATTATTTGAAGTATTTCTAACTTCTAGCCGGTAAGTTTTTATTTTTTCTCTCCTTTTTAGTAACTGACCAAATCAGTAAAATAAAACCTTTTTTGTTTACTATAAAACTTAGTTGGTCTTCTCGTCGTTATCATTACTTCTCTTTATCTTTTTTTTTTTTTTTTTTTTTTTTTTTTGTCGTACTACGAAATGAACAGGTCGGAATAAAGACATTAAAATCATTTGACTATTTGGAAGGATTGCAAGAGATGACGGAAAATGTGACCCTAAAAATCTGAAGGCATATTGGAATAGCGAATGATGTCTTTTAAAAGCTAAACACATTTTTTTAAAACTTACTGTTTTTATTTTTTACAGTAATGTTCCCACTATACAAGGCCCGGGGTCAATCAATATAGAGGGTTACGTTAAGAGGAATTTGATACGTAAAGGGGAGGAAGATAGCGGTTAACTCTAGACAGGTTAAGATTGTAGTGATCGTGGAAACATCCCCTTAGGAGTCTGTTTTACAGAGTAGTGGTTCGTAAGAAGAAGCTGTTAGAGTGGAATTTACTTCTCATCTATGGAATATGGAAGGAATGTGGGTAATTTTCTGCAGTGTAAGTGGCATGGCGCTTGCGAGTCGTGAAGGTTAGAACTGATGGAAGCAAGGAATGTATTTCGTCCAAGCGGTTTCCATGGAAGTAGCAATAGAGCAGTGAGAGACTCGCCACATCCCTGTGATAGAGAGGTTGTAGGATCGAAAATAATTTTTTACCCACAATGACAGGAAAACGCTTTTTTTAACTCTATCAAGACGGACAAGGGAGGACTCAGCAGTTCCTGCCCAAATATAACAACAGTACTCCATTTCCAACCTGATCTGGCTCTTCTAAGGTTAGAAGATAACATAAAGATACTTATTGAATCGGTGCAGGGAGCCGACCATTTTACCTGCATATTTTGGAGTAGATTGTATGTACCAGTTTTATTTGCGGAGTATTAAAAAAGAGGAACAATTCGTTAAAAAAGAAAAGAGTGCTGAACTGCTATGTAGTCATGATAGCCATTCGTAACAGCCTCAGTGAGTTGGCAAAGTATTTCCCATTGATGATGAGACTCTGTTGAAAATAGTCAAGAAACACAATGCCTTTTGCATCTCAAAAACTGAAGCTGTCACTTTTTCTGCAGATGAAACGACTTTGGTCTCCTCTGGATCTGGTGAAGAGGAGATGTTTCCACTGCATGGATCGTCTTTTTGTCTCTGGCTCAAAGTGATTAATACAATATTCATCCTCTTTTAGGAAATGTTCAAGGAAACCAGCTGGATCAGACAATATTAGGTTTTTTCATGATATGATCAGCTTGGTGAGCTTCTGATCAGCTATAAGGTGACGTAGCACCCACCAAGAAGGAACCTTCATCGTGCAGATTATTTCCAATTCTCTCATGTGATATGCTAATAGTATTGGCAATGTGATTAATCATGACGTGTGGTGAACACCATTAATGTTTTCCTCGGTGGTCGCACTTTTAGACCTTTCCCTCCTAAACACAGCTGTCCACTTTTGCACCATTGACAAAGCTGGGGCACCAACTCCTAATTTAGCAACAATGAATGTCCTTCGAGCGAATGGCTTCTGCTGCAGGTACTTGATAACACCTCTATGCCAAATTTTATCCATTTTTAAAAGAAGTCTCTTCTTGTTACTTTTGAAGTATTCTTTAAACAGTCAGATGTCAGACTGATTGATTTGTTTGTTTAACGGCATATCAAGTTCTTATGGGTCATTTTATACTTAAATTTAATTTTCATGGGAGTGTTGAAGTAATAGAAATATGCTGCTATTCTGCTTTCACAATTGAATACATGACGGCCAGTCTGCACGTCTGATTGATTGATGTGTTTGTTTAACGGCAAATCAACTTCGTATGGGTCATTTATTACCGAAATTTAATTTATATATTTTGAACACAACTACAGATAAAATGTATTGTTGGTCATTTTGCTTTAAAAATGTATTCTTGGTATTTTTCATATAAATATGTATTCTTTAAATTTTTACAATAAAGATGGATTTTTATGCTTTTCAGTTCGGTTTTGAGGGTTACTTATTGGCCCATAACTGGGATCCTAACAGGTGCTACCACCTCGCATCAAATGAGACCTCAGAACAACATCAATTAAGAGATGATTCCACGCTTGTCAAAACATCCAATCTTCTGATCAGAGGTCTTGCTGCCGGTTGTAGTTTATCGTCATAACCAGGATTATCAGATGTCAGTTTACCTGGAAATAATCCCGTTAATGCATGCAAAATTTCACAGCTGTACTATATACTCCTACATAGTCAGCCTATGATGTTTTTATCCCACCCTCGTACATATACACGTCACTAGTAACGAATATAACTTTCATATGATCGTATTATTACGTTATAGCAGCGGAATTATTAACGTGGGAATTTTTATGATCTAACCGGTGAAGATCAAACTTACTACAGTTTTAATGACTAAACATCCCAAGCCGAAATGCCTAAAATAATATTCCTCGAAAATTAATTGTGATTAGAATAAATAGTAATAATTAAACATTAATAATGAAATAAATATTAATAACTAAATACTAATAATTAAATATTAACTGGGGAATTTTTATGAGCTAACCGGTGAAGATCGAACTTACTATAGTTTTAATGGCCAACCATACCAAACCGAAGCGCCTAAATTAATACACCTCGAAAATTAATTGTGCGTATAATAAATAAAACGGAGGGAATAGAAAGTTGACATTTTTCTATTTTTTTTATTTTTGCAGTAAGATTCCCCCTGTTTAAGGTCCGGGGGCCACTCGAGAGAAAGAGGGTTACGGTAAGAGGTAATTTATATGGAAAGGAGGGGAGGATAACTGTTAGCTCTAGACTTGAACAGGTTAGGATTGTAGTGATCGAGAAAACACCTTCTTAGGAGTCTTTCTACAGAGCAGTGGTTCCCGGGAAGAAGCAGTTCAAAAACTGACAGATAACAAAGAAAAGAAATCTGTATAAAGAGCCATAATCGGTTATACCCTGGAGAGATATTTTTTATAGTAAGATTCACCCTTTACAACGCCGGCTGCCAACTAGAGGTAGGGGCTTAAATTAGGGAGGCATCTTTACCTATAGGAATGAAAGATAACAGTTAACCCTAGTCTTGAACTGGTTAAAATTGTAGTTATCGAGGAAAGATCCTGTTGGGAGTAAGTTTCATCGGGCAGTGGTTCGCAGGAAGCTGTTTGAGTAGAACTTACTTCTCACCGCTTGAGTACGGAGAGAATGTGAGTGGTTTGACACTATGTAAGTGGCATGGCGGGTTCTGGCCGTGAAGGTTTCACCTGACGGAAGCAAGGAAAGCAAGTAAAGCGTCTGAGCAATTTCCATGGTGGTAGCGATATAGCACTAACAGACTCGCTACATTCCGCTTGTGAGAGAGAAGATGGAAGGTAGAAAATAATTATTTCTCCGACATTGACTGGCAGACTCTTTTGAATTCTATCAAGACTAGAAAATCTGAAAAACAATAAATTTTTATGTGAAATAAAGAATTTTTCTAACCCGGGCAATATTAAATAATCTTGCTAGTCATGAAATAAAAGCGGCAAAATGAAAGAATAGAACGTCGTTGACGGAGAAATAGGAGCGATGAGAAATTGTCTGCTGTTTAAGCTTTATTGCAGGCGAACGAGAAGGATGAGCGTTC
Source organism: Ascarosepion bandense (assembly GCA_037127315.1). Lineage (NCBI taxonomy): Eukaryota > Metazoa > Mollusca > Cephalopoda > Sepiida > Sepiidae > Ascarosepion > Ascarosepion bandense. The sequence continues at coordinate 6,789,985 of JBBBDQ010000181.1, read as the reverse complement.
GTAATATTCCATCATAATGAAACACTTAAAAAAAGCAGTTTTCTTCTCGAATTGTTTTTCTTGAACAGTAAGAGAGAGACTGTATCGAGCGAAAATGCACGCGAAATCGATAAGAACAAAAGGAATAAAAGAAAACATATGAAAATATAAATGTATTACTGTTATGTTGGCCGGTTGATATATGTCAGTTGGATTGATTGCTGGACGGCCGGTCGGTCGGTCACTAAATAGTGTAATAAAAGCAAATATGCTAATGTTATAGATAGATAGATAGATAGATAGATAGATAGATAGATAGATAGATAGATAGAACTGTCTGAGATAGATATGTAAAGACAAATAACTATAAACAGACTGAGATATGAACAAAGTAGATAGATAGATAGATAGATAGATAGATAGATAGATAGATAGATAGATAGATAACGAGGAACGTGGCTAGAAAGAAAAGATTGTGTTCTATAAATACATAAAAGTACATTACTAGACATATATGCATATATAAATTGATACTGATCAATAATTGTGTGTGCAGAAGGAAGAAATTATAATCAAGCGATTTTCAAATGAGGGCTTTTTTAGCCAATAAGTGGTCTGCAATTGAGTTTGCATTTCTCGGTTGCAGCTAAGAATTTACTGAAAGAGTGAACAGTGTTACAAGCAGCCTGACATTCAGAGCAAACTTAAAAACTGGCAACTCATAACAGTCAACTTTCCCCAGACATATTTCTCAAATGTACATTTGTGTACCTACCTAATAAAATAAAAAAAATGCAAATTTAGACGATCAGACAATAATAAGAAAGTGTCAGCACCCATGAATACGCCAATCTGAAAATGTTTGATATTCTGAAAGAAAAATGTCGGTTGCCTTAGGGTAGGTATAAAAATGCATACAGAAACCGCAGCTATATGCGGATGCTCACCAAAAATAAAGAATGTGTAAATAATGTTTGTGTAACTACATAGTCAGTCAGTTAAGTGCAATACGTAATATACGCTTGGACGATCATTACTCAAAAGAGGCATGACTGACTAGGCAGAAAATTTTTCCACAGTGGATTGTCATTACTTTCTGCGGTAGACTGGTTTCCAACCAAAGCTATAAAACCAAATCTGTCCTGCTATGCAGATCAGTTATTTAAATGCCATACATGATCCACGCTCAGGCGATCATGTGTCGAAAGAGACATGACTGACTGGTAAGAAAATTTTCCCGCAGTAGGTTGCCATTAAATTCTGCGGTAGATTGGTTGCCAGTCAAGACAATAGAACTCAGTCTGTCCCATAGGATGTGCGTTGTGGTACAGTGGATATCGGCTCGGAACGAGAAATCGGAGAGCCGAGTTCGAATTCCAGTTGAGTCCATTGTATTCACTTACGCGCAAATACCCTTGGGAAAGGTATTAATCCGTCTCTTCCTTCCAGTTATGGGTTAAATAGCAGGACAGATTGGGTTCTATGGCCTTGGTTGGCAACCAGTCTACCGCAGAAAGCAATGCGGGATAATCTTCTGCCCAGTCAGTCATGTGTCTTTCGAGACATGATCGCCCGAGCGTGTATCACGTATGGCACTTTAACTGACTGACTGTCCCATAACTGGAGGAAGAAGCGATGAATGTATACCTTTCCCACGGGTATTTGCGCGTATATGAATGCAACGAATTCAAGTGGGATTCGAACTCAGCTCTCCGATTTCTCGTTCAGAACTGCACCTGAACGTTTAGGTCAAATTATATATGTACAGAATATAATATATGCACTTATGAAAACAATATGGGTATAAAATCGTATAAAATCGTATACATAATAACATACAACGTACGCATCAACACATATGCACAGAACATAGTTACTTGGCATCTCGTCTTCCGTCGGGCTTCTCACCGACATGAGATGTTTTATCTCTGTCTTTTCTACAAATGTGTTCATGGCAGCTGCTCTGACAAACTTTATTTACTGGTGCACCGACCACATGAATTTACATGTGCTACTAGTTTGGGATTTAGGTCCTACAATTTTACCGTTGAAGTAGTTAAATGTAACCGCCTATTCTACTCTAATAGTTTCTTTTCTCGCACTTCCTGTGAAACACACTTCTGCTGGCTTATCTTCCCGATAGCTACAATCTCCAAAAGATTAAATGCAATGTCAATTGCCATCTTCTGTATCCTTGGATACCATCCATTTTTAATCCTTTCTTCGACACTCCCTGTTTTATTTTTTCTCTCACTGTAACTCCCTTGCACTAGTAACAGTCTCGCCTTGCTTGGGGTGAAATGATTAAAAAATATAGATAAATAAGCACGTTAACACATCACTTAATAAATCCCGGGCCTAACTAATAAAAAACAACTTTTAAGCAAAATTCGACTTTATTCATCGATAAAGTCTCCTTCTAGGGTGATACACTGATTCCAAAGCTTCTCTAACAATTCGATGCTTTTTTTTGTAGCGATTTGTCTTCGGCCTCAAAATACGCCTCGGTTTCCGATATCACTTCTTAATTTTGAAGTCTGCAGACAGCCATTAGTCGCTGGCGCCAGATCTAGAGAGTAGAGTGGATGCAGAAGCAATTCGAACTACAATTCATGTAGTTTTGTCATCGTTGCGATCGACTCGTGACACGGAGCGTTGTCTTAGTGGCCGTTTCTTGGCGAGTTCTTCCTTCAAACGCACCAATAATGGTATAATATGTGCGAGTAATGGTTTGTCTTTTCTCAAGATAATCGATGAAAAATACCTTGCGCATCCCAAAATATCTGGAGGCTAAAACCTTGCCTGCTGATGTTTGCCTCTTTGATTGCTTTGGATGGCTTACAACTGCTGCTGTCCCCTTCGCTGACTGCTGATTTTTGTGAATTGGTGGATCTATGTTTCATCCATTATCACATATTTAGGCAAAACTTTCTTGAAACAGTTGAAAACAACGGTCTGAATTGTTGACACGTTGTTTTTTATCAACTGTGAGCAAACGCAGCATCCACTTTGAACACAGCTTTCTCATTGGCAAATGTTCATTCAAAATAATAAATACACTGCCTTCTGATATGTTCAACTCCTCTGATATCTCACGCAACTTCAATTTACGATCGGCCAAAACGAGTTTGTAGATTTCTTTGGTGTTTTCCGGGACAACTGCCGATTTTGGGTGAACTGATCGTTCAGCATTATTTGTGCCTGTACGACAGCGTTTAAAGTCAGCATACCGCCTCTTAACCGTTATTTACGACGAAGCAGAGTTTAAATAACACTTATCAAGCCATTGCTTTGCTTGAATAGTAATGTTACCCATCAGAAAGGAATGTTTTATCAACACACGAAACTCTGATTTTTCCATTGTTTTGAAAATGTGTAACAGTAGCTTCACTTAAATAACTGTAATTGGTAAACTAATAATCCGATTGAGCTCAAATTTTGTCACGTTGCATTTGAAGATTAGTACTTTATAAAAATTATATGAATTTTTATTACTGGCGCCATCTCTATGTCAGGCCCTGAACTTATTTTGTGATTTGTAAAAAGTATAAATTTATATACACAAAGTGTCCGTATAAACTCATATGCACATTATATTGGTATATGCACTATATGTAGTAGTTATAGGCATTATTTTGTTTTTTGTTTGTTCTTTGTTTGTTTGTTTTTCTCGTTGCTAATGGTTGCGCCCTGTTTTCGTTGTAAGATTAGAGTGATCTCGCTAGGCTGCAAGCTTAAGTGATAGTATATGGAAACCATGCGCAAGTATTTCTTCTCTGCCGGACCTTCAAGATCTAAACAAATAGAGGGCATTATATTCGAGTCCACCTTGGTTGCAGGAATTGCAGGAAGCTTGTCAAGATTGAACGCCTACCATTTTCGGGGTTTCACTCGGGATCTTCTTCCTGGATTCTCATCCATAGATTTTTCCATGTTTGGATATGACCGTAAGGCAGCGGAGGTCTAAAATCAAGGTTTTCTTTCCTTAAAAATGACTTGGAATGACGATCTTCTATAGTATGAAACAGCTGTTTATGAGGCGTCAGTGATCCTCCTTCGCCCCCTTTCCCGTCGTAGCGCTGATCACTTTACAGATTTTAGATGTTGCCGTGGGAACATTTTATAGATATTAAGAGCTTATCCCCACAACTGCTCTCGACTAGGACAATCTTTGGAACATATGTAGTGTACTTATATAAACATTACATGCATTATGCGTTTTAAAATCTCACAAAAAATAACGATAATAAAAAACTTAATTTACATTATCAGTTTAAAATCAAAAATTAATTATAATTACAATTCGCAATTAATATTTTTTAATTTTAATTTACAAATGTAAATTATGATTTTTTTAGAAAAAGTACAAGCAATCTCCTTTTATCTTTAATATGAATGATTCATATTTATAACTGTAATATATTTTCTCTGTACATAAATATACAATTTGCTTTACTTTAAATGCCATGAATAATTTTTAAAATCAAAATAACTGTAATCCAAGTATATTATTAGGTTGTCCCAAAAGTTCGTAAACACTTGCGGAAAATTGATTTTTTATGCAATTTTGCGTTTATATTGTGATAGTGATCTTCGTCTTTGTATTCCAGATGGCAATTGATAAAATTGAGCTGCGAGTTTTGATTCGTTACTGCTGAAAGCGAGATCTTTCAACCAGAAAAAATGCAGAAGAGATTTGTGCTGCCGAAGGTGAAGGAACAATTGCATATGCGGCGATCTCAAAGTGGTACAAGCTTTTCGATTCTGGCGACTTGAGTCTTGAAGATAACCCTCGTTCGGGACAGCCATTAAAGTTGTATGATGGAGACTTGCAAACCGGGTTGGATATTGCGCCTTCATCGAGCACTCGAGAATTGGCTGATGAGCTTGGAGTTGGCAAATTGACAATTCACCGACATTTGAAGCAACTTGATTTTGTTCACAAAAAGCCGCGCCAAGATCCGCACGAACACACCGAAGCACAAGCCAACAGACGAGTTGAAATTTGCCGTCAATTGCTCAGCAATCTATTGGACGAGCGTTTTTGGAAGCGCACTGTGACATCCGACGAGAAATGGGTCTATCTGGTCCAGCACAATCGAGACAAGCGATGGGTTCAGAAAGAGCAAGAGACACTGTTGATTCCAAAACAATATCCATTCGACAAGATAGTCATGTTGTGCGTTTGGTGGAACTTTGAAAGTATCGTGCATTTTGAGTTGGTTCCGAATGGTCTTGCCATCAGTGCCGAACTTTACTGTCAGCAACTTGAGCGGGTCTACGAAAAGTTGAAGCAAAAGTACCCGGCTCTGATCCACCGAAAGTGCGCTTTGATGCTGCAGTACAATGCCAAGCCTCACACCGCCAGGAAGACCAAAGACAAGTTTGGAGAGCTGGACGTCGTTGAGGTTCTGCCACATCCAGCCTACAGTCCTGACTGTGCTCCATCAGATTACGGCCTTTTCCGCTCAATGAAACACTTTCTGAAGGGTCGCCAATTCGACTCGTTTGATGAAGTCGAGGAAGCGTGTCAAGAATTCTTTGATTCAAAGACAGCTCAAAGCTGGTACTTTAACCAGATTCGAAAGCTTGCAGATCGATGGCAGAAAGCCTTGGAAAATGATAATCTTTATTTTGAGCAATAATATTTGGTTTTTTGCGAGTGATATTTCAATTTTTTGCAAGTGTTTTCTGGTAACCTTAGATTACTTGGCTTTAAAATTTCAATTTTCTTCCCAACCTACCATTAGTCATCTGGTTGTAAGGGGGTGTGTACCAGATGATTTTCCTATTCCTATTTTTTTCTTCGAGTGTTGCTTTTCTTGTTTACATATTTAATATTTGGGTTTATGTATCCACTATTTTTCAATGCAGTTTTATAAAAATCGCTATGTTTATTGAACACTTCCTCATTTGCCGAGTTTCTACTAATTCTGTATTCTATTGATGAGGGTATATGCTTGATGATAGACAGAGGGTGGTTAGATTTTGGGTGGATGTATAAAGGGTTTGTGTTTGGGTTTTTTTTGTATGGTTGGTGTATATTTTTCTCTAGATCCAAAGTTACATCGAGGAAATCTACTTTTTTTTATCTTAGCTTTAACTGTTACTTTTAAATTTAGATTTTTAAATTCCTTATGTATCATTAAGAAAATTCCTCGAGCTAATTAGGAAACACTTCACGGAGAAAAATCCACTTAGTAAGATCTTTAATAGAAACACTATAAAATTAAGTTACAGCTGTATGAATAATCTAGAAAAAATTATAAAAACCACAATAATAATATTTTTTAAAAATTCAACAAAACTAGTAAAAATAACCAGACAACAGAAAATAACAATTTAGGCGAGAAAAAATGTAATTATAAAAACTCCATAAACTGTCCGCTATAAAATAGGTGTTTGACGAAATCGATAATATATCAATGCAAAATATGGACGAAGGAAAACCCAAACAATATAAAAGTCTATATAGGGAGCACTAAAAACACTCTAAAGCAGAGAATTTACCAACATAACTCTTCGTTTAACAATAGCAAATACAGAAATAGAACATCCCTATCGAGATATCATTGGTGCCTAAGGGAAACAAACAAGACACCCAAAATGAAATGGAAAATCCTAAAAGAAGCTAAAACATGTAAGTCCTTAAATGAACCATGTTCATTATGCTTATATGAAAAAGTATTTATTATTAGATCCCTTAAAAATAAAAATTTATTAAATAAACGTAACGAAATTAATGTCATATGCAGACATTGTAAATTATTCACATTAGAAAATGGATAAAACCTAAATTAAATAACATGCTCACCAATGAATTAGGTAAAAATAGAAATGAAAATAAAAATAAAGCCAAAGATAGAATAAGTTAGTTGTCCTTTTTTCCTTCCCCCCCCTTTGTATCAGGATAGTAAACTTTACAGCAAATTGATAGATGTAGCGAAAAAATAGCAGTTCGGGGTTTACTCGAAGGAAAGCAGACAAGAGGGGAATAGGGTCAAGGAAAAAGAAAAAAAGAGGAGGAAAAAAGTTGGTTAGCACAGAAATTCCTCGAGGTCAAACCCCTAAGTGAATCTCCATTCTGATTAGCCGCAGACGCACACACACACAAAACACCCACATACATTCACAGTAAACCGAAAGTATTTGTCATTTGAATGTAAATCGTCTGCACAACCACAACAGCATTGTCTGATGATGAGAATTAATCTCGAAACATAGAAATTTCCATGTAGCAATGAAAATTTGACAAAACCATATAATTATATTATATTATATTAAGCTCTATAATACTCATTATAATGAGCACTGTTCATAATAAAATAAATGCCAGAGAACTCAAGATATAAAAAAAACCTCGAGTCCTCTTCACTTGAAATTATATATATATATATATATATATATATATATATAATTTGTTGGATTATTTTCTGACAAGCAGTATGGCTCACGCTTCAGCAGGCCTACTGCTTATGTGCTAACGACCATCACTGAATATATATATCAGACCCTTGATAAAAACGACGAAGCCCGGGCTGATGTCCTGGGTATTTTTAAAAGCGTTTGATGATGTTTGGCATATTGACCTTTTGCGCAAACTACAAGGCTATGGCAGAATAGAACGATTGTTCGATTTAATCCACTTGTTCCTGTCAAATCGTAAAATGACGGTCGTTGTAAATAGGCATACCCCCAAACCCTTTAATGTGAACTCGGGTGTCCCTAAAGGCTCTATCCTAGTTCCTATGCTCTTCTTGATATTCATGTTCTTCCTGAAGTAGTCAGTTTTTATCTACGCAGATGATACCACCATCTACTCTTGTCACTGAGCTGACAAAGTAGATCTAGCATCTGCTCTTGGAAAGGACCTCCATTCTGTGATGAACTGGGGTAAGAAATATCTTGTAAACTGTAATGCTTTCAGAACAAAGCTGCTCAACTTTGACCACCATATGGAAGCGTTACTACCTTCCATCAATATAGATAGTACACTGTGCCCCCTTTAACAAATCTCAAGTGGAAGGAATACATTGAATCAATAGCCATATCTACTGCTAAGAAGGTTGGGTCGCTATGCCAAACCAAAACTTTTATCGCGTCAGAATCACTCTGAAACATTTATAAATTTACCATTCGTCTGTGCATTGAAAACTGTTGCAATATTTGGTCAGGTGCTCCTGCTGTTCCTCTCAGGGTTCTCGACAAAATCCAAAGAAGGATTTGCAATGTAATTAGTCTAGATTTAGCTGCTCGCCTTCAGCCATATTCTCATCGACGGAATGTAGCTCCCTTCTGTCTTTTTACAAGTATTTTCATGGTTTTTGCTCTGACGAGCTTTATTCCCTTGTGTTCCGCTCTCATCAATTTACTCGTGCAACTAGATTGGCAACTAGTTTCCACTATTTTACTGTCAAAACAGGCAGATGTAATTGCCAATTCTACTTCATCAGTTTCTTTCCTCGCACTTTTCGATAAAGGCACTACCTTCACCTATGATTGCTTCCCTAATAACTACAATCTCTAAAAGTTTAAATGCAGCGTCAATTGCCACCTTCTGTCTCCATGACACTCACCGCTCTCTTATCTTTTCTACAACATCACCTATACTGTTTTCCTCTCTTTCATCCATCTCCTCTCATTGTAACCCCCTACATACCAGATGGCAATGTTGCCTTGTTTGGGTGTCGAAACGATTAAATATATATATATCGTTCATTCAGTAAAATGAATTAGAGCACTCTGGCTATTGGGCGCGTATAATGATAATATATGCACTAAAAGGTCTGCCTTCTTCCACCGAACGCCCATAGCCCAGAGGTAGAGTCGCGGACTGACGCCATTCCGGTCGGGTTTCAATCCTGGGGTAAAAAGCAATCGGAGTCTAACCGTACTGATGAGCTGTGATACAACGTAATAGATCTGTTTGCGGATGACAATGTGTGTGTGTGTGTGTGTGCTGGAAATGTAGATATAAGCATGTATGCTTTTTATACCTCTGAAAACATATGTAGATAACAGAATAAAACTTTTTTACGCGTGTATAAACTTAGAATTTGTGTATAAGAGATTATAACGTGAATAACGTAGGTACAAAACTATGTGTACAAGACGTTTATATATATTTGCAATTTTCGTTAAAAATGGCAAGTAAGGTTTGTATTTGTCATGTGATCTTATAATTCTTTTCTTTTCACTACGTATATAACTGTAAGATTACAGCACGCCCGAACTTTAGAATAAACGCATACAAAAAAGACTTTGGTTTTAAAATATACTGATGTCAGAATTATTTACTCGTGTTTTTTTATGCTAAATGAAATTGGCAGCTGATATAAAAAATAACCTACAGTCTGTTGTTAACTGCTGCAAGAAATGGGTTTCTTTAATTTTAACGTCTCTAAAACAAAAGTGCTCACTTTTATTCATCTGAAACAACCTGTTCCGCACTTTTTTCAGCATAGCTGATTCTAATATCCTGGAGACTGACGCCTTTGGCTTTCTCGGCTAACGTTTTCCGCTGACTTAAAGTTGAAAGATTCCACTGAATTAATTGCTAGTCTGCTGCTAGAAATGTTGGTTCACTTCATTTTGTTAGACAATGTTTCTCGTCAGTTACACATTTATAAGTATACTATTCGTCCATATATTGCTGTCACATCTGATCTGGATATTCTGATATGTACTTAGAGATTTTTCATAAAATGCAAATGAGCATCTACAATATTATAGGGCCTGATCTGGTATCTCGGTTTTAGTCACTTTTCCACCGCCGTAAATCCTATTCTATCAATAGTTTTATGGAAATTGTCCTGATGAATTTTCCTCTATGCCACCTAGACTGCCGGCTAGGTTCCATCATTTCATAGTGAAAATTGCTAGATATAACCATAAGTTCTATACTAATAGTTTCTTCTCTCGTTTGTAGAACTCTCTTCCGACCTCTTGATTTCCAGTTAAATTCGATATTCAAAAATTTAAAAGCAATCGTAATCTTATTTTGTATCTTCTTAATACCTGTTCTATTATTGTTCTTTCTTCTTAATAATTTATTTATTTATACTCAGTAACTCTTTGTGTTTTAGTGGCTTTATTGCCATGCCTTGGGTCAAAGGATTAAAAAATTGAAATAAATAATCCATGAAAGCGATTGATTCACAAAAACCTGACGAGATTTGCTTTTCATTAGTAGTGGTCTTGCAGAGAATTCTCTTCCTTTTTCTGGACAAGTTAAGCATCTACAACCAATTAATTGAGATTTTCGTCAACCAGTGTGTCCGTCTGTGTGTGTCTGTGTAAACACTAATAAAATAATTTTAAATCTTACTTCAAATTCTTAATTTCTTTTTATTTTCTTATTCTCTCTACTTAATTATTTTATTTTATTTGTCTCATATTGTCTCACACCCATTGCTTCTCTGTGGCTTTGTTATCTTTCTTGGTGTGAAATTCAGTAAAGTGATTGATTCACTAAAACACGACCTAATTTGTCTTTCAGTTCATCATTAGAAGTGCACTTTCTTTCTTGCAGAGCATATTCGCCCTTTTTTTCTGGCCAAGTTGAACATCTGCAGCCAAACAGTTAAGTGTTCGTCGGCCAGTGTGCCAGTCTGTGTGTGTCTGTGTAAACACTAGTAAAAATAAGAGAGTGAATCTTACCTAATATTATTGCTAATTTACTTCTGAACTTTGTCAGTTAATGTCCATATTAGGGTGTATAACTTGGGAGACTTTCGTCGAACGTTGATCTTTGCTCAAGGATATCCGACACTCTTTTTTTGTTTTTTGTTGTTTTTTTTTTGTTTGTTTGTTTGGTTTTTGGGTTTTTTTGTGGAATTCTCTTTTAGGCTTTTGCTTTCCAGACAATTTTAGCCTTCAAAAATTTAAATGCATTATCAACTGTTATGTGTCTTTTAAATCCTTGTTCTTTTATTGTTCTTTTTCTCCTTAATTATGCTTTTCTCAGTAGGGCCTTTCGTCTTATTGACTTTATTGACTAAATGCAAATGCAAAGGAGTAATTGTTGTTAAATCTGTAAAATTTTCTATGGATCAAAAATATCACCTGCACGCCACGTTGTACAATTCTGTGGGCATTTCCATAGATAGTAATTTTTTTTATCGAAAGGAGTTACTCAAATGTTTATGTAGTTTTCTTTCTCCTTGACTAGTTGCCAACAAAAACTAGAAAGTGTGATCTATTAACTCCCATGTTGTACCAAGGGTAATTGTGCGAAAATGCGAACAAAGATCTCAATTGAGATTAAAACACGAAACGACAAGTCACCTTCCCGTATCGACATGAGTTTCATGACGTATACAGCTACAAAGAGTGTGGGTATAGATATAAATACTTATTCGGAAACAGAAAATGCGTAAAAACGTATACGTAAAGATATAGGCAAGTATAAAGGATATAATAAAATGTAATTATAAACAGTTACGCACATTGCATAAGTATTTGGCCTAATCGTGGATTTGCTCTGTGGTGCAGTAGATATCAACTCGGAACGAGTAAACATCGAACCGTGTTTGAATTCTAGTGGAATACTTTGCATTCTCTTACGTACAAATATCATTGGGAAAGGTATTAATCCATCTCCTCTCCCTCCAGCTATGAGGTAAATGATTGGACAAAATGTTCTCTAGCCTAGGTTGTTTACCGGTCTCCCGCAGAAAGTAATTATAAACTACTGTGGGAAAATATTCTAGTTAGTCTTTCGTGATATGTTCGCCTAAAAGTGTATCACGTATAACAACTGACTATATATAAATATATTTACACTGAAAAAATTTAGGTATAATCATATATTCACAGAACGTAAGGATAACCCTATACTTAAAAATATAGGCATTAGAAAATATACACAAAAGTTAAATATACAGTGAGACAATAAAATCAATATACAGTTTAAAAAATCTATTTATGAACATATATATATCATTATTATTATTATTTATTCATAAATTATAACATGGATATGTTACAATATCACTATAAAAGTAGCCATTTTGCTTCAACACTTTTGTGTCTTGTCAAGTGATGTGATAGTTCTTAAATGAATGATTTAAAAGTCTGAAAACGAGCATGACCCCTTTAATCAGGGAGGTATTATTGTATATACAATGTGGACCAATCAGAGTAAAGCAACTTCTAAACCGCTTACTAGGACATAAATACGGATAGTATAGGTCTATATAGAGTCGATGGTTTAATGGTTGTCAGAAGTTCCACTAAAATTAAGGTAGATCGTATTAGGAAGACTATACACAGAGAATTAAAGAGGTTAGGGCTTAAAGCAGAAATTACCACCAATATTAAACAAGTCGACTTCTTGGATGTTAATCTGGACCTTAATAACAATTCTTTCCAACCTTACATGAAGGCCAACTCCAACCCAATATACATAAACCCAAATTCTAACCATTCCCCATCAGTCATTAAACATATGCCATCCTCTATTGAATCTAGACTCAGCAACAGCTCATCTAGCAAAGTAATGTTTTATAAACATAGTAAATTTTATAATTCTGCACTTAGAAACAGCGGCTATAAGAATGCTAACATCAAATACAGAAACCCTACTAACAATACTAATAGCACGAAGAAAAGAAAATCTAGAAAAATCATATGGTTTACCCCTCCCTACAATTTGATGCTTAAAACTAAATTAGGACATAAATTCTTAAGCTTAATCGGCAAACACTTTCCAAAAACCATTCCTCTTAGCAAAATATTTAATAATAATACACTTAAGTTAAGCTACAGCTGCACCGATAACCTGGAAAAAATTATTTAAAAACACAACAACAAAATCCTCAATAAATATTATAGCAAAAAAAAACATTGTAAATCGCAATGCTCAAGGAGATCGCACCAAGGACACAGGAACTAACACCAAAGATTGTAACTGTAGAAAACCTAAAGATTACCCTCTACATAACAACTGTCTGGTTGACTCCATAGTTTATCACCGTTTCCACAATTGAAAATCCTAAAACTATAAAGTTCTACATAGGTTCCACTAAAAACTCGTTCAAAACTCGCTGGTATCAACACACACTATCTTTCAATAATAATTCATATAAATACATTACTTCATTATCAAAATACTACTGGTCTCTAAAGGAAAAAATAAAACACCCACGGTTAAATGGAAAATCCTAGCAAGGGCCCGAACCTGCAACTCCCTACATGCACCTTGCTACTTTTGTCTCAATGAAAAACTAGAAATCATCAAATTTATGGACAATGTTAAACTGTTAAACCAGAGAAATGAGCTCACAGTCCACTGTAAACATAGCTCAGCATTTACATTAAAGTCCTGGTTATAGCGGGAAAAACTAAGGAGGATATTCCAAACTGCCGGCTTGGTGTGCGCTTCTGTTCGGGCTAGGCGTCCCGGGTGACCTTTGCGGGGTGCTTCGATTCGCCATGTGGCATACTATCTATACCAGCCGTTCGGCCTGATACTGATCGGCGGGATGTGCGGTCGTGCAGTACTCCACCCGACATCGATTTTCGGGGAGCCAAGGATCTATAAATAGTGAAAAAACTGTGTGGGACAAAAACCCTAAAAGTCACGGTTATTGGTTATTGGTAAGACAGTCGTTGCTATGGCGAAGCGTGATGGCTCTGACCGACCAATCTGTATTGGTATGAACTCTGTCATGCATTAGCGTGATAATCGATGTCGCTTTGGATGCCCCATAGCTGTTCAGGTATGCGTTCGCCATTGGGTTTGGTATTTACAAAGCTTTGTGGTATTGATGTATGTCGGATCGTTCACTAATGGGAGCCTATTGGGGCGTTCGGGTTGGACGGGAGTACCCATCAAGTATAGATAGATTAATGTCTAAATGTTATTGTATACACATATATGTGTATGTGTATATGAGTGTGTCTATAGAGAGATATATATGCCTGGCTGTTTATATGCGTATGTATGTGTACACGTGTATGTATGTGCGCACTTGTGTATGTTTATGCCTGTATGTGTGTGGGCATGTGTATATGCGTACATGCCTATGTGTGTATTTTTGCGCACGCATGAGTATATGTACATATCGGCGCACGTCTGTCCTCCCATAATGGTCAAGTATACCAATATCCGCATCATTTACTGATGTGTATGTACGTGTATTCCCTTTACATGTTGGGTTATGTATGTATATCTGGCACGGATGTACGTATGCTCTTGTGTGGGTATATGTGTATGCACGTATAGATGGATATGGATGCCTATACGTGCGTGAATATGTATATATATATATATATGATTATTCATATATATATGTGTGTGTATGTATCTGTGCTGTATGTATGCATGTATGAACATTTGATAGTAAGACACATGTTGTATCAGGTCTCACGCCTTTCGATCGTCTAACAAACTGTAGTAACTAAAATATGAATTCAAAATATTATAGACCCCCCCCTATGGACAGCAGTTCAGGACTATTTGCTGATGCTGTATATGAGTATATGTACATGTGTGTGTATGTGTGCATGTATGTGCGCGTAAACGCGTGCGAGTACGTGTATATGTGCATACGTGTATGTGTATGTGTATGTGGGTGTATGCCTATATATGTATGTGTGTATGTGTATATATATATATATATATAATGTATGGGCATGTGTATATATATATGTGTGTGTGTGTGTGTGTGTGTGTGTGTGTGTGTGTATGCGTATGTGTATTTGTGTATATATATATGTGGGGGGGGAGTGTGTGTGCATTTATGTATATATGCGTGCATGTATGTGTGCATGTATCCTAACCGCTGGACGTGTGTCCGCGTGTATACGTGTGCGTACTCCAGTTAGGGCCCCGGTTGTCCAACAACATAAGTCTGCCTATATATGTATCTCATCTCAGTGAGGTGTAATGTTTTCTTTTGACTCTTTGATCTGGATAAAGAGTATCAATTTCATGAACATTGCCTTATCTATCTAGTTCATATTTTGGCATATTCTAGCATCGTTTATTTTATACCCGCCTAAACTAGCGTATTCTTCTTCTTCTTCTATGTGCCCTGTCCCTTCAGGACGTAGGCGATCATGGATCTCCACGTCTCCCTATCCCTTGTGGCTCTTAGTATGTTTGCTCCTGTTGCTCCTGGCAACCCCTGTTCCGTCATCCACCTGATCAGGCCCTGCAAATATGTTATCCGCTGCCTTCCTCTGTCTCTCCTTCCTTCTATCTGTCCAGTCAGTATCAGGTTCTCCAAGCTCTCCTTCCTCATTGCATGTCCCAGGAACTTCAGTTGTCTCTTCCTGATGCTCAGCATCAATTTCCTTTTTGTTGCTATTCTTTCTAACACTTCATCGTTGCTTGTATGCTCAGTCCACGATATCCGTAGCATCCTTCTGTAGAACCACGTTTCGGCCGCTTCCAGTTTTGTCCTCATTTTCGATGATATTGTCCAGCATTCACAGCCGTATTGAAGAACTGACATCACGTAGCAGTCTAGCACTCTTTTCTTCGTTTCTTTTGAGATCTTCCTGTGTGCTAGTATTTTGCTCATCTTCTGGAACGCGTCCTTTGCCATGCCAATTCACCTTCGGATCTCCGTGTCGCACTTTCCATCTCCTGTTAGAACACTTCCTAGGTACTTAAATTCTTGGACTTGTTTGATTCTGTTATCCCCCACCTGTATTTGGCATTTTGGGTTGTATCTTTTGCTGATGACCATACACTCAGTTTTCTTAAAGTTTATTTGTAGTCCCTTCTTGTCACTCTCCACTGCTACTCTCTGTATGAGATCTTGCAGTTTCCTTTCCGTGTCCGCAATCAGTACTGTATCGTCCGCGTCTAGCGTATTACCCTGGTATAAAACAACCTAAAATACGCAGGGGTATGTTCTGTATTCGGAGTATATTCAAAATTGTTATACCGTCATTTCTTACCGGAAAATTCTTTTTTTTTTCAATCACGATGCACTGCAGTAACTTTTCTACTCTAAATTATTTTTTTAATATGTATGTAAGTTATAAGCAGAAAAACCTTTAGAAAGAACAGTTCATTAGACAAATTACAGATTAGAGATACCGAAATCAAACACGTGCAATAAGTTTGATATTTGGAAAACGTGTTAACAACAGAAGGTGTGCACAATACCGAAATCCGAGGTCGCATTGGGATAGCAAAAGATGCCTTCTAAAAGCTAAGAATAGCTTAAGATAATAGAAACATATTAAAAACAAATGAGTACTGAGCGGTGACGCAAATTCAATCCTCCCCTATAGCGGTGAATTCTGGACAATTTCTTTACAACTGAAGAGACTTGACGCAACAGAAATATGGTTCTACAGAGGGATGCTGAGAATAAAATGGACCGAATATGTGAGAAAGGACTAAGTTCTAAAAACAATGGCAACAAAAATGATACTTATACTTAACACCAAAAAAAGACAGTTGCGGTTTCTGAGATACATAGTGAGGAAAGAGGGTTTAGTAAATTTGATACTGACAGGATAGTTTTACCATAAGAGAGCCACATAATCTACCTGGCGAGTTTGGCTAAATAGATGGTAGAGCAGAGGTATGGGAGAGATTACATAAAGACAACAGTTATTTAAGCAATACAAGGATAAGAAATTGTGGAGAGCCAAGATCGCTAACGTCCTAAAGGGACATAGCATATAGAAAAAGCAAAAATAGTATTTCAATTCTTATTCTTGAATCGTACTACTACCATTAAGATCAAAACGAAAATCATTTTTGGTCTTTTTTTCTTCGGTATTTATCATTATTTTTCGTTCCTCACTCTCAAAAACTAATCCTCTGACCCAACGAACAGAACATGCTAACATTACGTCAATCAGACTGCAATTTAATATCGTCAACATGAAAAAATGAAAGAAAAATACATAACGTTCACACATTTTCCTATAAAAATTCGCTCTTCAAACGACGTACCCTATAACAATAACCTTGACTATATTAAAACGGAAAGTAATTTCGCGTGGAAAGGTGAAAAGAAATGCGTTTTTTTTAAAAATTGGACAATATCAACATTAGAATATATAAAATGTTTTTTTCGGCAAAAGTTCACTTACCTGGTACTTCCAAAAGCTTTAGGCCATTAAATTAGTTTAATTTTGCAATCTCTGTCTGTTAAGATAAATATACGAATTTAACAAAATCAATTTTGTTAAAAAATGTCATAATCTTCTGTTTGTATTAGTAGAAGTTGGATAATTATTATTATCATCATCATATTTCGATTTCTGCTATTGTACCACTACCTACCAAGCCTGCAGGAAGACCTAGGGTAGGTAGTGGTGTGTTGTTATGGTTACATTTCATCACTAACGTTACTTAAACAAAGTTCTTCTTAATTTGTGGATTGTACTTATGAAGACATTTTTTGTAATTCACTTAAACTGGAGTTTCTAGGGATTTTTTAAGGTGTTGTGATTCTTTTTATATAATTTCAAGTGCACCTGGTATGACTGTACTTGTCTTGTTTTCAATGTCTACATTTTTCCTATTTCGATTTCCAGGTCTTTAAAACTCGATAGGTTTTCCTAAGATTGGATGGTCTATGTTTTCTTGATATTTGTCACAGAACCTGCATTTTTGATCCACATTAATATATATGTTAATTATTATTATTATTATTATTATTATTATTATTATCTCCACGTTTATCTGTTTGTGTGGTTGTCTGTCTGAGAGTGGTGAAAATATCTCAAAACCCGCTGGAAGAATTCAGATGAAACTCCCAGAAATTATTGGCCTTCTACTTGGCACGAACGGATTAGATTAAAGTTTCTGGGTTATTTTTCCGATATTATTACCAAATTTATTTTACTTTTCAAATGCCAACTACTGAATTACTTCCCCTGTGTTATTTTAAATACTTAATTACCAATCCCTGTTTCATTTTAAATACTTAATTACCAATCCCTGTTTCATGTTAATTTAATTTTGCGAGCGGTCGAGTTCATTTATATATTCACTCTTAAGAGCATCAAGTTCATTGCAGTTATTTTTTCTCATTTTACTAATCATTCATTGCTAATAGCTAAGATGATGTCGATATTGCCTTTGCGGGGGTTTTCTGTCTTTGACTGCTCTTTCTAGTAGCTATTATTATTATTATTATTATTATTATTATTATTATTATTATTATTATTGCCATCGTTATTATTATTATTGTTAGTAGTAGTAGTAGTAGTAGTAGTATTGAGTGAGCTGCGCGCAAAATAGATGATGATGCGTTACAAATGAACGTAAATCTAATATAACCATTACGTCACCCACTGTGATAAAAGACATACCATGCAAATGAATTACAAAAAATGTGCCCAGTATGAGGATAGATTTGAATAAAAGCTGTGCATTACCTGTTACAAATACGTTAATGCCAGGTCGCCCAGTCCGCCCAGACAAGCCTATCAAGTATATTAAAGTAACCCCCAAGTCACTTCGGCTGCATCACCCATCAAATTTTACAAAGCGAAAACCTCTCGGCATACGACTATGCTACTCCTCTACTACACCCGCTCGTTAACATATAATCCGAAATGTGAGATCCTTTGAAGTTACTTATATGACTGCTTCTACACCCTGTCTGAAATTATTAAGCAAATCACATAAACTTCAAAAATTCTAATTTGGTTTGAAAAAATTGTCAAATTTTAAACAATCAAGTTAGATGTCAAAGCAAAGCCTGAGTTAAAATTTTAGGTCGTGTCAGTATGTTTTATTGAAGTTATTTGATATATCCTAGAAAACTGCCGTCTGAAGTTATTATACAAAACCAAATAATCCCATTTTACTTCAATAGAAAAGTAAAGAAATCCTCAAAAATTAATCGGTTAGGCTTTGTCCCAAGAAGACAATGCGAGGCCACACACTGCCTGGTTGACTAAAAAGAGTTCCAACAGATTGACGGGGTTGGGATTCTTCCTCATCCACCATTCAGTCCCAATACTACTCTCAGTGACTCTGGCCTATTCCACTCAATAGCCCACTTCCTCCGCGACCAGTGATTCAGCACTTTGGATGAAGTGAAGGATGCTTGTTTACAGTATTTTGACTCAAAGCCAGCAGACTAGTATTTCGGGTACATTTGAATGCTGACTGATTGCTGGCAGAAGATCATTAAGAATGTTGGACTTTATTTTTAAAAATAAATGTCGGTATTATTCCATAAAATTTTGTTATTTTCTTTCCGCTTCTTAAGTGATTCAGGAATTTCAGATCAAAACAAACAAGACACATACACAAATTTAAAAATATAAAATGGTGACAGTTTGGCCAGGAAGTCCTGACTCACTTAGGAAACGGAAATAAAAAAATAAACCTTGATCTTTGGTGGAATTTCCAACGATGGAACGCGTGTATGACAAACTAAAGAAGGTGTATGCTGCTTTGGTCAATTGAGGTCGGGCTTTGTTTCAGCAACGCAATGCGATGCCGTACAAATCCAGGTTGAGTAAGAAGCGCAAACAGTTTAACTGAGTTGAGATTCTTCCACTGCCACAATTTAGTCACAATGCTGCTCCGTGTGACTCTGGCCTATTCCGCTCAATGGTATACTACCTCTGCGACTAGCGATTCAAAACTTTTGATGAACTGAAGAAGGTTTGTTTAGAGCTTTTTTTATTCAAAGCCAGCGGACTGGTATCTCGAACATATTCGGATGCTGACTGATTGCTGACAGAAGATCGTCGAGAATAATGGATTTTATTTTGAAGAATAAATTTGGGCGCTGATTCACAATTTTTAAAATTTTTCTTTCCGCTTTTTAAGTGAGCCCTGATGTTCTGACCAACCTAGTATATCATGTGTCTTACAGGCTGACACTTATAGTCTGTCTGTACTCTTCCCATAGCTTGAATTTCCGTTTTTTTCTTGGGTTGGGTATGTTGATTTTCCTCAAAGATAAACTGTGTTCATTTTATTTCACATGATTATTTTCAAAAGTTTTTCTCTGCTATTTTTCTATAAGAAAAATAATCTTCCTATATTTCTGAGATGAGGGATTGTAATTATTTACATTGTTCAGACTGTTGTCCTTATTTTTGTTGCCATATTCACCTTCAAAATGTGTCTATATTTCTGATATGATGGATTGTAACTATTTACACTATTAACAATGTTCGGAGGGTAGTCCTCATCTTTGATGCCATATTCGCTTTCAATATTTGTCCATATTTCTGAAATTAGGGATTGTAATTATTTACACAAGTAACATTGTTCAAACTGTTGTCCACATCTTTGTTGTCATATTTACCTTCAATATTTGTCTACATTTCTGAGATGAGGTATTGTAATTATTTGTGCTATTAACATTGTTCGGACTGTTGTTATCGTCTTTGTTGCCATAATCATCTTCAATATTAGTCTATATTTCTGAGATGAGGTATTGTAATTATTTATCCTATTAACATTGTTCGGACTGTTGTTATCGTCTTTGTTGCCATAATCATCTTCAATATTAGTCTATATTTCTGAGATGAGGTATTGTAATTATTTATGCTATTAACATTGTTCGGACTGTTGTTATCGTCTTTGTTGCAATAATCATCTTCAATATTAGTCTATATTTCTGAGATGAGGGATTGTAACTGTTTACACTCTTTACATTGGATAAAAGCGTTGTTTCATCTAACCCATCGACTTGACTTAAAGAGTTGTGAGTTCAATACCTGGACACAGCAGAGGTTAGCAAAACCTTGGAGAGTTAAGTTACTAAAAAAACTAGCTGAAACAAAGTTATCCAAAAAAGGCATGGCATATGGAACTAGAACAATCTACTCTGGTGGACAAAATAAAAATTCAGTCCGAACTTTTAATCACCTGGAATAGTTTGGAGCGTACAGCGGCGGAAACGTCGGGAATATGACAATAAAGATGAGGATATCTGTCCGAATAATGTAAATAGCTTAAAGAAAAATAATGTATCAAATATGTAAAATTCTGTAATAAGAGAGCTTTTTATCAGCCAACTAAATTATAACAAGTGCATCACTTTTACATGCACACGATCTTATGACCCAGTTGATGATGTTCATATTTATTACTTTTGTAGTGATCTACTCACAATTTTATTCTTGTCTCAAGGCCACATTATGCATTCAATGTTTCATTTTGGTATTTTTATATGATTTTGCTGCATAGAATGCTCAACTATAATTAATATAAGTTTTATACAAATATCCACCATTCAGTACTTGCAAAGCTTGCTGATATATTATGCATCAATATTTTTTTACTGGGTTTTGGATATGTTGCACATGTTTTGTTCATGACAGATAAGACTGTGTTAAAATGTGTCACATGATAATTATCAAAATGTTTTCTCTGCTATCTTTCTACTCTTTTATAAGAAAAATAATATGTAAAGTTTGTAAAATAAAATTTGTAAAATTAAATATTTTTGTTAATATAAAGGAAATTCAATTATATATATATATATATATATATATATATATATATATATATATATATATATATAATATATATAATTGTATATTTGGGTAGCAATCACTTTTTATGCAAGTTTTGTTAAAAACAACTGATAAGTAACAGTGATAATTTTTTCTTATGTACGTATATGTTACTTATCTGGACATAAGTTATGTAAGACTTTTCCGAATATATATATATATATAAACGATGTAAGTTCACTAACATCACACAGTTATCTCCCTTTTATCCAGTTACCATGTGATTCATTTCTGTGGCAAATTTTCTTCAAAATCATAATTCGAATCACAAAGCGTACAAATGCGTATTAAAGACGCTTTATATAGGTTTGTTCAAAACTGTGCAGTCTTTGAAATAATGACTGATAATGAAGGGTTTTGATATTTTAGGTATAGTCTATATCAGGATTTTGAAAGGAAAATCGAATAAATGTCCCAGAGTTAATACAGTCAGCAGCAGTGCTTACTCGACAAGTAATTGTATCTTTCCAAGGCGATACATTTATGTTCAAATCATCCGTGTATCTTCGGAAGCGTGTCTTATCTCTGAGAATAAATAGGAATGGTGGAAAGAAACAATTAAATTTAGCATTGCGTTCATGCTACTGATACGGCAAACCCAGCCGATTGGAAAGGTAAAATACGGCCTTTAGACTGATCAATACGATTTATGCAAACAGTATGATGAATAAGAAAGCGTGAATAAAAGCACTGAAAAGAATACAAATGCCTTTTAAAAGTTTAGCAGTTCAAATCGCGACTTGAATACAACTTGGAAACCCAAAGAAATCAAACCTGATTATAAAGTTGAGAAGCAAAATGCTGTATGAACTTAAACAAAAAGAAAATGACTTGTGTTCGCTTTTGTTGCTCTTCATTATTTTTGCGCTGAAGTGTTCGTGTACAAGTTTCCGCGGTTTATGACAAAGAAACCTTCAATGAAAAATCAGCATTAGCATTCATTTTTTACCATCTTTTTACTGATATTGTGTTACTATTACTGCTACGTTTGCTGTTTATTGGGCACCATTCAATCACATTTCTGCTCCACCTGTAATCCTTTCTTCTTGCTAAGTATCCCGCCCACAGCGACTTTTCTCTTGCTTTTAATCTACTGAAAAAGAAACATTACAGTTTGTGTAGTATCTGAAATAGTTGCGCCTTTCCCAGTTGCATTTGCGGTTGTTATTAGATTGTTAATACAAGAGAGATTTCGAAAGATGATTTTTATAAATAAATCTGATAAAATTCAATCTTCTTATACCGATTTAAGGAAAGACTTTTCTTTTCGTGTGGAACTTTGCCTGAAAGTGTATTCGCATTTTTGTTGGAAGATTTAAAAAAAAAAGATGTTGTTTTAGAATGTCACTGAGTGTAGAATGCAGGTGGCAAGCTGAATTTTGCTTTGACGATCAGCGTCGGAGATCCCAGCGCCCGAAAAATAACAGTTCTGCAGTTGAAGAAATTGTTTGAGGACAGGCGCAGCTCGATGGCTGCTGCCTCGATGCGTGTGTGCTGACCCTCCAACCCAACTACTCCAATCCACGGCCAACGTCATCGAAGAACGAATAAAAATGTTGTGTATTTTTATTTATATATATGTGCTGCAGTCCATCATTGGCCCAGTTTATGTTCGTCGACGAATCAGTATATACCAGAAGTGAGTATATAACACACATACAATGCGGCTGCTACTCTACATATGCAGCGAGGTAAGCATATCTTTACTCTGACACTATTTAGAGGCCTAATGTTCAAATTAGCTCTATTGTTTAGTTCTAATAGTTTAGAGCTTTACAGATATTCTCGTGGAAGCGAATGATCTTTATTTACATGTGTAAGGAAAAAGTTCCACTAAGTTTTTTTCTCATGAACTGCTACATTGTGGAATAAAGTCTCGTGTGCGTGAATACTACAGTATTAATTTCTTAAACTCAACGGTCAATTATTATCTATCTTTCTTATCCACTTGCTCAAACCCATCAACTCTATCTCACGTTGCTTTCCCTTGTCTCTCTTTCATTCTATTCATCCCGTGAGTATTAGATTCTCCAAACCCTCCATTCTTACTCAGTCAAGTGTCATACGTGATACACGGTTGGGAGATCATGTCTTGAAAGAGACATGACTGACTGAGCAGAAGATTTTCCCGCAGTAGTTGCCATTACTTCCTGCAGTGAATTGTTTGCTAACGAAGGCTATATAACCCAATCTGTTCTGATATTTAACCCATAGCTGAAGAGAAGAGACAGATTAATACCTTTCCCGAGTTTTTACCCGTATGTGAATGCAACAAATTCAGCTAGAATTCGAACTTGGCTCTCCGATTTCTCATTACATGTTCCAAAAACTTCAACTGTCCCTTCCTGATGTTAATTTTAAGTTTCCATTTCATTTTCATCCTCTCAAAAACCGTTTCATGGCTTACATGTTCGGCCCATGGTATCCTCACATTATTTTGTAGAACCAAATTTCTGTTGGTTCGAGTCTCTCCTTCATCTTTCAAGAGATTTTCCAGAATTCCCTGCCATTTAAAAGGACAGATATGACATAATGGTCCAGTAATCTATTCTTTGTTTCCAACGAAATATTATATACAAACAAATGTTTGTTACTGGTTCGTAAGATAACTTTATGGTGTAGTAAAATATACCAAAGCAAGCTAACAAATATGCGACGGCTGCTAAAACCGTATTAAAAAACAAGCGAAATGACCATTGCAAAATATATAGAAAATAACCAAATATATCTTCTTTGCCAGGAATAGTTGTATCTTATCTAGGAATGTAATCCAGTTATCCCCATTTAGCCTCTATTTTTGTTTTTTGTTTTGATATTTGTACACATTCATTGCATGCATCTTTTGAATATTTTTCGAGTAGCATATGTTAAGATATCATGGTAATACCTCAAATTCTATATCGCCCTTAGCAAGTCGGGACCACCACTAGTGTGCAGGGGTTTACAGTGAGAGAAAGAACTGGATACAAGAAGTGTCGAAGAAAGAGTTAAAGACAGAAGATTCAAGGAAGCAAATGATGGCAGTTAACATTGCAGAGATGCAAGTAAATAGGAAAGAAGTTCCACTGGCGGGAAGTGCGAGAAAAATCGTTAGAGTAGAAGAGGCGCTTACATTTAAGCGGTAAAAAGGTGCAACCTAGATGCCAATATAGTAGCACTCTTTCTAATCGCTCACCATTTTCTGGTCAATTGCTCATCACCAACCCAACAGTTGAAATCGCCAACCGGCAGAAGCCATGCCTTACAACAAATGTTTATTATCATTATTATAATTCTATTCAGAACGTTGTTCATCATGACTCTCCACATTTTCCAATCCTTTGTAGCTCGTAAAAAATTTTGTCTTTTTGTTTTTTCTTATGATTGGTAAATTTCAATGCCTCCAAAGCAAAGCTGTTATCAACTAACCACCATAGACAATCGCATCTACCTCCCATTAGCATGGGACAGGCTAGCCTCCCAGAGAGTAAAATACTACGCCTCCTTGGCCTTACACTCTCGGCGGACCTCAAATGGAATGACTATATTGAATCCATTGCCAAATCTGCTGCTATGAAAGTCGGCTCTCTGTGCAGGGCCCGGAAATTTTTCCCACCTGAAACTATTCTGCACATATACAAATCTACCATCCGCCCGTGTATTGAATATTGCTGCCATATCTGGTCGGGTGCCCCTGCTGCTCTCCTTGGGCTTCTTGACAAAATACAAAGGAGGATCTGTAACGTGGTTGATACTGACTTGGCAGACCGGCTGCAGCCGCTCTCACACCGGCGTGATGTAGCTTCCCTGTGCCTCTTCTACAAGTACTTTCATGGCTTCTGCTCCGATGAGCTTAGATCACTGGTGCCGCCCAAGCACGAATTTACACGAGATACTAGATTAGCAACTAGGTCCCACCATTTTACAGTTAAACAAATAAGATGTAACCGTAAATTCTACTCCAACAGCTTCTTTTCTCGCGCTTCCCGCCTGTGGAACTCCCTTCCACAAGTCTGCTTTCCCGACAGTTACAATCTCCAGGTGTTTAAATGTAGGGTCAATAGACACCTCCTATCACACTAACTCCCAACTATTCTCACAACACTCTCATCTACTCAACCCTCATTCTCGGTATCCTCACCCGCCTATCACCCACCCTCTGTTATTTCCTATATTTAACCAGCCTTTCTCCACTCTACGTAGCCCCCTGCACAGTAGTGGCAGTGACATGCCTTGCTCGGGGTGAAACGCTTATAAAAAAAAAAAATTAAAAAAAACTCAATTCCGCCATCCATTTACTATTGCTCATTAAGATCATTATACGTTGTTTTAATCGAATGTGAGGTATAAGTGTCCTTTTTGTTTCCATTTTCTCTAAAACCTCATCATTCATCATAGTTTTGGTCCATGCTTTCCTAAGTATCCTTCTGTAGAAACACATTTCTATTACTTCAAGTGTTTTCTTTAAAAAGACTATCCTGAAATCACTGACGTATAGAAGAACAGATATCACGTAGCAGTTTAATACTCTTTTCTTTGTTTCTCAAAAAGTTTTTTTTGTTTCTAAACAATCTGTTTTCACTGCCTCTCTATCTTTCAATCTGTCCTGTGAATATCAAATTTTTCAATCACACTTTTATCATTCGATGCCCTCGAAATTTAATCTGCTTCTAAATGTAGATGTCTTTTCGTTTCCAATTTCTCTTATATTTGGTTCATGGTATTCTTAGCATCGTTTGGATTTCAGTCTTGCACATTCTGTTCGATGTAAAAATACATCCCAAATATTTAAATTTTTGTACTAGCTAAATTTTGGAATCTCCAGTTTGTAATTTGCATGTTGCTGACGACCATTCATCCTATCTTCTTGCAAATTACGTTTAATCACTTCTCGTATTACTTCACCACATCTTTTTTGTCTGCTACCAACACTGTGTCATCTTGTTGTTAAGATTGTGGCTGCGAGTATAAATTCTGGTGGGACTTCAAATTCTCTCAGAATTGCTTTACTGTGTAGGTTGACCAAATCAAGTGAGAAATGAATAGACTGGAATTCGAACTCGACTCTCCGAATTCGTATTCTGAACTGATATCCATTACACCACAATGCACATCTATATATTTACTAAATTCATTTTCTATCCGTATGCAGGCGGTTTCCTGCCAGTATGAGTCTTGGTTTATTTTAATAAGCTTCCGAGAATGTATCAAGGTTCCATCAATTCTTTTTGGTGTAATTTGTCAAATGATTGTGTGTCATCTATAAAAATACAAGCCAGTTAAGTGCCATACGTGACACACGCTTGGACGATCATGTCTTGAAAGAGACATGACTGACTGGGTAGAAATTTTCCCGCAATAGGTTGCCATTACTTTCGACGCTAGACCGATTGCCAACCAAGGCTATAAAACGCAATCTGACCTGCTATTTAGCCCATAGGTAGAGGGAGAAGAGATTGAATAATACCTTTCTCAAGGGTATTTGCGCATAAGTGAATGCAACGAATTCAACTGGATTTCGAAATCGGCTCTCAAATTTCTGGTTCCGTGCTGATATCCTCTACATCACAACGCGCATTCAGATACACATACATACGTACTGACATTAAATTCGATTCAAACCACCTGATATTTCCTGGCATAAATCACGTACTAAAACCGGCGAAGAAAAACATTTCTCTGATTTGGAAAGGCTTTAAAATTTCTGTAAATCATAAATAGCAAGTAGTAAACGGAAACACAAACCAACATTTTTTGTTATTTGTTGTAGTATTTTTTACTTGATTTGTGAATTCCTCTTATCAATAATTGCAATACCTCATCCTAGAAATATAGATAAATATTGTTATCAGTTATATTTTAAAGCAATCATTTTGAGGAAATTTAGTTAAAACTGAATTCTTCTTATGCTATCTAACAACTCAACATGAATTAATAATAATTCATCTCAAGCAAGGCAATAAAGCCACTAAAACTAAAAAATTACTGAGTCCTAAAGAATATGGGAAAAGGAAAAAATAATTAAGGAGATAAAACAATAAAAGAACAAGAATTTAAAAGTCATAAGTTAACGACTGACAATGAATTTAATTTTTTGACGACAAATATTGACTGGAAACCCAGAAGACGGAAGAGAGTTCCACATGAGTTCCACAACAGAGAAGTACGAAAGCAGAAACTGTTGGCATAGAACTTACGGTTCGACCTAGCCATTTCAACTGTAAAAGGATGAAACCTTTCCGCCATTCTAGTTAAATTCGTAAATCTAAGTAACAATGAGGAAAGATCTTCAAAACAATTACCATGAAAATATTTATAGAAAAGTCACAGTGAAGTTACGTTACGATGTTGGGAAAGACTTTGAAGCCTATATAACCGATAACATTGCAGATTCATGTCTGTATTTTATCAAGTGCCTCCAAATTCACAGCAGAAGCACCATAAGAGATGTGGCAGGAATATTCAATGCAATGATGAATGGTATTTTTATAAATACTGCATAGAGAGAAATCTGTGCAAGATTTGAGAAGTATTTTTTTAATCAAGTTCACCTTAAGCATGACACTAAAACCACAGAGGCGCAAGTGAGTACTAGGTGTGAAAAAGTTATAAACAGGAACATTGCTAAGGAGTGAGAACAGAGAAAAGAGTGATCAGGAGGACAATAGATATTGATTGACAGATTAAAATTTTTTATGAATATTGGCTGGGAAGTATAGGATCGGAAGGGAGTTCTACAAGCGATAAATGCGAAAAAAGAAACTGTTAACATAGAATTTACAGTTACAGTTAGCCAGCTCGACTGTAAATTGAAGAGATCTCGTCGTCAGTCTAGTCAGTCAGTCAGTTAAGTTCCATACGTGATAGAATCTTCGGCGATCATTTCTCCTTCATTCATGACTGACTAGGCTGAAGATTTTCCCGCATTAGATTGCCATTTCTTTCTGCGGTGAACTGGTTTACAAACCAATTTCTACTGCTATTTAACCCATAGCTGGAAGTAGACGAGATAGATTCATATCTTTCTCAAAGATATTTGCACATAAGTGAATACAACGAATTCAACTGGAATTCGAAATCGGCTCTCTGATTTCTCATTCCGAGCCGATGTTCTTTGCACCACAACGCGCATCCCAGTTTAGTTCTGTGCTTTAAATTTGAAATGTCTAGGCAACACAACGGAGAGCTCATCCGAACAATTACCATGAAAGTATTTAGAGAAAACGCGCAGAGATGCAACCTTAGGGCAATGGGAAAGTGACTGAAGCCGAGACGCCAGATCCTGACCAATAATATTCGAGGATCTCTGAATAAATAGCTGGATCACTGAACTGTATGTGGCAGCAATATTCTGAGCATAGACTAATGGTAGACTTATAGATATGTAAGAGTCTGGAAAGAAAACTCGCCTAACACGACACAGTCAACGAAACTTTCAGGAAGCTGAGCTAGCAATGAATTCAATATAGTCTTTCGATTTCGTGTCAATAGAGAGCGTTAACCCAAGAAGGCGCAGCGAGTAATTCTCCAGAAGATCAGCATAATTTTCTGGAATTATATATTTATGAATTTATAAGATAGATTCTGGTGAGAATAATTGTCTGGAACGACGCAGTGAAACACTCTATCCTAGAATCGGACCTTCATGTCAGCGGCCAAATAAAGATGATGGTGTATCGCCGAGATGGATACGATACACAAAGAAAGTGTGTTGTGGTATTATTTAGCACAATATCCGGTGCTAAACGGATATGCGCAGAACAGTACAATAGTTACAATGAGAGACAAGATAGAACTTAAAACACATAGAGGAGGAGTTTAGATCACAATAGTCGCCGAAGTAATCAGTTTTAATATTGCTTGAATGACACTCGAATATTGGTATTTAGCTGCCTTTTTACTTGAGACAGAATGCGCTACAAAACCTTTTTAATGTGGGCAATCCGAGCTATATAGCTCAGGCAAAAATTAAATATCTACTTTTCTATAGACGAGACTCTAACCTTCGTCCTATGACACTCGAATATTACGCCTTGAATGCTACTAATCTTTACTTTTCAGCTAACGGGCCATGCTATCATTGAGAGTGCTTGAGGGTTGTTAGCCACTCTACAACAGATGATTAAATATTTAAATAGATTTATCGTGTAGAAATTAGTAATTAAATCTAGTGTCAAAATCTAGATTTAACGTATAGATTTTTCAATATAAATTTATTTCTCTATATCAGTTATTCGAACTAATGACCGAATTTTGAGATTCGCTAAAAGATGTTTACCTATGTTGCCTATTGAGAAATCTCAGTGACAAGTGTTTTTCCTTACATGACTTCAAAGGTTATATCACTTGACAGGCTGACGTCGCCAAAATAACACGGTGATATGCAAGTGGTTCGATTATATTATAAAATAAAGGCTTTGTTTTCTTTCTTTTTCTTTTGAACTGTCGAGAAAAAATGCTAAAAAACTGCATGCTATGAATTTTTCATCTTTCTGGCATCAAATATGACGAGATGAAAAAAATGCCTCGTCTCCGTACAGTCCTGTCATTTTTTGCGGTATTCTTGAAGTTAGTGTTAGCATTGATTCTCCTGATTTTTGTTTTTTTAATCCATGTTTGTTGTGATCTTTGGGGTTGTTTCAAGTGTCACAACAATTACTGGAATGGTCGTCACTCTGAAAACCAATAGCTTCTGAGGTAGTAGAGTTACATATTGACTTTTACCAATTTTTCTTTTTCTGATTCTCTCTCTCTACATATCTGTCTAGTTTAGTATCTTTCTATCGCTGTCACTTTAACTATCATGGTATTTATTTTCTTTTTTCTATCTATCTATCTATCTATCTATCTATCTATCTATCTATCTCAGTCTGTTCATCTATATAGATGTCTAGCTAGTTAACTAGCTATATATCTATCTATAACTACACTTTCAACATTTGTTTATACTTCTGAGATGAGGTAATATTTACACTATTTACATTATTTGGACTATTGTTCTTATCTTCGTTGCCATTTTTGGTCGTTGTTTGCTCCGGCTCATTAGATATAGATCGAGCAGAGAATTTTTAACATATTTATTTCTTTAATTTATTTTTTATTTTATTTATATTTATTTATTTGGAGTAAATAGACCCTAATATCGACCGGTTCAGAGTGGAGGCCAATCCCTTGTTTCACGTTTAGTAAGAAGTTTTTGGTTCTTTTTACTCTCCTCAGGACTTAATAGTTGTGCTTTCGCAATTTTTCAGCGATAAGTGTGGATAGTGGCAACGTCTTTTCATACTGAGTATACTGGGTTAGCAGTTTTCTGGTTGCTGCTTCCGGCGTATAGTTAGGAGGCCTTAATTGAGTAACGTCTTGAGCAGTTGCTCTAATCAACTGTTGAATAATATATTATTTTTTAATCTATCTAATCTATTACAGTTTCTTTCCTCTTTCTTTTATATATCTGTGTGTTTATCTATCTATCTATCTATCTATCTATCTATCTATCTATCTGTCTATCTATTATAGTTTCTTTCCTGTTTTTTATATATCTGTGTGTTTATCTATCTATCTATCTATCTATCTATCTATCTATCTGTCTATCTATTATAGTTTCTTTCCTGTTTTTTATATATCTGTGTGTTTATCTATCTATCTATCTATCTATCTATCTATCTATCTATCTATCTGTCTGTCTATCTATTATAGTTTCTTTCCTGTTTTTTATATATCTGTGTGTTTATCTATCTATCTATCTATCTATCTATCTATCTATCTATCTATCAGAGTTTCTTTCTGTAACCTATCTGTATATCAATGTTTTTTTCTTTCTTTAATCTATCTATCTATCTATCTATCTATCTATCTATCTATCTATCTATCTGAGTTTCTTCATTCTGTAATCTATCTATCTATCTATCTATCTATCTATCTATCTATCTGAGTTTCTTTATTTTTTACTTTAATATATCTATCTATGTTTATTTTAAACATTATCTTTATTTTCATCGTCTAACCAGTATACGTGTTCTGTTTATGAAAATAATATCAGCTAAGAACGTTCCAACAGGCCTGAGGCCGTTGAGGATGATCAATTTGAACCGTTGATTATGATTAGTCCAGATCACACTACATCGTAATACTAGACTGGCGGTTAGGTCTCATCATTTTTAGTTCAAACAACAATAGGTTTCATGCTATTATTTTCATCTCTAACATTTCACGCTTGTGAAATTATCTTCAGAATTCGTAATGCCTGTCCTTTTATTGTTCTCTCTCTTAATAGTGTTTTTTTTTTTGTTATATCATTTAACACGTATAGATAAAAGGATGACACAATTAGGTAGAGAAAAGACAATATCCTCTTTTCACCCTAAACTAAGTAATAATATTTTAATATATTAAAATTTATTTTTGTTATTTAAGTTATTAGTTGTTTATTCATTCCGGTGTGGTTGATCCTTTTTTTTTTTATATATATATATTTTTCTACCAGTCATCGACATCAAATTACAATTAATACCACCCTAGCCAGTCTGGACAACAATTTTATTTTATTTCAAATGTTACAACGTAGAACCTTGCACATAGCATTACGATGAGAGAAAAAACATGATACAGGGAATATCGAAAAAAGAATAAGAGAAGGATGTGAATTAAGGAGATAGAAGATTGTAGCTATCAAAGAAGCAAGCAAACGGAAGAGAGTTCTACAAACGGGAATTGCGAAAAAAGAAGCCGTTAGAGTAGAAGAGACGGTTACATTTAACCATTTCGACAGTAAAATGGTGGAACTTAGATGTCAATGTAGTAGCGCGCGTTAATAGATGTAATCGTGGAACCAGGGAAAAAAGTTCTTTAGTTGCTATGAAAATACTTGTAGAAATGACAGAAGAAAGCCACATCATGTTACGAACTCTCTGACTCATTACTTGTTTGCTGATTTCTAATTTTATTGAAGCCTCATATTTAAGTAAATAAACAAATTCCGCTAGACAAGTTCGTCAACGCACATCAAGAAACAAGCGAACAGATAAAACAAAAAAATGTCAGAATTCATCTCTTAATTAGCTTTAGGTAGACAACTTCCATTAGATGTTTATTAAACAAAGAAATCTGTGAAAGACAAACTTAAATTGTATATTCTAAAACAACAGACGACAATACTTTAATTTTATTTTGAGGTACATTTTCGCTATTAACCAATCAGTGTATCTTTTCATTTACCGCCTTCTTCTGTTCATTTATTTTTCCTTCTTTTTTGTCTAGGAAGAGATTTTTTACTTCTTTTACAAAAAGCAAGAGAAATTTCAGCTCAATTAGACCTAAACGTTTTAATGAGGAGAAAATGTTTTAGCTTCAACTTTAATTTATATCTTTTTCAAGTGCCAATCTTAAATGATTTTAACTACTTGGGTAAATTAGAGACCAAAATAGATAAACAATTTGACTAACTTGATACTAAGTTTCTTCTTTGTCAGTGATAATTATGTTTTCGTAATGTTTTTTCATTTTCTTCTTTCTTTTCAATTAAACTTTTCGAAATCAAATTAACATTACTATAATGGCGATCGTCATTCATAAAATTTTAATGAAATGTCTTTACTTATCAAAACCGACAAGGACAAACAACAAACAAATATAATAGATAAGTGCGTGTTCTGCTGTTAATTATAAATAAAATTTTTCATCGTTTAATTTGTGCCGTTTTTATCAACATATTCATTCCATATATATATATATCTAATATATAAAGTTCTACGTTTCCATGTACGTATTAACTCTATACACTGAAAATAAATTGAGTATCTATAAAGTTAGTTTCCTGTGTGCATACCAAGATTGTCAAAAACAGAATAAATAAATGCAATACTGTTATTTTATCGATCTTTGCTAGGTACCATTGTTCTGGCATTGTTTATCAATCGGTGCGTCCGGATATATTAATAAGTCCTGAAATATAGCCAGGTGTGCCCCAAGTAAACAAAAGAAGAATTAATTAATTAATTATTTCTATTTTTTAAGTCTTCCTTTTTTAAAAGCTGGAGATACCAAGCGCATGAGTTCCATGTTTAGGTCAAGTTTTTGTCATTTGACGTTTTAAATAGGATGCTGAATTCCTTAATTATCCGAATATAATACACTATGGAGGAATTGAAAATAATCATTCAGCAAGAGTAAGAATTTTGGAAGACATTGTTACTACAAATACAAGAACAGATAATACAATCCTGGAAATGCAAATATGTCAAATTCATTTTCACGGACTCAGTCGCTAATCCAATTATTGAATTCAAATACGTTCCAGAATAAAATATTACATAAATATCTTACTTTAGAAGGTACGAGGCCATTTTCAGAAAAGTATGTCAAGGATGGTAGGATGTAAAGAAGGTACGTCTTCTGTTACAAGATATTATCAAATATACGAGATTCCTTCTTTGATCTTAGAAGAGCACTTGGACGACAATATGGTACAATTCTGACGACCTGAACTAGGATGAAGTTTTGAAATAATGAGAAACAGAAATGTCTTCATCTTCATCGCCAGTTGCCTGGATGTAGAAGGCCAAAAATCAATATATACTGTCTGATAGGTTTGTCTTCTATTCAGCATGTTGTGATGGGCGCTCATGAGTTGTTTCCTGTTTAATGAGCAAGTCTTTAAATTCGGCGTGTGCTATGTCTTCACAGATCCGGCGGGCAAGCTTAGCGTGTTGGATATCAACAGAAAGGTCACGTCGATTCGTCTCATTGGGATTATGCACCCATTGACCATGCGGAGCGGCCTGATTTGTTTCAGCGTATTGAGCCGTTTTTGACGATGTCCTGTCGGGTAGTTTTAACGGGCGATTGGAATTTCGTCTCTAACCCAGACGTAGATCGTATAGAGGATAGATCGATTACTAACAACACGGATGTGAAGCAATTCAGGGAATTTATTGTAATGAGTACACCCGCACTTGGACTAATAAAGACAGTTCCGGTCGATTGTGCGTTCCAGCTACCATGACTGACTTCAAGTTAAGTTTCCATTCTATAGTTTACACGTTTGTGCTCGTTTAAAGTTTTTCCAGGACCAGCTGCTACTAATGCTACATCGAGAATTAACGAGGCCTGTGGTTGGAAATAAATGATAAGATTTATCGACATCTAAAGTTAGGTCGTTTGCTTCTGATTAAAGTCGTCGAATCAATTTAAATACCTTAGCAACAAAATCGTGTTTACCTGGGGAATTAAATCGCGTGATAGTTGGAAAGTAACCTTAGCTAAGGCGGAGCTGGCCTTCTTGCATATCAATAAGGATCAAGCTCTTCTAGTTCGGGCAAGGTTAAAAAGAATGTCTTTTGAAGCAACGAATATGGCCTCTGAACTGCGTGCGAGGAAGTGAGAAATAGTACGTGCGTCATCGTTTCTGGAGGATATCTATTTGACCGCCGTTTTCGGGCCGTACGTTCGCACCTGGATCTGAATTCTGTACGCATCCCCCGGTGTGCTGGTGGATGTGAATGGGGTTCGATGAGAGCCTAGTGTTGTTTCGCACCATTTGTTTAGGTTGTCTGCTTTTGCTTTTGCGTTCCGTCTTTGCGTTGGAGCTTTTCCTACTCAAGGGCGAATTCGGTCATACGCGGAATCGCTGTACTTGATACTACCACTTTGACTAGGTACTACGCCTATGCTGATGACGTTTCGGTTCTCGTGTCGAGCAGAGCCAAGATTGACAAAGTCAGCAAAGACATCAGAGTATATGAGATATCAGGTACCAAGATTAACTGCTATAAGTTTGTTGACTTGCAGCTCGACACGAGGAAGGTAGTTTCTCTTTGCGGGTTTTTTCTCTGGACGGACAGCCAGTAAAAATACACAATGTCTGGTTTGGTCCGACCCCCTGTTGAAAATGAATTGAATGGAAGTGCGGGACACATTCTAGGGCGCAGTTCGTCTGTGGCCCTGAAGGAATCTATCTTCAGGAGGAAGGCTGAAGTATGTGTTTTGCACAATTTTACCCCATTCTTCTTGAGCACTCGACGTGGTCTTCTTGGACACCCTGACTTACTAGAAACTATTTAAACTGAGTTGTGAGTTCGATTCTCACTGGGTACTCTTTCGGCCAAGTATCACATCTAAGCAGCGCTTAGAAAATCAACTACCCAATTCTCCAGTACCAACTCTCCATGTTTCCACTTCTGTATTCTATACTAATGCCATTGTCTTTTTCTCCTTCTGTGGGGGAGGCAAAACTCCCAAGGTAAGTCTGAAAATCTGTTATCTCCACACTTCTGAAAGCAGTCTGTATATGTCTAGCGTTAGCAATCGTCAACATACACATTGCATAGCGTTCCTAAATCGAATGTTTTCGCAAGTGGATGAGAATAAGGAATTCTGGAATTAAAACGCTAGTAAGAACTTTCCGTCCTGCGAGGAGGATACCCACCGTTTACCCCGAAGCGACGGATGACATCTCTGACCTCCAGGCGTTGTCCCGTAAAGCATTATATTAAGTATTAGTGTGGGATCCGATCAAGATAGTCTCATTGCAAGTTTGGTTTAACGAAGCAGGAAGCTCACTCCATATTATGGCCTTGAGCACCTGGGTCGAAATGCCTCACTAATGATGAGGCATCATTCATTTAGCTGGTGAAGTGAGGCGCCCTCTAGCCCGGCAAAATCTATCTTCAGCGGGATTAGGAAATTCTCCCAACTGCGTCCGCTGCGATGATCGGTGGAGATTCTGGCCCACGCTTTCTTTCATTGCAGGGCTGTTATCCCTTTTCGCAAGTTTATTAAAGACATTATGGCTCACATACTGCGTGAATTATTCTTTGTCCTTGAAGATAGTTTTGCTTGTAGCAATGTTGCACTCTCATTAAATAAGGCTATGTGTTCTTGAGCTTTGCTAGGTGTTATACGAGTGGTGATATGGACGACACGATAGAAGGAATTCTATAAAGACAAGGATATATCTTTCCAACTGATCTTGTTTTTTCAGTATCAGTTCAAAGTCAAGATCAGGACGGAAAGGCGACAACTCCCTCCATCAGAATTTGGCAAAAGGTTGATGTAACTTGCGGGTATTTGTTGAGTTAAAGGAACCGACATTTTGATTATAATCACTGGGATATATCATTCTCATTCCTTGCGCGAAGTTTTCTCCCTCTAACCGAACTTTCTAAGTTACGTGTTCATCACTGCTGTAGCCTGGTATTGAACTCACATTTCAGTCAAGTCACTGGAACTAATCAACGTCTATATCCACCTTGCGCAAGGAATGAGAATGATATACCCTAGTGATTATAATGAAGGTTCGGTTCGAAATTCCTAACACCTTAAGAAAGCCGGAGCATACAACGGTCAAAACGATGTACAAATGGCAACAAAGGCGAAGACACTAGACCGAATAATGTAAATAGTGTAAATACTACCTCACCTCAGAAATATAGACAATTATAGTTCTTGATTGTATTATCTTCGTTCAACCCAACGAAGTCATAACAATTTCATATTTTCATGACTTAATGTGGGCCCAAGAAATTTAGTTATTCTATTTGCGCCCTGGAGTAAAAATTGCGCTCTGGAGTAAGAAAATTTTGAGAATTTTTTTTGTTAGGATATAAGTGATCATGGTTCTCTACAGCTTCATATCTTTTGCAGCCCTAAGAATTTTTGTTCTCTTAATATTCATCCAAGGCCGTGTTCTACCACCAATTTACATCACCTCATGGGTTACGCTCGAGTTGCCTAGTATTGTGCTCACTTCCATCAAAAAAAGTGAAAAATAACATTTAGCTCAAGCCCTAGTAGACAGTACCTTTCTTTTGGAAGAGGTTAGGTTTACTGAACAGCGCTTGAGAAGTCCCCAAATGGTAAAGTACGTAGTGGGCTTGAGCAATTTTCTACAGTATTGCTATTATACACTTTCAGCTGACCTTTTGTCACATTCCCTATAGATGTGGGCGCCCTGAACAATACAGATAAATTACTCGCTATTTCCATGTGACCCTTCAATTCATCCTATTCATTCTGTGGGTGCCAAATTCTCCAGACACCCTTTTCTCATTGAGCCACAGAATGTCAAACTTTCCGATTCTAATTATAAGTGTTCTTTTTATTTCCCTTAAAACTTATTTGTTACTCACATGCAACGCATAGAGCATTCTCACTATCTTCCTGTAGAACAACACATCTAATGTCTCGTCTCTTGTTCATCTTTGAGGGAATTGTCTAACATTTACTGCCATATAAGAGGACTACCTTCTCTAAGTGTTCCTGCAGTTTTTCTTGGGATCTACCACCGAAACGATCTCATTTGCTTAATTTATACTGTTGAGTTTGTACCCATCAATAATAAGTGACTACCTCACTATTAAGTGTACACCCACGCCTCATCCGATATCAGTGACATCTGTAAATGTAAATACGTTGTCGACCCAACTGCACTTAGGATATTCACTTGTTGAGAAAATATATAAGTAGATGTATAAACAACCACCCTAGACGGACAGTAGAGAGAGTTTTTCGCGTCCTAAAGAGATATTCAATCTACGTTCGGAGAAGACCATGGGGCCGTGCTCTCACTAACCGACAGGTATTGATGACGTTGAATGAAACGTATTGCTATCTATGAAATACGATGACGTACGTTATAACATGCTATATATGAAATAAACGTCCACTAACAGATAAACCTATCAAACTGGTTTGTTCATATCATTTTGAATTTTTTACTAATGCTAAAACGGCCTGACCGTCTTTGTGTGAAGCGAAAAAGTCACTTCAAAGATAAATAAAAATAAAAAAGTCTAAGATTTTTAATAATTAGAGCCTAACTTCACAAGATATTTAGCATCAGAATATTGTCTATTTTCTCTCATAAAAAGCAGTTTGCTGATTTCAAAAATGGTTAAAACATACAAAGGGGCCATATGTCAACTGATACCCTTTTATAATAAACACACCGACGACTTACAACTTTTGAAAGTACTGAACGCACAGCATATAGAGACAAATGAGACGGGTTTAGCCTGCACCATACAGGGTATCATCTCTAGTAATATTCTGTCTGTGTGCCGTTGCTCTAGTTTCTGAAAAGGACTCTGTGAGAAAGTTTCTTCAAAGATAGTTTCTTCAAAGACTCTGTCTTTGAAGGAAATATGATCTAGATGTGAATTTTCATTCAATATACCAATTAAATTGAATTTAAATTTTTCGAGTAGGACAGAAGAGCCAAAACACGCTAAATTTTTATCCCACGATATTTACTTTAACCACTTTCGAAGTATTTATTGATTTTCATTGGAAATGTGTCGA
This sequence comes from Ascarosepion bandense, assembly GCA_037127315.1. NCBI lineage: Eukaryota > Metazoa > Mollusca > Cephalopoda > Sepiida > Sepiidae > Ascarosepion > Ascarosepion bandense. The sequence continues at coordinate 6,751,264 of JBBBDQ010000181.1, read as the reverse complement.
GTTTACTTGCTGACGTGATTGACTACAAATCTACGTTTTCACCATTTATAATCAAAGCTGATGATAAATATTTGCGCTGGTGACGTTTCTTAGTGTACTTTATTACTTAGTAAGGTTGTTATTCTAACTCGTACCAATTATAAGCATTGATTTTCCAATTTTGCACTATATTTATTGCTACATATCTCCATTAATAACGATCAGGGAAGAAAAAGTGGTTGAATAATATTACAAAGTTATCTCGCTTGGCTGTGCTTCTCAAACATGGCTGATTTACCTCTGCGTCTATTCATCTGTATTTCAAATCACGATTGGAACCAAGCAGGTTTTAATTTGCATTGAATGGTAAAAGATAAATGCTAATGAATAGTATCACATGGAAAAAAAAAATCTATGTGTTGTTACCCTACGGAAAATAGTCCAATGCAAAAATGGTGAAACTTTATATTTGCTGTGTAATTTGTGCTACTTTTAAATTTTTCATAAGGTAATGGATATCGGCTCGGAATGAGAACTGAGAACCGAGGTTAAGTTCCAATTGAATTCGATGAATTCACACACACTCCAATAACCTTGGGAAAGGTATTAATCCATCTCTTCTCCCTTTAACTATGGGGTGAATAGCAGAACAGATTGTGTTTTATAGATTTGGTCAGAAACTTCTCTACCTCAGGAAGAAATGGCAACCTACTGCGGGAAAATCTTCTGCCTAGTCAGGCATAGATCGAAAGAGACAAGATCGCCTAAGCGTGAACCACGTATGGCACTTAACTGACTGATTAAAATTAGAATTAGACAAAATATCATTTGACAGGGAATTAATGAATCGAAATTGTTTGAATTTAATTAAACGATGTATTTAATTCATTGTTTGTGGTTGATTGCGATTATTTTCTGTCAAATTCCTTTTGGTTTTCATCAGGTATCTGTCGTTTTCTGAATAAAAGCGTTGGTTTGTGTATTCAGAGCCATGACGCCCTTAGAATACTTTGGCATAGACAGGCTCACAGAAATAATAAACGAAATCTACAACACCGGAGGATCTAAGCAGATCAATTTTCATAGCACTACCTAAGAAGCAAGGTACAAAGAAATGTGAAAGCCACCGAACAATCAGCTTAATGAGCCACATAACAAAACTCATCATCCGGATTTTGAGAAACAGAGCGCGCAGCAGAATTGCCCAGAGATAGTACAATAACAGTGTAGCTTTGTTAAAGGTACCGTAACAAGAATGCGATATTCATGTTCAGAATGCTATCTGAAAGAGCAAATGAAATTCAGCAGGAACTATATCTGTGCTTTATAGACTAGGCAAAGGCACTTGACAAAATATGGCACAAAGACTTGATAGAGATGATCGAAAATTTAGACATTTTTGGAAAAGACGTGAGGATAATCAAAAATATCTATTGGCAGCAAACTGCTTGCGTACGGATAAAAAGTGAATTCACCATATACACAAAAACAGAAAGGGGTGTAAGTCAAGGATGTGTTCTCTCACCGGATGTATTCAACTTATACAGCAAAAAATTCTGAGAAAAATAAAACCCTTGCTAGGATTCGTCATTCATCAACAATGTAAGATACGTGGATGATACAGTGCTGATAGCAGACGCGGAAAGGAGGATACAGAACTTCCTACAGAAGGTAGCAACAAAAAAGCGAGAAAAAAAGACTAGGCATAAACTTCAAGAAGACTGAATGTATGGTCATCAGCAAAAAGAAAATATCAACTACAGGTCGGAGAAACTAAAATAAATCAAGTAAAGAATTTTAAATACCTGGGCAGCATGCCGACAGAGGATGGAAAGTGCGATGTTCAGATCTAAACATGCATTGGCATGGCCAAGGATGCATTTACAAAAGCTAACCAGAGTACTGAAAGACAGGAAAATCTTAATGGAAACAAAGAAGAGAGTGCTGGATTGCTATGTGATATCTGTTCTTATGTATGGTAGTGAATGTTGGACGATCACCTCAAATATAAAAGAGAGGCCTGAGACAAATGTGTTTTTACAGAAGGGTGCTGAGAATACCATGGACTGAGCACGTGATTAACAACGAGGTGTTGGAAAGGATGAAAACGAGGAGAAAACTCATACTTATATAAAAACAGACAAATGAGGTGATGAGATTTCTGGGATGTAATGAGGAAGGAAACCCGAAGAATTTAATACTGACAAGACGGATAGAGGGAAAGAGAGACAGGGGAAAGCAGCGCGAGACCTATTTTATAGGTCTGAGCAAATGGATGATAGGGTTTGGGAGATATACTAAGAGGAAGAATTTTGAGAACGACAAGTGGAAGTCCATGTTCGCCTACCTCCTAAAGAGACACGGCACATGAAGAAGAAGTAATTGCGTGTTTAATTCCTGAACTTACATCGTACCGTGTAAAACCTCTGACATACTCACGTGCATATAAACATAATTAGGAATGATTTGTTTTCAGTCTTTTCATAGGTTTTATGAAGCTGAGTTGTTATGACTACACTAATTATTTTTCGCATTATTATAGTCATTATTTGGGATTGACAGTAAATTGTATTTTTGACTTGGTTTACTTTCGAAACATGATAATCTGTTACATTTTCCTCTTTTGTTTCTTTCCGCAAGTCTTTGTTTGAAGTCAAATAAAAGACCAAATATATAATTGTGATGGTGTATAAACATATATCTGCATTGTACTGCAACAATTTAGTCAATGATGTAGTAAAACAACTTCACTTCATCTCAACATTATTATTTATTTAATGCTTCCCGCCTTTTGTAGATAGTTTCAATATTTACATACTGACTATTGTCCTCGTCTTCTTTGTTATCACAGATTTTCGGCAATTGTGTGCACTGGACATCATCAGATTTATATATTGTACTTGTGGATTAAATCGTTGGTTCGTGAATTTAGTGGCATACTAATTAGGAGTTCAACTCCTAGGCCAGGCAGTATGTATTTGGACTGAGCTGAAACAGGTCGTGAAATATGAGAACAAGACGAGATATCCCTCGACGTGGGAAGCAGAATTTCTGATTACTGAATAGCAATTGTTTGAATTTAATTAAACAATGTATAAAATGTATTATTTGTGGTAGGTTACGACTATTTTCTTTGTCTTTGATATGTTCTTACAATGTTTCTGTCGAGCTCCTACTGGTCTTCATCAGATATCTGTTTTCTTCTAGGTTAAAGCGACGGTCCATGTATTTGGGGACATAGTAATTACGAATTCAATCCCTGGGCTGGACAGCGTATATTTAGACTAGGCGGAAACAGGTCGAGCAATAAATGAACAGTACTAAATAGAATAATAGTACTAATAGCATTAATAAGAACTAGATGAGATACTCGTAGACATGAGCATTGGAACATGAACAATCTAGTTTCGCAGATTAAATAAATGTTCCAGTTCACAATACCCTGAAGGTTACCCGGATTGATATGCCCTTGAGGAAGGCCGGAGTACGCAGCGGCTGACACGCTGTAAAAGGAACAATAAATATAATGACAAGATTCGAATGCAAAAAGAAAATTTACTTATCATTTTTATAATCGAAAAACACTAAATCCTAATTATAAGTTGTGTTTGATAACTTTTGCACAACTTTTCCCTTTAGCTTGCTCTGTTGGGGAAATGAGAATGCGCCAACATTGGCAGAGAAGTAGACAAGTTTCAAATGAAATCACTTTCCAGATACTCAAAAACTCGGATATGTTTAATTATCTCTAACAACGTCTAACGTTTTAATCTAACATAACATGGGATATATTTCGTGAAAATCAAAGAAAAGAGTGCCGAACTACTATGTAATATCAATCTTCAAATATAGCAGTGAGTGCTGAACAATTTCCTCACAGAAAAAGAGGAAACTTGAGGTAGCAGTAAAAAAGAAAAAATGTTGAAATTCAATGTGATATCAATTCTCCTACATGACAGTGAATACTAGACAATTTCCTCACGTATGAAAAGGTGACATGAAGCAGCAGAGTTTGATTTTGATTTTTGTTTAACGGCATATCAACCTCTGTGGGTTATTTAATCCCCAAAAAGTGGGGGTTTTAAGGCATTTCTTTAATGTTCGGTTATAGCGAGAAGGTTGATTAATCAGATTTTGATTTAATTTTTTTAATTTTTTTTAATTTTCTATTTTTTACTTTACAAAACTGAAGATATCTTCTAGTTTTGTATTAAAAGTGTATTGCTGGTAATATTTTTTTCCTTTAAAAATGTATTACAGCAATTTTTTTCTTTCAAAAATGTACTGTTGGTAATATTTTTCCTTCAAAAATGTATATTTTTCTATAAAAGCTATTCTTATGTATATATTTCTATAAAACTCCATTCTTGTACTTCTATAGACCCCAGTGAAAATTTTAACTATTTGCCCATAGCTGGAACCCTAATAGGTGCTACTACTCTGGGTCAGAGTGGACCTGGGAACAACAGCAATTAAGAGGTGGTTTTATGCTCTTCAAAACATTTCAATCAACATCTTGATGCAGATTAAAATCGTACCCAGGACCTGAGGCAGCAGAAACAAAGACAGGAGTGCTGAAATGTTATGTAATATAAATCCTACTATATGGAATCAGTCAGTCAGATAAGTGCCATACGTGATACAGAAGATTTTATCGCTCTAGTCTGCCATTATTTTCTGTGGTAGACTGGTTGCCAACCAAGGCTATAGAACCTAATCTGTTCTACTATTTAACCTATAGCTGGATTTAGAAGAGAAGTATTAGTACATTTCCCAAGGGTTTTTGCGCGTAGGTGAATGCAAAGAATTCAACTGAAACTCGAATTTGGCTCGATTTGCTGTTGAATTCGTTGCATTCACTTACCCAAAGATCAATCCTATTATATGGCAGCGAATGCTAGACAATTTTTTCACAGATAAAGAGGAGACGTGAGGCAAAATAGACAAATTAAAGAGCGCTCAAATACAATGTAATATTATTCTTTCTATATGGCAGTGAAGGCAATCAACTGTCTCATGGACAAAGAAGTGGCGTCAGGCAACAGAGACGAAGAAAATAGTGATTGTATGTAATCCCCCTTTATAGCAGCGAATGCTAGAAAATTGGAAGATGAGACAAGGCAACAGAAATATGGTTCTACAGAAGAATGCTGAGAATATCATGAACAAAACATACAAGTCATTAGTAAGTCTTAAAGTAAACAGAAATAAACAGAAATAAAACGACATTTTTTGCTAAGGATTAGAAAGGAATCTAATTATTATTTCTTGAAGACATAATAAGGAAAAGTGATTGGAGAATTTAACGCTCACATGATACATTGAATGCAAGCAGACCATGCAGAAACAGCGATTAACCTATCTAAATGGAGTGCAAAACAATAACAAGGATCGAGTGTAAGAAAATAAAATTTAATTAGATTTGCAAATGACTGGAAAGTGTTGAAAGCCCTCATAATCCCGCTCTGCAGAGAGAAAACACGTATGAGAAGAAAGTCTATATTCTTCTCATCATAAAAGGCTCAAGAACCCAGTCATCTTTGAAAGTTGGCCCATATCTGGAAGGATAACAGATAGATTAATCACTTTCCATTAGATATTTGTGCGAAAGTGGGCGCAAAATATTTAAGCGGAAATCGAACTTGACTCACCGATCACCACAATCTACATAGATATCCATTAAATCAGTCAAGTATCCGCTACCTTTACTATTATAAATACCTTATTTCTTATAATAAAGGCTGTTGTGCATTTATTTATATGTACAATATATATATATATATATATATATATATATATATATCCCTCATGAAGAGAGAAACAATAGCGATGCAGCGTCGGCTCAGTCCATTCTCTTTATCATCATTTATTAAAATCTCATTGGAAACAAGGAGAATGCTAGATTGATGTGTGATATCTGTCCTTCTGTATGGCAGTGAATGTTGAACGATCTCTTCAAGGATGTAGGGGAGGCTTGGGACAGCAGAAATGTTGTTTTACAGAAGGATGCTGAGGATACCATGGACTGGGCACGTTACTAACAGGTATTGGAGAGGATAGAAACGAAGAGAAAACCCATACTTAATAGACAGATGTGGTTTCTAGAATATGTAATGAGGAAGGCGGGCCTGGAGAATTTAATACTCACAGGACGGATAGAGGGAAAGAGAGACAGGGGAAAGCAGCGCGAGACCTACTTGGTAGGCCTGAGCAAATGTATGGTAAAGTGAGGTTTAGGATAGATACCAAGAGGAAGAATTTTGAGAACGACAGGAGACAGAGCCAAATGGAAGTCTATGATTGCCTACGTTTATGAAAGCTCTTGCTGCATGTTTGTTCTTTAACAGTGCTTTGTTACTTTTTTGCAATAATTATCCGTCGATATATATATATATATTCTCTTTATTATGAGAAAACCCGTTGTGTATTTATATATATGTAAATATATTTTTTCTGGCTTGTTCAGAGCTTTGGGTCTTTTTTTCTTAATGTAAGATACTAAATACTAGGTAAATCAATATATATGTTACCGTCATTTTAGATGGCATATCGATATAAATATTTTGCCATCATTTTTTATAGCACGGTCCTACTCGTATATTGTATATATCCTAACTAATATTGTTGGCTGTCGAATCTATAAGAAAGTTTTTAATGTATAATTCACCTACATTGTGCTTCCTTACAAATTCCTCAAAGGCCCAAGTGAATAAATTTTAATGAGTGTATAATTTAAAAAAGTAAAAGTTTTATGGAAGTTTTCTGACCAGACGAGGAAACTTGTGTCACATACAAAATGGCTTAATATCTTTTCTTGTTGCTATTGTAATATTGCATGGTTCATTTTTTTCTTGGAAGAAAGCAATTTGGCTAGGCTCACGAAGAATGATCGCATTTGCAGTAATTCTGTGTAAACTCTATTCCAAATGTCCTGAATTATACACGCGCAGTGAACAAGAAAAGAACCTTTTTATTGCGTTAACCAGGTAATTATACGCACGGCTGAAAGTGATTAGCACTTACTCGTAATATATTCTCATGCAGCTAGCACATGTAAAAATATAAGTATTAGCGATTACCTATAGAAACAGTCACTATATATATATATATATATATATATATATATATATATATATATATTGTATAGAGACAGAAAACGATGTATAAATTTTCATATAATTTACAGAGAAATAAAAATAAAATTGACATCTCATTTTAACAGATAAATTTACCAAGTTACACAAAGAGTAATTGTATTCAATAAAATCGCTATTGGCTTCAACCACGGCCTGCATAAAACTTCGGAATCTACTGCAACTCTTCTGGGCGGTCCCTTGTTTAAATTGGTTAATGCGGCCATAATCTTTGCCTTCAGTTCATCTTTTGTGTTACATGTAGTTTTGCTGTTCGCTCGCGTAACTGACCTTCTCACATAATTATCAAAAGAGTTGAAATCTAAGGAGTTAGATGGCCAGATGAAAAGAGCGATGTGGTGACAAAAATTCACATGCACAAAAGGAAAAATATAAATTAGCGACAGTTTACCTATCGCATTCTGTGTTTTCAGCAATGAAATTGAGTTCTTTCGTTGACTGGTGTTTATACATAACACGGTGTCACCGTTAATATATAACACATTAAAATTTCCCTTCTCTGATTCCATGCGCCTATGGCTTAGGGTTTAGCAACTCTGACTGACACCTGGCCAGAAGTAAGTGAATGTCTAGTCACACTGATGAGCTGTGATACAGCAAAACAGGCTTGTATGTGGATGAATATATATATATATATATATATATATATATATATATATATATATATTAAAAACAAGAATAGGGGTTGTTCCAACGAGAGAAATTTGTATAGAAGTAAAAAGTGCGAGAAGTTGTGAAGGTTTTGTTTAAAGTTTAGATTTATTGTTATTATTAATATTACTTTCTTTTTGTGTGATATATTAAGTGTCTATAACGGTATTTTATGTCGCTACACATATTTCGAGTCCAAAGTTGACTCATAAGGCGAATAAACTTGTGACTTTAAATATCGAGATCCGTTTGTCTTTCTAACAGCCTAAAATGCCGTGTATATATAGATAAGTGGTCGGTGAGCAGGTCAGAAAGTTCATATGAGTGCGCGTTTTTTTATTAATTTTTTCACAGTAGCTCTTCCGTTTTGGAAATCAGTCAACTTTTGTTGGTCAGATTTTTTTTTACATTGGCTTGCGAAATTTCGTCTTTATACTTCAAAATTGTTTTCAGCGATATTGATTCATTTCTTTTTGTTACTTTTGGAATACGATTTTTTGCAATGGTTCTCGATTTTTTTAATTTTTATTGCGTTTGAATTTAATGTGTTTGTGCATGTGTTTTCGGTTTTTCATATTGTTTTTTGAGGGAGGACTTGTGTTTTCTTTTTTATAAATATTTCTTCCTGCATCATGAACGTGTCATAATCTGCATTTCGGGAGATAGACATTACTCTGAAAGTTAGTTCCACTACATTCGTGTAAATATTGAAAAACTTACAATTTCCTGTTATTGGCTAGTTTAATATTAAATCTGTGCAGAGCTACTCTTTTATTTAAGCGTTGTGTTGCCCCCACTTATATTTTTGCGCATTCATCGCGTTTTAGATCATAAATTACGTTTTTAGAGTTGCATCTCAGATTCGTTTTTATTTCCAAAGTATTTTTTCATCTAAGCATAAGTTACATCTATGTCTAAAGCTAATAGGAGTTTGTGATTTTCCTATTATCTTATTTTCAATCTGTGAAGGGAGATCTCTGAAATATTTAGACAAAGCGGTTAAGAATTTAATGTGTGGCCTAGAGAAGGGATAATTCTGGTTATAAAATCTGTTTTCAAGGTCCGGAAGAAATTTAAAAATATACTTTTCTTTCTTTATCCTATTCTCTAGAGAAAATAGTTGCTTGGTATATATCTTTTCAGACATACATAGACCTTTGACTGGACCGCTATATTTAATTCTACAATTACAGGAATTATAATTTTTGATAACAATATCCCATAACCGCTTCAAATTAACTCAGAATATTAAAAAATTTAAAACTTTATAAATTATTCGCATAATTATTTATAATGAAATCAATTCTTGTCATAATAATCATTATTCATCCAAGCAGTTTCTAAGAAAATAGTGTCCATAATATTTATTATTCATTAAAAAAAGGTTTTTCTAATTTTTAACGACTCAGAGCAGATTTTCGGTAACTGTGAAAAAGAATTGATTCAAATTCTCTAACGACTTCTGTTTATAACTAATACACACTTTAAACTGTACAAATTGAATTTCTCAAAATTTCATAAAATTAAATAAGGCGTATCAGATGTAAAAAAATTAAAGATTAAAAAAAAAACAAATACTTCTAAAATAATGTCATTCAGTTTTGAATGCCCTCAGAGTTTAATTAACATCTGACATGTGATTTTTGCAAGAATTTCTAAATCAATGTGTTTTTCACTGCAAAAAGACGCCAAAATGTGTTATACTAATTTTTTGCCACTCGGTGACTCAAGTAAAAAAAAAAAGAAATAAATAAAAATTTGAACGTCCTTAAAAAGGTTAAAAATTATAATTTAATAATTAAAACATTGGAAAATGTAATGTTGTCTCCGGTTGAGTTTCTTTACATTCGATACAATCTGAGCAGATATTAATCGTTCAAAAATTCAGAATACCTATATGCCTATAGCTTAAATTGAATCTTGTTTGCCATGAAATCTTTGTCGATTAATAAGACACATCTGATCTAAAGACGACATCTCTCCGGTATGGGAGTGTTCAGGTTCGATTCTTGCCGGAAGATAAGATATTTTCCACATAATCAAACGATTAAGGCTAGTGGAAATGATAGTGTGCTGTTTAACTATGTATGTATGTATGTATTACATTCAAATTAATTTAAACAGCTGCTTTCTTTCACCATATGTTCAGTTTTAAAGCCACTGGAGGGTATAATAGATATCTATTTTTGACTCAGATTATTTTCAGTGGTGTGCAGTAATATGAATCTATTTTCAGTGAGTATGATGAAATTTGTTTGGACTTGAAAAATATTTCGTCATCCGTAATTGCATGAGATTTTTATCCCGCCCAGACACTATTGTCTCGACGGTCGATTAATTGTCCTACGGCCATTGTCTGCGATGGACGTTAATCCAGGGTAGCGAACGAAAATTGTAACGCTGCACACACGCAATGGCAAGCTCTATTGAGAGATAACGGATATTGTTGGTGTCAGCCTTTCAAATATCAGTCGTGTGATCAAGGTAAAAAAACAAACTGGATCCATCCGTCTAAAATGTAAATTTTACTGCTTTACTTTATTCAAAAGAAATAAGCAGCTGAAACATTCAAAATTTTTGTTGAGATTTACGGCGACCATACTCTGTCGGAAACAACATGCAGAAATTGGTTTAGACCCTTAAAAGTAAGTATTTGGATGTTAGAGATTAAAAAACTTTCTGGCGCACCAAAAGATTTGAAGACGAATAATCCAAGGCATTACTTCTTGAAGACTCACGTCAGGCGCAAGCTGAATTTACAGAATCATTAGGACTTGATCACACAACAGTTTGGAAACGCTTGAAGGCATTAGAAATGATTCGAACAGCGTCTTGTCACGTGTGAACAGCTGTTTCAAGAGTAGAAGATCGTGTGGTAAGCCCATCTATGCATCAGCATCGGTGACAAAGACGAATGATTCGTTGTTTCAGCTCTGCATTTGATAGGTTTAGCTGGGTGTAGTTTATTATGAGATGCTCAAACCAATCTAAATCATCACGGGAGATTGCTATCAACTACAATTGATGCGTTTGAGCCAAGCATTAAAAAAAAACGGCGACTATACGAGCAGAAACACGACAAAGCGACTTCGCAACATGACAACGCTGGGCCACATGTTGAAAAACGGGAGAAAACCTATTTGGAAATGTTTAAATGTGAAGTCTTACCCCGCCCGCCCTATTCACTAGACATTGCTCCGTCCGATTATCACTTATTTCGATCGATTACACATAGCCTGGTTAAGAAGCACTATCATTCTTATAAAAATACCAAAAAGGGGTCGACTCGTCAAAAGACGTGTCACTTTTCCAACGTAAAATTCAAATGTTACCTGAAAGATGAGAAAGTTATTGGCTAGCAATGGACAACACTTTCAGTTACATCTTTTTACTAATTTGTTTTTAATAATAAAACATTATTCTTCATAAAAATTTAGCTAGAACTTATTCAAGGTCCTAACATATTTCATAAGTCAAGAGACAGTATTGAGTATTAAGACCAAATAGAAAAAGTTTGTACAATCTGATGAACTCCTAACGGATTAAACGCATCACATACTTTTCGATTTTGTCTTACAATATACTCAGTATATAATATTGTCAGAAATGGCGATACAAATGCACAAGGACGTGTACTAGTGTTTCATAGACTAAGGCAAGACATTCGACGAAGTACGCCACCAAGTCCTGATGGAGACGCTCGATAAATTTGATATGTTCGAAAAAGTAACCAAGAATATGTATTGGCAAGAAAATGCCAGCATACGGACAGGAAACGAGGTCAGCAGGTATACAAGGATAGAAAAGGTGTAAGGGTGTGTCTTCTCACCATCACTTTTCAACCTATACATCAAGACAATTCTGAGAGCTCTAGAAGTCCTGTCAGGTTTCGTCATTGGAAGCGGTAATCTAAACAATATAAGATATGCATATCATACAATGCTGATAACAAACACGGAAAGTAAACTACAAGACCTCCTAATACAGAAAGTGAAAAGAAAAGGCTACACATAAACTACAAGAAAATTGAATGCATGGTTATCACTAAAAGAAGTAGCCCAAGATATCAAATCTAAGTAAAAGATACTAAGATCAAGCAGTTACAGAATTTTAAATACCTAGGATGTGACCACAGAAAATGTGACACTGAGATCCTAACTAGCGGGATAACAGGAGAGGGTTTACTAAGCGCTACAAAGAATAGAGATATGTGGAGGACAGTGATCACCTACGCCCTGAAAGGAACGGCACAGAGAAGAATTATTATAAACAACCAGTAAACCTATAAATAAATGAAAATTGTTATTTTAATGTAATATATATATATATATATATATATATATATGTGTGTGTGTGTGTGTGTGTGTGTGTGTGTGTGTGTGTGTGTGTGTATTAAAACAGAAATAGGGTTGATATAAATATATATATATATATATATATTTAATCTTTTCACCCCAAGCAAGGCGGGACCGCCACTGATACGCAGGGGGATACATAAGAGAGTAAAAATTTAGGCAGGAAGAGACAAAGTTTAGGCAGGAGGAAAGTGAAGAGAAAGAGGAACCAGTTACAGGGGGTGTCAGAGAAAGGGCAAGAGAAGGATGGGAACACAGGTGTGCAGACAGTTGCGAAGGTAGAGAGAAAGAAAAGAACAAAATATACGAGGTGATGTAGAAAGAACTGGAGTCAAGTACATATAAGATGGGAATTGACATTGCATTTAAATTCCTGGATGTTGAAGTCATCAGGAAAGCAAGTATATGGAAGGGAGTTCCACAGGCGGGAAATACGAGAAAAGAAGCTGTGGAGTAGAATTATCGGCTGCATTGGGGTGATCTAACTGTAAATGGGTGGGAATTTGTTGCCAGTCTGGTTGCACGAATAAATTCTTGAGGAGGGGCACCAGTGGCCTAAGTTCGTCGGAGCAGAAACCATAAAAATATTTGTAGAAGAGACAGAGGGAAGCCACGTCCCGTCGGTGATAAAGTAGCTGGATTCGAACTACCTGGTCGGAACCTATCACATTACAGATTCTCCTTTGGAGCCTGTCGAGAACCCTGAGATGAACAGCAGGGGCGGCTGACCAGATATGACAACAATATTCTATACACGGTCGGAGGGTTTATTCATATATGTGCAAGATGGATTCAGGCGGAAAAAACTTCCTGGCTTGATAGGGTGACCCAACCTTCCTAGCAGTGAATTTAGCTATTGACAATGTAATGATTCCACTTGGTAAGTCCGATTGAGGAGCACTATATTGCTTTCAGGGAGACTTGCTTGGTCCATGCTTATGGAGAACAAGAGAGATTGCATGTGATGGTTGACAGATTGCAGTTTCGTTTTAGAAGCATTGAAATTTACAAGCTATCTCTGAGTGTAGGTCCTTCTCAAAATCAGCAGCGAGGATATGTTTGTTCGCTTCGCCAGATTTCTTACTAATGTGAGAGTAAATGGTGTGTAGATGCCTACTTGGGATTTGATCACGTCTGGGAGATCATTTATGAAGATCAGAAAGAGCGTCGAACCTAGGATAGAGCCCTGGGGGACACCAGCGTTCGTGTGGTAGGATGTGGAGACATGCCCATTCAAGACGATCTTCATTATGCAGTTAGACAGGAAAGATTGAATGAGATCAAGCAAGCGTCCAGTGATACCATAAAGCTGTAGCTTCTGTAGAAGGCCAGCGTGCCAAACCCTACTTGAAGCCTTGGAGAGATCCAGGGCAACAACTCGAGCCTCGCTGGACTTATTGAGGGCCTGGTATATGTACTCCGTGATGGTTGTTAGCATATCGACCGTAGACCTGGCAGAGCGGAAGCCGTACTACCAGTCTGAGAATAGATTAAGGGCAGTAAGATGCTGAACTATTTCAGCACTGATAATAGCCTCGAACGCTTTTTCGAAAATTAATAGGAGGCTGATAGGGCGATAGTTGGATGGGTCTTAAGTTCTTAAATGCAGGAATAACAGAGGAGGACTTCCGGCAGGCAGAAAAAACAGGAAGCAAAAAGGCAGTAATTATAGAGTTTAAAGAGGACAGAGGACACACTTCTTCAGGACAATGACCGGGATTCCATCACTTCTGCTTGCCTTATGGGGTCCAAGTTTTGATATTATCTTAGAAACCAGAGACGGGGTTATGTAAGCATCTTTCCGTTGAGCCTCAAATATATATATTGATATCTTTGTAAACAATAGCTACTCCAGCATATACACATCGCTCATTCGATAATGAATTGGAGCACCTAGCTATTGGGCGTGTTTATACGCGCTAAAAAGCCTGCCTTCTTCTGCCGGACGCTCGTGGCCTAGGAGTAGACTCACCGACTGACGCCGGTGCGGTCGGGTTTCGATTCTGGGTTAGGAAGCTAAACGGAGTCTAAGCCGTACTAATGAGCTCTAATACAGCGAAACAGATGTGGATGACTATAGTACAAATATATTGATAGATGATATCTCTATAGAAATATATGATATTAGCATTAATAATATTAAGAGGATCTGTTTTGGGATTTACCTACATGCTATTTTTGTTTTGGATTTAAATATAGATAGAAATATATATATTTATTAAGATAGATAGATAAATAAATTGTTGGGAAATCACCCCTTTTCTCATACTCTATGGATTCTTCCATGGTATACAAATAATCCTTCCTACACAGAACGCGTTGTTGTTGTTGTTCAGCAAGAGTACAGACTATTACCCGAATTTACTTCTTGTATATATTTGACTTCTACTAACAAGTATTCCTGAATCTACTAACCGTGTACAGGTTGTATATCTTTTATTCAATATACATACATTTTTCTTCTCATATCTGTTTTTGTTATTATTATATTTTGTGGGTTTCTAAACAAGAATACAGAACATAGATAGATAGATAGATAGATAGATAGATAGATAGATAGATAGATAGATAGATAGATAGATAGATAGATATGGATTAAATATTCGTCTGAAGTCAACATAATTGAGAAATAACAAATCAAATTCTCTCTTGTCGATTTCAGTTAAGTGGGCAATTTCTACCGTGCGAAAGTAGAAATAAAAAAAGATGTACACCGGATTTCTTCCCAACTTTCGACAAACCACTGAGTTTACATAGTTCAAGATGTCTTATAGTTCCAAGTATATTCGAAAATATCGATCTCTACTTGTCGATTTCAGCCGAAAACTGCATCGATAAACTGGGTATGGATAAGACTTGTCGTTCTCCGCTTTTTAACTTAAGTTCATGCAACAATCAAAAAGTAAAAGTGATAGATAGATAGATAGATAGATAGATAGATAGATAGATAGATAGATAGATAGATAGATAGATAGATATAAATAAATAAATAAATAAGGTACTTTCTTTGAAGGGACTTTCATTATTTTCCTATAGTGATTTTGAGAGAACTTTGAAATACCTGGTGAGACAAGGGAAGCGTTGATGAAAATGCTGTATTAACAGAGTAGTCAAATTGTTCAAATTCATTTTTTAATTTTAAATATTTAAAAATAAGTGTTCTTCGGTTTTGAATTTTTTCCTAAATTTCTTTAAGGTCAAATTTCTCTAAGTTCAAATTTTTCTAGAGTCAAATTCCTCTCAAGTCAAATTTCTTTAGGTCAAACTCTTTAAGGTCAAATTAAGGTCAAATTCTTTAAGGTCAAATTAATTTAAAGTTAAACATTTGCGAAGTACGAATTGCGCTCAACTGTAATTATCTGGGAAGTATCATAATAGACAACAGAAAAGTAGACATGTTTCTTCTATTCTCTGTTTGGCGATCATGGCTATCCACAATTCCTATCTTTAGTATCTTCTTTATAAATTTTATTCTTTTACACTCTTCCCTAAGCCCTGATCCGCCATCCATTCGCTCAAGCTCCTATCGTAAATTGTGCATTGCTTTCCTCTGTCCCTCTTACCTTCACACTGCCATGTGAGTATCAAATTTTTCAAGCCCTATTTCCTCATTATCTTCCCCATAAAGATTTACTGTATCTTCCTGATGTTAAGTAGAAGTGTCATTTTTGCTTTCATTTACTCTAAAACTTCATTGCTGTCACATGTTCGGTCCTTGGTATTCTCAGCATCCTCCTGTAGAACCACCTTTCTGCTGTTTCATGTCCCTCCTACATTTGTGATAAGACTGTCAAGCATTCTCTGCCATATAGCAGAACCGATACTACATAACAAGTTAGTGCTCTTTTCCTTGTTTCTAACAATATTTCTCTTTTTCTTAAAACTTTTTCTTAAAACTTTGCATAGGTTTTGGGAAACAAAAAAAAAACGAAAATCAAGCCAATCTGCTGGCATCGATTTGATACACGCAGATTTTTTTAACCGGGTTTGATATCCTGTGAGATCTCTTGAGAAATTTTTCAACATTTTTATTGAAACGCGTCAGATATCATCTATTTTTAAAGAGGACACTCATTGCAGTTTTGCATTATTATTGTCATTATTATTATTATTAGAAAAAGAAGAACAAGAAGATTAATAATAATAATAATAATAATAATAATAATAATAAGATGATGATGATGATGATGATGATGATGATGATAAGAAAGTGCAAGAAGAAGAAGAAACAAAAAGCGGATTAGAACATTAAAAAAGAAGGGTAAGGAAAAGGGGGAAGAAGAAGAATACAAGAAAGAAAAAGAATTAGAAGAAAAGGAAAAGGATCGGGAGAAAGAAACGGATTAAACCAATAGAGAAAAAAATAAGAAGTAGGAGGACGGAGAGGTAGAAATGCATTAGAAAATCAGAGAAGAAGAAGAAGGATATGGATGAAGCGGGATTAGAACATTAGAGAAGTGGAAGAAGATGTCAATGAGAAATTAAAAGGACGAGGAAGACGAGGAAACGGATTAGAATAATAGAGATAAACAATGAGGGGAAGAAAGATAAAGAACCAGGTTAAAACATTAGAGAAGAAGAAGAAAGATTGGGTGGAATGGGATAAGGGCATTGAAGGAGGAGGAAAACCGAATTAGAACGGAAGAAGAAGAAGAAGAAGAAGAAGAAGAAGAAGAAGAAGAAGAAGAAGAAGAAAATGTAGAAAAATAAGAAAAAAGAGGAGAAGAGGAAGCGGATTAAAAAATTAGAGAATAACAATAAGCAAACAAGAGTGAAGAAAATGGTGTTGGATGAAGTACTGAATGAGAATATTAGAGAAGTGCAAGATGAAAGAGGTGGAAGACGAGGAAACGTATTAGAATATGAAAGAAGAAAAGAACGAAGAAAAATTTGAAAACCGAAGAAGAAATAAGGCAAAACCACATTAGGACATTAGAGATCAAGAAGAAGAAGAAGGAGGAGGAGGAGGAAGAGGAGGGGTGGAGGAGGAGGTACCAGTTTAGAACATAAAACGAGGAAAAAGATGATGATAGTGATGACGCTGAAAAAGAACAATGACAAAAACAAGAGACATCGGAATCCAAAATATATCGCCCTGTAAGTGTCCTTAGTCATGCACAGTATTACCCATGATGATCAAAGTGCCAAATATACATATTAAATAACTGATATACAAGAGTTTATATAAGCAATATACCATCATTATACCCCTTACCAGTGCGAATACCAAATTCAGTTGTGAAGTGTTAACTTTTTTATACCTGTGAGAGTCTATGTAATACAATGTTCGTCAGTACTTACTTAAATTACTTATATGTCCAATAGACATATCTGCCTGCTTTCTTTCTTTCCTGGCCGTGGCATTTGACCACTTTAATAAAGATTTTCTCTTCTCATCCATTAGAAACAGTTTTCCAAGACCTGGCTTAACTGTATGAGTGGATCTGTTCGAGAAATTATATCGATTCACATTTCTGTAATGGAATATCAAACACTCCCTATAGCTTATGTGAACTTACTATATTAGTAGCAACATATAGTGAGCACAGGAAATACTTGTGACTTGCTTCGGCAATTACTAGGCGTTTTTAGGGTTGGCCTACTATTCCAATATCTAAATTTCCAAAATATATGATCTTAGATCCCCACTGAATGACTTATTTAAAAAGGGCGCAAAATAGATTTGACCCAAAGAATGGGAAGATGCTTTTTAGAATATAAAAGGCAGTCTGAGATCAAATTTATCGTTAGCGCATTTTGATCCTAAAAAATAAATAATTGTAGCATCCGACGCCAGCAACTATGTATTCCGATACATAGTTGCTGGCGTCGGATGCTACAATTATTTATATAATTCCACATAAGTTTGAAGATGGGACTACAAAGCCCATAGCCCATGCTTCCAGAACCCTGCTTCTTGCAGAAAGAAGTTATAGCCAGATCAAGAAAGAAAACCTGGCCATAATTTACGCGGTTAAAAAATGTCATAGGTTCATCTATGGAAGAAAATTTGCACTACTACCGTTGTTAACAATTTTTGAATCAAAAAAAGGTATACCACCACATACTGCTAACAGGTTACAGCGCTAAGGAATAATCTTGTTAAACTACGACTTTAAGATAGAATATCTACCATCGAAAAAACTAGGACACACAGATGGTTTGTCTAGGTTATTCCGAAATTTGCAAAGCCTTTAGAAGACACGGTAATAGCTGCTTTAAGGGATGAAAAATAATTATCAGTACTACTATGCAATATAATTCGAGAGTTACCCGTAACTCTAAAATATATAAAAAAAGCAGATGAGAAGGACAAATTCATTAAAGAAATGAAGAAACAGGTATGGCTGAAAGAAAAACTTTAAAACGTATCTAAAATATCACCTTTTTCAATCTGCGAGCAAGTGTTATTATATTCAAATAGAGTGGTAATACCATATACACTGCAAAAGAAAACTTTGAAGGAATTTCATATAGGTCATCCGGGCATGTCAAGAATAAAATCATTAATGTGTTACTATACGTATTGGCCTGCAATGGACCAGGAGATCGCACAAATGGTAAAAGAGAGTAGTGGTTGTCAACTTGCGGCAAAACACCACCAATGAAAATTCAGCCATGGCCT